>CM038230.1:34317295-34699795 GCA_021442155.1 Cymbidium sinense | reverse complement strand
TATATATATATATATATATATATATATATATATATATATATATATATATATATTGATATCACCCTAAAAATTCTGCTAATGAATTCACAAATCTAATAAAGACGATTCTAAATCAATAATTAACCAAGGCAAGCCGCTTATTATCAACCGACGCTAAATACGAGTTTATAATAAATCGAAGCTCTTGATGGATCTAACAAGCAAGATCTCATAATTCGACTGATTTGAACATTTAAATACACAAAATACATCATATAATCAAATGAATCATTTTGAGCCGTCCATGGAGAGAGAGTATTTCGTATTTTGCTGCAGATTTACTCCTCCAATTTATAAATAAATTTTCATTCTTCATATATGGAGGGAGTTAAAGAAGAAAGAGGAGAGGAGAGCTCTAAAGTTTGAAAATCCTCCAGAGCATAATCGCACATTGACGGCCGGACCAACTCATTAACTACCGCCACCACTGCATCCTTGGCTGTTGTTAATTGCTGCTTGGCCATCACGCGCTTTGCCACCGGCCATCGCTATCAACCATCGTCGCCGACCACCGACGCCGGCCACCGCCGCCAACTACCATCGTTTGCCACCGCCGATCCGGCCATCTTGCCGGCCACCATCCTTGACCTTCATTGCTTGCTGGTTACCTCTATTCACCATTACTATACCGTTGTTGATTTGGGATTCTATTATCTCTTCACGCCTTTTGTAATCCTCGTATCAAAAATTTTGTATAAAAACAAATATATAAAGATTTTTACCGCTAGCCCCTGTGATTTTTTCCCTTTGAGGTTTTCCAAGTAAAAGATTCTGAGTTTTCGTTTCACTTTAAATAATTAAAGCGGTGCACTGATTTCACAAACAAGCAAGTGCAGAACTTTCACTTACCAAGAATTGATTTTCTAAGACACAACAAGCTTACAGACTGGGAAATTCCCATTATTTCATCTTGTATGGTATCAAGCTTTCAATATATCAAAACCACCATCGAGGGCATTTCAAGCTTTTAAGAGAAACCCAAGAATGAAGATTCATTAAACTTCTGCCTTCCTTCAGATTTTATCGAAAACTGGGAGCAACTCTTAATCTCAAAAGATTATCCAAATTAATATTCTGATATCTAATTGATTATCGCTGGAGAAGCAAAAGCAGCATTCAAATGAAAAGACCAAGCGTTAAGGAGCAACTTTGGCTACAACCACAAATGGATGTTTTGATTCGACCTCTTCTATACAGGTTAATATCATCAAGTAATACTTTGACAAACAACCTGATAGTCAAAATCCTCGCCGATTCAATTGATATCTTCCATACAAGTTAACGCCATCGAGAAAAGACTGACAAACAACCTGGATAGATTAAAACTTTGCACCTACTCCAGTGAACGCCATCTAGCAAAGACTCGACAAACAACCCCTGATAAAAAAAATGTTCAAATGGATTCAATTCGACCTCTTCCATACAGGTTAACGTCATCGAGAAAAGACTCCGACAAACAACCTCAGATAGATCAAAACTTCACACCTACTCCATACAGGTTAACGTCATCGAGCAAAGACTCTGACAAACAAACTCGGATAGGTCAAAAATCCTCAAGTGGATCTAATCAATTCTTCCATACAAAAGTTAATGTCATCGAAAGCAAAGATTCCACAAACAACTCAAGATAGTCAAAAGGTCCTGGTGGATTTCTCTCACCTCTTCCATACAAAGTTAACGCCATCGTAACACTTTCAAATAATCTTGATAGGTCAAAATCCTCGCCGGATTCAATTCGACCTCATCCATATATAGTTAACATCATCTGCGTACCCGACAAACAACCCTGGATAAAGCCAAAATTCGCCAGATTCACTTGACCTCTTCCATGTGTTACCATCAATAATACTCACAAACAATCTCTGAGGTGTCAAAATCCTCAGCAGATTCAATTCAATCTCTTCCACACAGGTTAATGTCATCGAGCAAAGACTCTAACAAACAACCTGTGATAGTTAAAAGTCCTCGTAATCTCCACCACCTCTTCCATAGGTGTTAACGCCATCGGTAACACTGACAAACAACCTCTGATAGGCCAAAATCCTCGCCATTCAATTACCTCATCCATATAGTTAACGCCATCGGTAACACCTCGACAAAACACCCGATAGTCAAAAATTTCAATGGATTCAATTCACCTCTTCCATATGTTATTGTCATCCTGTAACACTCACAAACAACCTCATAAGTCAAAAATCTTTGATTCAATTCAACCTCTTCCACGGTTAATGTCATCGAGACTCGACAAATAACCTAGATAGATTAAAAGTCCTTGGTGGACTCTTCCAAAGTTAACGCCATTGCATGACAAATAATCGATGGGTCAAAATCTCGATTCAATTCAACCTCTTTCCACGGGTTAATGTATTCGGGTAACACTCGATAAACCTCGAATGGGTCAAAATCCTCAGCAGTTGATTCAACCTCTTGAGGTTAACGTGAGTGAGTCACAAGAAACAACCTCGAGATAAGTCAAAATCATCCGTCCGGTCACCGCCGTTAATCTCATTAGGTCATTGCATCCCGTCTACGCCGCTTGAAAGCCACCATGTTGCCGGTTATCACCATTTATCGCGAATCACCATACTGCGATTCTTACTGGCCATCGACCAGCTCATCGCGTGGCGGTCACACTTGCTGTCTTATCACGATCTGGCACTAATTGTCGCGATCATCCATTTGACCATCTCGTGTCGTCATTTCGCCGGGTGAAACCTTAGGGCCATCTCATGGTCGCCCGCATTGTTCTGGTTATCCCCATAAGCTATCTAATTGCCGCGTCGACTACTGGTGGCCAATTATTGCTGACCATTGCCATCTCGGCGGTCATTACCATCGTCGGCTTCCGCTGGCCATCTCTATCTTTGTGGAATCAATGTCGTTGTTGTTGTGACGATCTTTAATTATGTCGCCATTCTGTGGCCATTCGCCATTGGCGACCACCTCAATTGGCCATCATTACTCCTGCTCGTATCAGGTCTCCTTCGTAGCCAATCCGCCCATTATCATCGGCCGCATTATTGCCGGTCACCGTCGCCGTGTCACCGATGCCATTACTATCGCCGGTCTCGTCAGTTGAGGCTGATGCCTCTTTCGAGGAAAAACTTGAGGCTCGCCGTATGAACTTCTGGCTTGATGCCCAAAACGTCGGTCCGAAGGCGGTCGCCTCTTTCGAGGGAAAACTGGAGCCTCGTCGTATGAGCTACGGGTCTTGATCGCCTCGAAACCCGGTCGGTCCAACAAGGGTAGTCAATGCCTCTTTCGAGGGAAAACCGGAGCCTCACCGTATGAACTACGGTTCTTGATCGCCTCCAAACCCGGTCAGTCTGACAAGGGCAGTCAAAGCCTCTTTTGAGGGAAAATCGATGCCTCGCCGTATGAACTATGGGTCTTGATCGCCTCCAAACCCGGTCGGTTCGACAAGCGATCACGCTCTTCGAGGGAAAAGCGAGCCTGTTGTATGACCCTGACGCCTGGTCGGTACAAAGGCGTTCTTTCTTTCAAGGAAAAGCGAAGCCAGTATGAACTACGGGCGATCGCTCGAATGACCCTCAAGAAGAGGAGAAATATTAGAACGTGGAGAAGTGTGCCTTCCCCTGCCCTGGGGTTTTATAACCATAGGCAAAATCGTCAATGTAAAAAACTGCCAAAAATCGTAGAAAACCACCATTTTCTCCTATGCCAACCCGCGTACCGTGCGCAATGGACCGCGGGCCCACCAGCATGACCAGCGAATAATGACCGCTGCACCCGCAGGCGGGCGGCCGTCTCGTCAGTGTCGTGGCGCCCCGCCGCGCCTAAGTTCGGATGGGTTCGTAACTCGAAATCTTGTACTGCGTGTATCCGCTCAGACCTCAGTAATCATAACCTTGTCCTCAGATTAGATTTGTTATCTCAAAATATATGGTTAATAGACCCACAAATTTCATTGAAGAATTTGCTATTTTCAATTATATGGCATATATATTTTCGGATGATTGAGATAATATCATCCAAAAATAGGGGGGCAACTGATATGACCCTGAAAATTCTACTAGTCGAAGCACAAATCTTGATGTCGAAAGCAATCTGATTCTGAATCAAAACTAACCGAGATTAAGCGCTATTATCGATCGACTCTTAAACATGGAGTGTTTATAGTCAAATCGGCGTCTTGACACCTAGATCTAAAAGCCAAGATCTCATAATTCACTTCATTTGAGCATTTAATTACACAAAATACATCATGATCAAAGGAATCATTTTGAGTCGCCAGATGGAGAGGAGTTCAGTTGCATGTATTTATAGAGATGCCACTCCAATCATAAATACCATGAGGGAGGCGAAGAGAGAGGAGAGAACTCTAAAGCTTGCAAATCCTCCAGTGCATAATCGTTACCACCACTTGGCTGCTGACCACCCGTTGATTACCAACCATGCGCGGCCGTAGCCATCTTCGATCCTTGCCGTGTCAATCTCCGATGCCGGTCATCACCGCCTCGACCCTGCTCTCGGTCGCATCGTCATTATCGTAGGTCATCATCGTAACACCGACCGGCACCACCGCTTACCATCATCGCCACGCGCCTCCTCGCCGCCATTTTTGGTCACCATCCGGGCGACCTTCATCGCCGGTCGACATTTCACCATTCTATATGGTACGTTGTTGCATGATTTTAGGATTCCCATTGTTAGCCCTTCTCATGTATAATTTTATAATCCTGTTATCGAAAAATTTTGTACTATGAAACAAATACATAGTGGAAGATTTTTCTTCTAGCTTGTTTTCCTCTTTTTGAGGTTTTCCACGTAAAGATTCAGGTTTTTCTTTACTCTTTTACGCGTAGTGTGTCTTTGGATTTCACAAACAAAAGTAAACTTTTACTCTAAGTTTTAGCTTACAATATATATATATATATATATATATATATATATATATATATATATATATATATATATATATATATATATATATATATATATACATATAGTCAAACAACCAAATGAACCATAATCTATGATGCCATCGATCATCATTCCTTTTTCTCAGTTCAACTTGAAGGCTAATTACGTGGGACCTGTAATATGACTTAAAGAGGCACTAGTTGACATTAAAGGGGAACAAGGGGACTTCTCGAAAAGGACATCTACCATTGTAGGTTTTTCTTAGTTATCTTTCTATATTAAGAAGATAATTTAAAATTTTATTAATATATTTATTAGCGCATCATTTTATTTTGTATTAATCATGCAATTATATATTGATGAACTTGTATATGGATATATGACAAAAAATTTGTATGTTTTTCACATTTAAATTAAATTCTCTCTCTATACTATTAGGGTTGTAATGATCCCTCGCTAATCTCACCAACCCTTTCTCCTATATTCATGGGCCAACCAAGCCTCCAAATTCAAACTCATGATCAAATACTCTTAGACAACCTCTAACCTAAACATCCATATCACCATCAATCCACTTGATAAAAATCCTACGTTTATCTCCATTAATACAAACTCCTAGACAAAACTTATACCCTTAAAGAAATCAACCAAGCACTTCTAATCTCATGCCATCCTCACAAAATACAAACCTCTTGATTAAATTAAAGGATAGTATCATTATTTATTATAAACTCTCTGTAAATGAGAATATTTGACATCAATATTTTTCTCTATGGGTTTACAAGGGACTAGCTTATCCTAAATGTTATAGTTGGAAACTAGTTGGTTTCCTCTCTTAAAATCATCTAAATGAGATCTTATCTTGATTTGGTTGTGATAAATGGGGTGGTCAGCAGCACTGAGCTGGCGAGTGTGTGGATCTCATCTTGAATGAGCCGACCAATGAAGAGGACAATCAATCATTTAAAGAGGGGGTTGCTAGAGGGTTGATTCAGAGATCAAGTATGAAAGGAGGAGGTAAGAGAGTATGATTGGAGTTGATATGTTCTTGTAGAGCCAACAAACAACATTCTTATAGGGATGCTCATAATATTAGTTAAAAAGAGAAAAATAATAAAGCTATTATATTTTTAACTTATCGTGACTAGTTCGGTCTTTCGATAAATTTTTTTTTTAAAGTGTCTCCAAAATTCAAGATCATAATAAATGTTTGGAAATATCTTTAATTTTTCCATAATATTGCATTGATATAATACCAACAATGGAGAAGGACAGTACGAATAAGAGAAAATCTATTTCTCTAACAAAGAAATCATATATTTAGACAAATCCACATATGATAAGAAGATGGCTGATTCTTCATAGAATCATATATAGAACTTCCCATAAAATCCTTCTTTGGTGTGATAGAAGATCAAATTTTGATCAAATCTACTCTTATTGATTATTAGGTCAAGACAGATCAATGTCTATCCCCACATCACCTAATATCAAATTCAAAATCATTTAATTAACTTACAAAGTTTTATATATTCTCCTATTCTTAACAAAAATAAACAATTAGTGCTACAACATGCACATGCCACTAAACCATTGCCCTAAAAATTAAGATTAAGAGTAGAGACCAATAGATAAACTTTGGAACATAAGTTTAAAAAGGAATATTTACACGCACACCCCACATAATTCTTATTTATTTATATTTCTAATATCAAAATTTTAGTATATATATATATATATATATATATATATATATATATATATATATATATATATATATATATATATATAATATTTTTCTATACATGAAGAGATGAAAAAATTAAGAATAGTGATACTTTTGATATGATATTAAAGAGTTAGATATTATTTATATAAATATTAAAATTTAAATATTAGATATTTAAATACATATAATTATATAAATCTTCTAAAAAAAATTAAAATATAATTTCATATGCATGTCAAGCTGCACCTTTTAAACTTGACAACGGGGCCAATAAAGCCACTTAAAAGAGCAAATTATTGCATATTTCCCTTTCAAGCATTTTCATAGGTAAGGTAAGCCGCCTCTCGAAAGATTCCTCTTAGGGTGACTAGTCTTGACAATTAGTAAATTTTTAAAATAAAAATAAAACAATTTGTTACACTGCCACTAATCACAAGAATTAAAACGCTGATGAAAGCAATGAGAATATATAGTACCCCTAGGCCCTCCCGGTCATGAGCCACTCACAACTACTATTAGGTATAATCCAACTTAAAATGGGAAAAAGAATCCTATTTTCCAGCATTCATAAGTGGTTCATCACCAAAATAATAATAATAATGGAATGCAAATCTTAACATAAATATTTAAATAAAAAATTTCAGAATCAATTAAAAATTACTCAAATATTAATTTCAATAAATATACATTATCATTAATTTTTTTTATAAGATGAACTAAATGATAAAAAAAATATCTTGATTCAAATCTTATTAGAACTAAATTAAGAACTCAAATTTACAATTAGAAATTTTACGACACCAATTTTATGATCTAAAAATTTCAAAATCTTGCATTCTTATGACCAAATGGAAGTTTTGATGATATAAATCTAAGGAGTCAAAGATTATTTGATTTTGATATCATTAAAATATTAAGATACTTAGTGAATGTTGTCTGACAAGTGAGATTAGGCCCAATGACTATTCTCTTATTTAATTGTTTACCATCATTATACATCAATATCAATCATTTTCTAGCAACCTTCACCTTCACTGGCCATCAATTGACATTGTTTTCCATCATCCCTCACTATTTCTCCAATATTTTTGCTACTCTTGTAAGAGGTCAAGTTAACAATTAAGAAATTATAATTCTACAGGTGTACCCTATATAACATATTAGGTAGATAAGGATAAAATATGAAGGTCAAACTAACTCATTTAATCGACTCATCATAGGTACTTATCTAAGGAATTAGCTAAAGAGACTTATCATGGCACTCATCCAGACAACTCTTCCAAGGCAATCACCCATGGAACTCGCTCCATAGAATCATTCAACGAATTCTTCCAAGACACTCGACCAAGGAACTCATTTGATGGACTCATTCAAAAGATTCTCCCAAGTAGCTCATCTGAGCAACTTGTTTAAGCTACTCATGCAAGAAAATCAACTAAGGTATTTGCTTAAGGAATGCATCTAATGAGCTCATCCAATGGACTCGTTCAAAGCACTCATCCAAGGAACTCACTCAATGGATTGGCTTAAGTAACTTGTCCAAGACACTCGTCCTTGGACACTGAATTTAGGCACTCACCTCAATATGTAATCTCAAGGATGCCATGTTTCTAGCTATAATCATGATAAAATGAGGGTGTATGTGTTAATATGTAGGACAGTTAATGTGTCTATAATGACTAGAGTCATTTGTTAACTTAGCATTTCTTCATCATATAAATAAGAGGTTGAAAAACATTTCTATGGGGGAAGGTCATTTTATTTTAATTATAGACTATAGTGAATTTCATGTCTCTTCTTTCTACTTGCTCCCCCCGACCCCCGACCCTTCCGTTTAACTCTATTAATCTAATTAGACTTATTAAGTATGGTCAAGGAATCAACATTGGATAAATTAGGATTCAACATCCACTCAAGTGTGTTAAACATTAAAGAATGCCATTAACCAGAAACTGAGCACTACGTGGAGCAAAGAAACAAAACCCACTTAAGAAAAAAAGGTGCAATGAACTTGGAGTTTCAATAAATTGAAATTTTTCTATGAGGGAAGGAATTATTGTACTTATATTATATTTTTAATTGCATTAATAACATGTCTTTTCCTTCTTGTTTTTTGTTTGGCGAAGCCTCCAAGGATGAAAAGAACTTGCCTAAGGAACTCATCTAGTGGGCTTGTCTAAGGGACACATTTAAAGAACTCATTTAGCAGACCTGTCTAATGGGCATGTCTAAGGAGCTCACCCCTATATCATTATACAAAATTTCCCTTATTTTTTAATCATGCTCAAGGAGATCACACCTCATTATGAGTCTTAGAATATGGGAGATGCAGAGTATTCAAAGAAGGTTAGGTTTTGTTAAAACTTATCGAAGTTTTAAGCTGGTTAATTTTGAACTTAGGTTAGTGATAAGCCCAACATTTGAAAACTTTTTTTACTTATAAAGATAATGAGCTAAGGACGAGAAGTTGATCGACTTAAGTTCAAGGACTTAAGAGATCCTAACTCAAGGTTAGATTAATGTTACGAGACTACTCACTGTA
Organism: Cymbidium sinense; assembly: GCA_021442155.1. Taxonomy (NCBI): domain Eukaryota; kingdom Viridiplantae; phylum Streptophyta; class Magnoliopsida; order Asparagales; family Orchidaceae; genus Cymbidium; species Cymbidium sinense. Next base: position 34,690,601 of record CM038230.1, on the reverse strand, counting down.
AGAGAGTTGAGGCCTCCATGCAAATGACTTCCAAAAGAGCCAAAAACCACATGAAAGAAAATTATCCTTGTTTAATGTGATCACCCTCTATTTCAAACAGATTTTCTTTTATATGTTAAAATGATTCAATGAACCTTTGGAAATAAAAAATTATCCTCCAAATTAAAAAATATATGTATATCTAAAAAACAGTTAAAGAAAATTTACTATTGTTGCACACACTCGTCACCTTCAAATATTAGCCACATTAATTTTCTAAATCCTTATAAAAATGACTTAAGCAGATATTATCTACCCATAGAAGGTGACTCCTCCATTTATAATAAGATTCTCATTGAGTAGAGTGTGAGACCGTTTAAACTACTCAGTTTGGATGGCTGTCCTATGAAGGCTAATGTCTAGCAAAAGACAAGGTCCATCCAAGATAATTTTATTACAATATCCTAACATAAGAAACAATCACATCACTATGGTGATTTAAAATGGGTGGACACCACGGAAATCTTGAAAAAGCTTATTTAACCGATCAAAAACAACATCAAGGAATAATAAACTACTCCAAAAAGTATAAAATATTATCTTACGATGGGTTCAATCTTTCAATAACGACTCCTAAGACTAATGGGTCTAAGTGTACTAGAGATTTTTTCTATGCCTCACATGGGTGAAGTAAGAAAATATTTTTTTACTTGTGTTGAAATTTCCTTTTAAGGACAAGCCCTAGCAGTTAATTACATATTAAAAGAGGGAATATTCTAAGAAAACTCTTGATTAAAGTTCTTATATCTCTATAAATTTTAAAATTTGAATGAACGACCGCTAAATTTAGAAGTCAAATGGGACAGATCAATCATAATGGTTCCTTTCTGATTATAAATAGGAAGATGTAGGAAGTGCTTTGATACTAGGAAGTCTGGTATGTACTTCAACCTAGAATATAGTTGGGCTTTATATATTTTTTTTAATTGAGATTTATTCTTATTATGAGTTGACATTTTATCAAAATATTAGGGCTTATATCCTAACAGCACAAGACTGTAGGAATAGCTAAGAGATCAATCAAAACTTATTCCTATAGCAAAGCAAAAACATGATGTCTTAGACCCTAAACTTAATGGTGTTTCTGGCACAAGCTAGAACTTTGACCTAATCTATTGTGAAAAATTAGGACTTAATTCGTTCACCTCTATCAAAGAGTATGAACCTATCCTCACTCTCCTAGACTTATTACCTTAGAATGTTTGACAACTGACACCTCTTATGTTTCAAAAACTTGTCGTCAATCTTATGAAATGTAAGATATTTAAGCTATTATTAATTAAGAAATAAATGTAAGAACTTAAACTTACTCCTTAAATCCTAGATCATGAGTTGTATGAAATGCTTCAAACTAACACAAAAATTTACAAATGTTTATATTTTTTAGACATTGAATTTATTTGACATGCTTGGGTATGCGAGCATGCATATAATGAGATGTAGTTAGAAAATAATTATGAGCTAAATCAGAAAGAGAAGGTTGACTTCTTCAAGAAGGTGTCTATCCTCACTAGATAGATGCCCATTATGTATAATAGAAGAATGACTCAATTCAAGAAAAATAATAATATGTATCATGGTTCATAAAGATTAGAGTTTTTAGTTGTTTTTAGTATTTATGCCTAAGGTTTTAATTATGAGAAGTTATGAATTGTATTTATCGTAGTTTAAGTTAATGAAGTTTAGTTAGGTAAAAAATTAATTTCTAAGAGCCTAACAAACTTTTAGGCTTACACAATAATCACAACGAACATTGTCACAAAATGATACATAAAAAAGCATGCAATTTTCAGTGAAAATATAAATAAATGCAACATTAAACAATCAAATTAAAATAAAAAGGCTAGTAAAGCTGAATTTCACTATACATCTAGAAAGAAAAAGGAAATGAACAATCAAGCTCTGCCCTTATATAGTCCAACCTATAACTAAGTAAATAAATAGCAAATGGGGATCTTTTTATCTTCCTATTTTTAGTATTAGTGTTTTAGGCTTCATAGGGCCTCTCAAGTTTATACCTTCTAACTATTGTTCATGCTAAATCCCATGACTCTAACCTAATTTAAATATAAATTATATTTGAGATTTTAAAGATTAAAATCCTAACTAAGACTATAAAATAGAGGTTAGCTTAAATAAACATACACATAAGTAATTATATATCATACACTTAGGCTTAGTTTTAGCAAGTAAATGGGCTATGCTTAGGGGATTAAGCAAATAATGCATAGATGAAAATAATATTAGCTTTAACTATATTACATTAACCTCTTTTATTAAGCTTAATTCCCTACATAAGACAATAAAGATAAAATAAATAATGTCCTAACATCCAAATTATGAGCAAACAATTTTAACATCTAGTTTAAAACTTACACCACAAATAGAAATATCATTACATTACAATCATGCATCATCCTAAGTCTAGAATTAGTGACCTAATATTCTTATGTGTGTTCAAAGGTTAGTGTAGTGGGTTAAAGCTAGGCTTTAATGTTTAAGTTGTTGTTTGAAAATAAAATTTAATTTATTATTATTATGTTATATCAATATTATTAATTAGAGACTTAAAAATGGATTTAAAGTTTTGATTTAATTTAGTTTAAGTTAAATTTAGTGTAGTGATGAATATGAGGAGTAGCAGCCCCATTTGAGGTTGGGCATAATCTTCTTGACATCTTGATCCTAATGAGATGATCACCTCATTCGAGGATGAGGGATCAAGCAAGACTCTAATGGGATAATTTTTTATGGGTTTTAATCTTGTTTAATTAATGATGCTTTATTTCAAACATTATTCAAGTTTTTAATTATCCATTATTAATTAGTAAGGATAACTTATAGTGATTAGTACATTAAATGATGTCTAATTATGTTTGGTAATTTTCTTATGATCCCCTATATTTATTAAAACTTTAGTCTCTTAAAACATAATTTTTATAATTTTTATAATTAATTTATTGAATTATTACACATGTTAACTCTAATAATCTGATAATCCATTAAACACAAGTCCAAATTTTTTGAAAAAGATCACAAAACTAATTTATAACATTGAAAACATATCTTAAAATTTAAAAGCATTTAAACTTGTATTTTATAAATAATTTATTCAATTTAAATTTTATAATTATGCTAATTAATCTCAAAATAACTAACACAAATTAAGAGACAAGAGCATGAGTGGTATGAGTAATGACTTAATCTAATGAGAAATAATTTTCAAATTTTATTTGATTTTTTGACTCTCATTTTGACAAAGGCCATATAATTTTTTATGCCTAAATGCATGTTGAAATGGATTAGTGGCCAAATTAGAAGAGAAGAGGGTGAAGCTCCGTCAGTAGGAGTTTCTCTCATAGGTCATGTGGTTCCAATGCGTGTAAGAACGGATGCCCTCATTTTTGCAAGAGTTGTAGAAGTTGCATGCATATTGTGAGACATATAATATTCAGCTAAGGGTTGCTAAATGTTTTAATTATCTTAATTTAATGCCTAGGCTTTATTGTGAGGTTATAAATTTCTTAAAATTTTAGTTATGAGTTATAGTTGGGTAGAAGATTTATTTTTTTCTATGAGCCTAATCGCATCTAGGCCATACAACTAACACCAATCATAAAGAAACTATTAAGAGGCATGTAATTTCTTATGCACAAGCTAAACATTTTTCTACCCTAATTAACAACTCATAACTAAAATTTTAAAATAACTCATAACCTCATATAAAAGCCTAGGAATTAAATTAAGATAATAAAATTTTTAGCAACCCTTTAGCTGGATGAATAAATGTATAATGTCATGCATGTCATATTCATCCACTCTTATTAAGAGGGGGCTTCCATCCTTGCTATAGAATCAAGTCTTAACCTATGAGAGCCTTTTTGTGGAAGACACCCCTTTCTCGCTTGATTTGGCCCATAATCAAATTCTCATGCATTTAGGCATACAAAATCTCATAGTCTGTGTCAAAATAAAAAGTCCAAATGAATTAAATAAATTTGATAAAATTTGCATTAGATTAAGTCATGGATTCATACCACTCATGCTCTAGTCTCTTAGGGAGTGAGTCTAAGAAATTAGTTTCTTTCTAAATGATCAACAACCTAGCCATCTTACAAAATATAAGACTTGCCTGCATAGATTTAAAGCGTAGGAGGAGTTAGTTGGCTGCCACTCAAGGTGGTAATAAGTCCAGCAGTCGAGTGGTTTATTCTCTCTTGTGGAGGTAAACCATATACCCATTTTCACCTTAGATTTAGGTCATGCCTTTGTTTTGTACCAACGATCCTTAGCTTAAGAATCCGAGATAGCTATTTTTTTTGGGCTACAAGCATAAATCCTCACCTCTTAGGCATTTCCACAATATTATGTTGTGGAATTATAAGCCCTAGCAATCTAATAAAATGTCAACTCAAATAATTAACTCTCTTCAATTTCAAAAATATAAAGCCCAATTATTGAGTAGATCAGAATGCTTATTAGGCTTCCTAGTATCATGAGCATTCCATACTTTCTCCCTTTGGATTCTAAAAATAACTCTTCTCCTTGATCTATCCCATTTGATTTTCTAAAATAGCCAATCCTTTGATAGTCTTAACTTGAAAATCTTTGGAGATCTTAATTTTCTACTTTAATCGAGAGTATTCTTAAGGAATTACCATTCCTTAGGATGTAATTAACTATGGTGGCTTGCCTCCATAGGGAACTTAATGAACCCGACTTAAAACAAACCCTACTTTACTTTTCCATGTAAAGTAGGGGAAAGATTTCTGATATATTCGAAGACCCATCATGCCTTAAGAGTCCTTATTATGTGATTAGGTCCATTATAAGGTGGTGATTTCTATCTTTAAAGATAGTACATTATTCCTTAATGTCGTACTCGATCACTTCAATAAATACCACCTAAGATCTGCGTGGTGTCCCACACCCCCAAAAATAAACACCACAGTGCTCATGCTTTTCCAATCCTATGATCCCTCTAGATCTTCTCCCTAAATATTTTAGAGTCGATCCCGATGCCTCACGAGCTTGGATCAAGCAGAGGAGGGTGGGCGGTGTCCTTCTTTCGTCGCTTGGTAGATGAAGGATCATCCGTCATCCATTCTGCATGATTGGAATGAAAGTCCGTGATTTAATATGCTAGAAATTGAATTTAATTTCCTTAGGAACTACAGGATTAATCTCCACCATCCTATCTAAGATCAGACGACAGGGGCAAAAGTGCATTCACCGCCGCTGACTTAATACACCGCATCAGACAATTTAAGTGGCCACTCTCACGACGCTATGTGGAAAGTGCTTCAAAGTCATCTCTCGTGTGGCGCCGAAGGGATTAGAGATTAATTAGGTATTAAAATGTGGTTAATTTCTCTAAAGCTTCATAGAATTATAACTAATTATAAAAAAGAGTTAAAAAGTACAAATAAACCTAATTTGGAAAGGCTAAATAGAGGAGAATTTAATAAAAATAATTTCATTAAATTTTGAATAGTGAATAAAGATTAATTAAGGTTTGAATGTTTCCTTAATTATCTTAATTAATATCTAATTACTTGGGAAATTAATCCCAAATTTGAAATATTGATTTAATGGGATGACTTCTACCTCTCATAATTTTCTTGGAATTTATTGACTATGTTATTAGGAGAATTTGAAATTCAAACCTTAATTACTCTCATTAAGTGATTTAATGATTATTTAAAATTCTAATTAGCAAAAAATGATTAATTAAACTTCATTAATCACTAATTAGCAATGAGATGATAGGGAAGGTTTCTTAATTACTTTTCCAAATTCATTTCGTTAAAAAGGAGTTAATTAATGTATAGATTAATTAAGAGAATAATTAAGCAATCATTAATAAAAATCAATCAAATTAAAATGGTGATTAGATCAGATAATTAACATTCAATTCAAGGGTTCTTTCTTATGTGTTTAATAACATAAAGACCCTTAAGGAAATTATGATTAACCTATGGGTGTGGAAAAATCATAAAAGTTCTTAATTAGATTCCTTAATCTAATTAACACTTATGCATGAGCCTATTGCATTAGGTCTTTTAGGGACATTGCAATTTTAATTTCTCATTTGCATACCATTTAAGGCTCATGAATAAGTGATTAATCAAATTGAAGAAGCATAGGAAAGGGTAATTAAATAAATTGCTTAATGATTCCAACTTAATTAATTCATAAAATTTATCTAATTACCTCTCCTTAAACAAATTGAATCATCAACATGGGATGGGATAAAAAACAACAATTGTTTGCTCCTCTTTAAGTATAATCAAAATTTAAAATTAAATTTAATAAGAAGCTTTGGTTTTCCTTAAATGATTTTAATTAATGTTATGTCCTTAGGAATTAATGTAGTTTAATGAATTATATGATTGTGTTTAATCATTCTTTTTCAATCACTATAAATATTTTATGCCATGTGATATCATATATTCATGCTTTCAAAATCCAATAGTCAATTGAATTTACTTACATAAAATTGCATGTGTTGGATTAATCTTATCATATGTATGATTATTATCACTAATTATTTTCAAAATTATAAATTGATAATGAGAATTTGGATTGATATTAGCTATGAATATTACAAAAGATTTGCGTGTGCTTATAATCTAAATATGTTAAAGTATTATTTTATCTTCATGATTCATGAATGAGTTTACATATGTTTGAATAACAATAAGTATGTAATTTGGACATCCTGAGAATACGAGACTTTAAGTAGCCCCAAGGAGATCATTGATTATCTCACTTACTTTGTTAAAAAAGGAATACACTTATTTAATTTCATTCCTATGTGTACTTATACTAGAATTTGGATAAAACTTTACATGTGTAAATAATTCAAAAAAATATAATCTTTTCATGATTTTCAATCTCTTAGTCATGTGTACATCCATATGTAGTTAAGAATAGTATGTATATAGTATGGACATCTTGAGAATATGAGGCTTTAAGTAGCCCCAAGGGGTTCATTGATTATCTCACTTGGTTTAAACAACAACACATACTTGCTCAAAACTTTAATACATGTGTGTGTGTGTGTGTATTTAATTAAAGAATGAAGATCTCTCTCTTTTTTCTATCAAAACATATGCATTCATAATCATTTAAGTGTGCCAAAAAATACATTGCATGTATAGGTATGTTAGGATTAAAACCATATGTATGTTATAGGTGGTGAAAAGGAATGACTCAACATTGTCTATGTAATAGTAATTCAATTACATTAATCTTAAGATTCCTTTCTTGTTGAGTAGAATTCTTTAAGGTTAACACAAACTTAGGATCAATAAAACATGTAATAAATCATCCACTAAGAGAAACCAAAGTATAACAACATGCTTTAGAAAATTACTTAAAGTAGGGATGAAGGTGTTAAGCCTTCTTCTCCTCTTTATAACACATAGGTATCAAGTGAATATCAAATGAAAAAACAAAAATACAAATTAAAATTTGCAAACTTCTAAACAACTTAAAGTGAAATCACCCTTCATGTTAAATTAAATAATTCTGAACTTAGAAAATTACAATTCCAATGCCTAGCTAAGACATACCACATAAAGCCTAAGCACACCCATTAGAATGCTAAGTAACCACTTCTAACTTTAGGTTTGGACAGTGTATGTATTTTTGTTGAGTTTTGTTTTATGATGTAATGTTTTAGGATGGATGTTAGGAATGTGGATCATATAGTGGATGTTAGGCCGTTATTAGCCTAACAACTTAGGAATGTATGTATGTTTAGCTAATATATATTTTGCAGGTGTGGTTAGATTTACTTTTCCATAAAAATATAATTTTATAATAGGAATTAAGATTAGTGTTATAGGGCTTAGGATGAGCAGTGGCTAGAAGGCTTAGTCCTGGGAGACCCTGTGATGCCTTGGAGTACACTCAAATTAAAAAGAAAAGAAAAGAAAGAAAAAAGAAAAAAAAAGAAATAAAGAATGAAGACCCCCATTGCACTTAATTTTATTTCATTGTAATATTATTTTGTAATCTGGATTATATAAGGGTAAAGCTCGACTACCTAGCTTTTATTTTTTTTTATGGTGTACGACGGTACCCGGCCGCACCGCCCTTTTATTCTTTAATAGAATCTATACATGTTTAATTGTTGTTAAGTTCAGATTGTGCAATAGAACTGCATCTTCTTTATCATTTCTTAAGCTTAATGTTTGAATGTGTGGCCTAGATGCGCTAAGAAGCTTTTAGGATAAAAATTAATTTTTCTACCCAATTAAAAACTCATAACTAAAAGTTCACAACTTTCAATCCCATCTATAGCCTAGGGTATAATCAAGATAATTAAAATATTTAGCAACCCCTTAGTTGAATAGTTAAATATCTCACATCATGCATGATATCTTATTTTCATTCTTGAATGAGGGCCTCCATTCTTGCACTTTAGGGAACATTTGACCTTGAGAGCACCCCCTTATGGTGGAGATTCACCCTCCCTCTTTTTGATTTGGCCAATAACTCTATTTCATCACACATTTAGGCATAAATATCCCAAAGTCTTCATCCAAATGAATGTGTCAAAAATAATATAAAATTTGAAAATATTTTGTATTTAGACTAAGTCATGCTCATGCCAAACATGATCGAGTCTCTTAGGGACTGAGTTTAGGACTCTAGTCTCTTTCAAATTAAATATCAGCTTAAACCATCTTGCAATTTCATAAAATTGGCCTATGTGATTTTGAATCATAGGAGGTGTTAGCTGGCGGCCACTCTAAGCGGTTGTAAGTCTAAAAGAGTCGAATGAGTTTATCCTCTCTTGCGAAGGTAAACCATAATATCCCCTTTACGTTTCGATTTAGGTCGTGCTTTTAGCTTGTGCTAAAGTATCCTAGATTTAGGATCTAAGGTTGGATGTTACCTTCAGGCTACGAGCATAAATCCTCACCTCTTAGGCATTTTTATAATCTTGTGTTGATGGATTGTAAGTCCTAGCATTCTAATTCAACTCAAATAAAAATAAATCATTTCTTTCAAACTCGTAAAGCCTAACCATATGATAGATTGGAGTGCTCACTAGGCTTCCTAGTATCATTAGTACTTCCTACTTATCTTTCCTTGGAATCTAAAAATAAGTCTTCCAAATTGAACTCTCCCACTTGATTTCTAAAATAGCCAATTTATTGATACTCTAACTTTGAAATCTTTAGAGATAATGATTGACTACTTTAATCAAGAGTATTCTTAGAAAATCTCTATTTCCTAGGATGTAATTAAATATGGAGGCCTCCCTTCATAGGGAACTAAAGAACCCAGCATAAAATAAGCCTTGCTTTACTTTTCCATGTAAAATAGGAGAAAGATATTTGGTATATACAAAGACCCATATGCCTTAGGAGTCCTTATTAGGTGATTAAGTCCATTGTAGGGTGAGGTTTCCATCTTTTGAGATAGTACATCATACCTTAATGTCATACCCGATCACTTCAATAAGTACATCCTAAGATCTGTGTGTTGTCCACTCGACATCTAAATAAAACACCACAGGGTCCTTATTCAAATCTTTTTTAGATTGTCTTCTTTAGGACCTCATTAGGATTCACAAGAGACTATTAGCTTGTGCAATCTACTCTTGCTAATCCTAAACCTCATAAATTATTACATAATTTGAGTATTAAATTACATTTTAAATTCAAACAAAACTTAACTAAGGCATGCAAAATAGAAATCAATAAAACACACATATGCTCAACCAACTTATATTTCAAACATACGAACTTAGCACCAATGGGTACCAAGCCCATACATTGTTGACCTCACTTTTGGAGTGAGGTGTCAATCTTGGGTCTTCACTAGACACTAAACAAACCTATAGGATAAAGGATGATTAGGGGACTATGATTTTATGGCTACCCCATGACTTATTCTTAACATTGAATCCAATCCCATATCCAAACCTTAAGTCAAAATCAAAGCCACCTTAACTTTATGATTCAATTCTTTGGATTTGATCTCAAATCTCCTTCAATCAAACCAAACTCAATTGATTTTCTCAAACCATTCAAATCATCATCTCAAACTCTCCCAAAAGCTACAATCAAACCCACTGATCAATCAATTCAATTAACCCAAGTTACCCTAATTGAACCCAAAAATTTCAAAGTGAGCCAAAATCTAGTTAAACCTAAATTAATTACAATCAAAGCCATCAATCAATCATAAGTCAATTATCAAACTCAATTCAACCCAAAATTAAGCCAATTGACCCATTAGGCTCATTTGACCTAAAGTGACCTAAAGGACCCATTTGAGCTAAATTCCAATCCAACCCAAATTAGATTGAACCAACATATCCAAAACCTTCTACAATGATTATTGATCATCCTTGATTGATCAAGTGCAATCAATTGGGTCAAACCAAGTCAATTTGATCATTTGATCAAGTTGACCCAATTAGCCTACATGAGCCTACTTAAACCAAATTCTAGCCTACATCAAATTGATTAAAATCAATGAACTTCAAATTAACCCTTGAACATGACTTGACCATCAATTGAGCCAAACTAAATCCAATTGGCTCTTTGACCCAAGTTGACCCTAATTTCACCTAAAAGGCCAAATTGGGCCAAATCAAATTCTAATCCAAATTGATTGCAACCAATGAGTCAAATTCATCACATATTGATTATTGAACTTGACCAAAGCCTCCAATAAACCCAATTTGATCAATTGAACTCAATTGACCTATTTAGTCCAAATAGGCCTAAAGGATTTAATTAGGATAAATCATTCCTAAATCCAAATTGATTGAAATTAAAGCCTACAATCATCTTCAAATGATCAAGTGAACCTAAAAAAACACTAACCCAAGCTAATTTTGCCAATTTGACCAAATAAGTCAACTTAGCCCATTTGACCCATATGAACTCATATGAGTCAAATTCAAATCTAATGCAATCCAATCCAAATCAATTGAACCAAAACATCCCAAATACTCATTTGAAATTAACCCAAGCCTTGGTTTGACCCAATTTGACAATTGGTCAACTTGACCTAACCTAGCCTAATTTGACCTACATGGGTCAAATTAAGCCAAATCAAACCAAATCAACTCCAACCCCATTCAAACTTGGCATGACCCATCCTTTGGTCACCATGGGTCAGCCCAAATCAAACCCAACCCAAACTAAACTCAAATTGATCCATTACCCAATGGGTAAAGCCCTCCAAATGAGACAAAACTCACATTTGGATTGTTAAACCCATTCTCCTCCCAACCTAAGCTTGAAATGGACATGAGGTGAAACGAATAGATTCTTGATCGATTAGATCATTGGAGACCACTCCAAGCCTAACTGTAATGAGTTTTTCTATGATGGTTGATCCACAAAGCCCCTGGCGAGGAGGCAAGATACTCACTTCTCAGCAGGGCTTCGTCTCTTCAAGATGAAGCTACCTCGGTCAGTTAGCCGCCGGTCCTGAGCTCCGACAAGGTAAATTCTAGTAAACTGATGTTTTCTCATTTTTTTGAAGGCCTTTATAAAGGAAAGTGTGATTGCATGTGAATCCCACTGTTAGATCCCTCTAGATCTCCTCCATCAAGCTTTTGGAGTTGATCATGAGCACTCATGAGCTTCGACAAGCTCGGATCAAGCGGGGGAGGGTGGACGGTGTCTATCTTCCATCACTCAGGGGATAAAGGATTGTTCACTATCCATTTTGCTTGATTGGAATGGATGACCATGATTTTCTACTAGATTAATCTCGGTTTAATCTTAATAGGAACTACAAGATTAATCCCCACCGTTAGATCTTAAATCGGATGACTGGGATGAAAGTGTGTCTACCGCAGTCACGTCAGCACCGCATCAGATGATTTAAGTGGCCAATCCCACGACACCACGTGGAAAGCGCCACCATGTCAGTCGTCTGCATAGCACCGATGAAATTAGGGCTTAATTAAGGCTTAAAAAATGTGTTTTAATGGTTAAAACTTCCTAAAATCATAACTAATTGTAAAAAAAATGTAAAAAATATAAATAAATACCCTTTGGAAAGGTGAAGTAGAGGAGAATTTAATAAAAATGATTTATTTGATTTTGAACAGTGATTAAGGCTTAATTAGGATTTGAATATTTTATTAATTAACTTAATTAAGCTCTAATTACTTGGGCAATTAATCTTAAATTTGACATGATAATTTAATGGGATGACCTCTACCTCCCATGATTTTCTTGGGATTTATTAGCTAGATTAGGAAAATGTCAAATTCAAACCCTAATTACTCTCTTAATTATTTTAATGATTACTTAAGGTTCTAAATAGTAAAAATTAATTAATTCAACTTCATTAATCACTAATCAATAGTGAGATGATGAGGGTGAGTGATTAGGACCTCTTTCCCAATTACTTTTTCAAGTTCATTTCATTAAAGAGAGTTAGTTAATATGAGGTTTAATTAAGAAATTAATTAATCAATTAATGGTCAATTCAAATCAACCTAAAAGTGTTAACTACTTCAGATAACCAACATTCAAATTAAGAGTTCCTCTTTATGTGTTCAATAACATAAATACTTTTAAGGAAATTATGATTAACCCATAAGTGTGGCAAAATCATAAAAGTACTTAATTAGATTCTTTAGCTTAATTAATCTCTAATCATGAGCCAATTGCATTAGGTTCTTTAGGAGCATTGTAATTTTATTTTCCCTCATGTTCATGTCATTTGTGGATCATGATTAAATGATTAGTCAAATTAAAGAAGCATATAAAAGGGTAATTAAGTGGATTGCTTAATGGTTTAACTTAATTAAATCATAAAAATCAACTAATTATCTTTTCTTAAACAAATTAAGATTACCAATATGGGAATGGGATTAAAACAACAAATGACTTCTCTTCTTTAAGCTTAATAAAAATCTAGAAATCAAATTAATAAGAAATATTGGTTCTTTTCAAATGATTTTATTTAATGTGATTGTCCTTAGGAGTTATTATAGTTGAATGAATCACATGGTTATGTTTGATTATTCCTTTTCAATCACTTTTAAATTTTGTAAGTGATTTCCTTCATTCTTGTTTTTTTTTTTTAAATTCAAATGAAATTTACTTATGTAAGCTTACATGTGTTGGTTTAATTTTAACATATGTGTGGCTGTTATCACTAATAAACCCAAATTTATTTTCAAAAGCAATAAGCCGATAACAATATTTAGAGTGATATTGGTTATGAATACATATAGGATTTGTATGTGTTTATAGATTAAACATGTGAATGTGAAGCCTTCTTTTTAATATTTATATATAGATTTACTAGGTTTGAATGATAATAAGTATATAGTCTGGACTTCTCAAAAATACCAGGCTTTAAGTAGCCCTAAGGAGGTCATTTGATTACCTCACTTCCCTGGTTAACAAAGGCATGTACTTATTTAATTTCATTCTTATGTGTATTTGTATTAAAATTTAGATATAACTTTAAATTACATGTATAAATAATTCAACCAAATAAAAACATAATCTTTTGCATGATCTCTATTCTTGTAATTATATGTACATTCATATGCATTTAGGATAGTAAGTATATAGTCTGGACATCCTGAGAATATAAGGCTTTAAGTAGCCCCAAGAAGATCATTTGATTATCTCACTTCCCTGGTTTAAACAATGGCACGTACATGCTTACATCTTTTATACATATGTATGTGTATTTGATTAGTGAATGGAAATCCTCTTTTCTATTAAAAATACATGCATCCACAACCATTTAAGCATATAAAATGCATTACATGTAAAGATAATACTTTCTTTTCTAAGTTTCTTATATGAATTTACATGTACTTGAATGATAATACGTATATAGTCTGGACATCTCGGAAATGCGAGGCTTTAAGTAACCCCAAAGAAGTAATTTAATTATCTCACTTCCCTAGTTACCAAAGGCACATACTTATTAAATTTTAGTCCTATGTATATTCATATTATAATTTGGTAGAGCTTTAATTTACATGCATGAATAATTCAATCAAGTAAAATACAATCCCCAAATGTATGCATCCATGATCAGTCAAATATGTCAAAATATGTTGTATGTATAAGTATGCTAAATGTTAAATCATATGCATGTTATACGTGATAAAAAGAAATTATCCAACATATTCTATGTGATGGTAATTCAACCACATTAATCTGAAGATGACTTTCATGTTGAATAAGATTCTTTAAGGTTAACCTAAACTTAGTATTAATAAAATATTTAATAAATCATGCACTAAAGAAAATTGAATTATAATAATATGCCTTTAGGAAAAAACCTAAGGTAGGGATGAAGTAGGTTAAGCCTCTTTCTCCTCTTTACAACACTTAGATGCTAAGTGAATATCAAATGGAACAAATGAAACACAAATTAAAATTTGCAAGCCTCTAAACAACTTAAAATGAAGCCATCCCTCATGTTAACTTAAATAATTTCAAAACATAGAAAATTATAATCCAAAGGCCTAGGTAAGACATACCACACAAAGCCTTAGCAAACACATTAAAATTAAGCCACAACTTCTAGTCCTAAGTTAGGGTGATGTATGTGTGATATTATGTTTTATTTTATGATGTACTATTTTAGACTGGATGTTAGGATTTATGACTCATAGACTCGATGTCAGGCCATTATTAGCCTAATATTATTTTTTGTAGGGGATTATGCTAATGGGGCCATTGTAAGAATAAATATAAATGTTCTCTTTGAAGGTTCCTTATGCCCCTAAACATAAATTATGTTAGGATAGGTGGGCTTGGTCACCCATGTGCAGGGTGCTAAGTCTAAATTATGATAGATAACTGCTTGAGATTGTATGTATGTTTAGCTAATATATATTTTGTAGGTATAGTTAGATTTACTATTCCCATGAAATGTAATTTTGCAATATGAATTATGATTTGTGCTATGAGGATTAAGATGAGCAATGGTTAGAAGGCTTATTCCTGGGGTGCCTTGTGATGACTTGGAGTAAATCAAATCAATAGAAAGAAGGAAGAAGAAATGAAGACCTCCATAACATGTATTCAATTATAATTATAATTATTGTTTTATAATTCTGGGTTATATAAGGGTAGAGCTCGACTACCCAATTTTTCTCTTTTCTGGGGTGTACGGTGATACCCGGCCGCACCGGCCTTTTATTCTTTCATGGTAGTTTATAAAATGATTATTGTTGTGTTTAGTTTGCACACTATAACAACATGATTTTTATAATTTCTTAATGATTGATGTTTGAATGTGTGTCCTGGATGCGATAGGCTCTTAGGACACAATTAAATTTTCTACTCCAATTAATAACTCATAATTAAATTTTAAATAACTCACAACTTCATCTTAAATCCTAGATTATAATCAAGATAATTAACAAATTTAGCAATCCCTTAGTTGTATGCTGTATGTTTAACATCATACATATCATATTGAATCACTCTTGTAATAGGGATCACATGACCTATGAGAGCAACCCCTTATGATGGAGCTTTATCCTCTTTCTCTTTTGAGTTGGCCAATAACCATATTTTATCATGCATTTAGGCATAAAAAATCCTAAAACCTTTGTCCAAAAATGAATGTGTTGAAATAATATAAAGCGTAGGGTGTTAGCTGGCGGCCACTCGAGACAGTTGTAAGTCCAATAGAGTCGGATGGATTTAGTCTCTCTTGCGAAGGTAAATCCTTGTGTCCCATTTTCGCTTAGATTTAGGTCGTACTTTTAGCTTGTGCTAAAGGTCCATAGATTTAAGATCCAAGGTTGCTTGTTTCCCTTAGGTTACAAGCATAAATTCTCACCTCTTAGGCATTTCCATAATCTTGTATTGATGAATTATAAGCTCTAACAATCTAATAAAATTTCAACTCAAATAAAATAAATCTTCTCTCTTTCAAATATATAAAGCCTCACTATAGGATAAGTTGGAGTGCTTACTAGGCCTCATAGTATCATAGCATTTCCTATTTATTCTCCTTTGGATTCCAAAATAAGTCTTCCTAATTGAACATTCCTACTTGATTTTCAAAATAACCAATCCTTTGATAGTCTTAACATTGAAATCTATGGAGACAATAATTGACTACTTTAATCGAGAGTATTTTTAGGAAATTTTATTTCCTAGGATGTAATTAACTATGGAGGCTTGCCTCCATAAGGAACTTAGGAACCTAACATAAAATAAACCTTGCTTTACTTTTGTAAGTGAAGTAGGGGAAGAATCTCTGGTACATATGAAGACCCATCATGTCTCATGAGTCTTTATTAGGTGATTAGGTCCATTGCAGGGTGATGTTTCTATCTTTCGAGATAGTACATCATAACTCAATGTCATACTTGATCACTTCAATAACTACCCACTAAGGTTTGCGTGGTGTCCACCCAATGCATTCGAAAATAAACACCACACATATCATAATGGGTTATGCTTAGGGACTTAAGCATGTATTACCTATAAGCAAATGGAGTTAACTTTAATTTCATTACAACAATTTCTTTATTAAGCATAACCCCCTATAGAAAAAAATGTTAGGCTTATAAACAAAGCCCTAATATCCAATCTATGAGTAAATAATCTTAATATTGAATTTAAAATAATACATCACAAAATAGATTTACTATCTAATTTGAAATAATACATCGCAAATCAAGAAAATTGACACATCACAAACAAAACACCAACCCAACCTAGATCTACAGTCGATGACTTAGTATTTTAGTGTGTGTAAAAAGGCTAGTGTGGCGAGGTTGTACTAAACTTTTAAAGTTTAAGTTTAACTTAGGATTTAGAGCTCAATTTATTTTGCCATTGAATGGTTTTAGCTTAATTATTTTGATGATTTTGAGATAAATGTTTATTTTAATTTAATTCTAATAATGATTAGACTTAAGATTTTAAAGAGTGAGGAAAATAGTGGGCCCCACTTGAGGTGGTCTAACCTCCTCAACACCCTAATATTAGTAGGATAAACATCTCACCAAAGGGGTGAAGAAGCCTTTCCTAGGTTCTAATTAAAATAATTTGTAATAAATTTTAATTATTTAAAATGATTAATTTAATTAAGGTTTATTTAAGGATTGATTAACTTTAATTAAATTTAATCATATAATTTATCATCTTTAATTGAGTTTTAAATGATTTTATGATTTCTATTTTAAGTTATTTTATTAATTAAATGATTTCAAATTTGATTAATAAATTCTATAATTTTTTGTTATTTTAGAGTTGATTGTTAGCATTTTAATAGTTATTTATGTCTAAATTTTAATTATCAATCATTGGTTAATGTATTTTTTTAAGAAAATCATTAGAGATAGATAATATCCTTAACTATATTTCTTGAAAATTTCATTTTGATTAAGTCATATTTACTAATAATTTCATTAATTAAGATTTCATTAAGCCCCTTAATTAATTGTTAATCATTTAATAAAGTTTAAGACTTTCATTTTTATAAGATTCTCCTTTGAATACTAAATCTAAAGTGGGGTCATTCTCATTTTTTTAGGTAAGTGTTTGATTTATTGAAACTTCTTTCAATTCTCTTTAGTAGAAATAATTAATTTAAATTAATTTAGGTTAGAATTTAAGAGTTTTATTTTAGAATTAAGATTAATGGGTTTGATTATTTTATTTAAGTGATTCTCTATCCATGTAGATGTTTTAAATTAATTAATATTTGTAATAAATTTTATTATTTAAAATTAATTCTTTGACTAACTTGTCTTGAGAGAATTGAAAAGTAATAACTTTTAATTCATTACCAAAATGCCTTAATTTTTTTATGGGGATTAAAAATCATTGAAATGAACAAATCATAAGACTTTCAGATTAATTAAGCATCTATTTTAGAAGAAATTAGAAACATTATTTTTTATAAAAGTTAAATTACTCTTAAAATATACAATAAAATATAGGCTTTTAAATTTAATAGCTTTCCCTCTAGATGCTAAATCCAAGGAATGGCCACATATCGAGATTACCAATATAAAATTTGTTAGAATTCCGTCAAAAACCTGTAGCATAATTAATAAAAATTAGAGCTTTGCATATGCTCTAATTCTTACACCTATAGGAGAATCATAAAATAATTTTAAAATTTTCTAACTCATAATAACATACCCTCAGCATCCATATAAATTAATAAATAGCTAATCTCAAACATTTCTTCCATTCAAGTATTTTGAAAAATATTGAAATAAAATAATAGTTTCAAAACATTTCAATGAAATAGTTTAAAATATAAACATCTAAATAAATTATTTACAAATACAAAAGAAAATACAAATGATACTTAATCCTCATTAGTCTCCTCCTCTTCATCCTCATCCTCCTCTGCCTCCACCATTAGCTTCTTCCCCTTATGGTTGTCTCTGTGCATCTTCTCCATTCTAGCCTCCATTGTAACCATCCAGACTTTCATTTGAGCAGTCATCCTTGCTTCCATCACCTCGGCCATTATAGTCATACACCTCTGAACTATTTAGTCAATCGATTGATTGTTCATTCTAGAGAAAGAATGGTGTTCATCATAGGCTAACCCCTATGACCCTAGGCCATAAATTCATATCTTCTTCTTTTCTCTAATAGCTTCTTTTCATATGTCATACTCTTACTACTTTGACTGTCCACTAGAACTTCCTGCACCAATGGAGCTCTGACTAGCAACTTTCTTCAATCTCAAGTAGTTGTCCTACAAGTAATTAGAATGTGAGTTAAATATAATAAATTATTAATTGAATTATAATTCAAGAATATAAAAGTTAACTTACATGTGCTCTCCGTGACTGAACATCAATCCACTGCTGGTCAACCTGATGTTGATGTATTCTACTATGTAATTCAATAGCAGTAGACTCTCATCCAAGAACTTTTGCTTGTAAACATTCCAATGAAATTAATTAATCATGATTATAAGTTTTATTAATACAAGTAATAAATGACTGATCCTTATTCGTCTATACTCAGTGTGTGGTATTGAACCTGTAGTATGCAAAGAGATGCCCATGTCCCCATAATCGAAAGCTCAATATTTCTTTGTATACTCTCTCTTATGAACATAATCTGGAGAGGTCCATATTTTACAGAGGTCAGCCCATAGATCCTCTCCATTCCAAAGAGGTCTTCTTCCAGACTTGCATATGCCTATGAACATATCGTGTAGACAGGTAGCGCCTATGGACTCAAAATTTCTTCTAATTTTTTGGTTGTGCTCCGACAACCAACTAAAATACAACTATAACATAAAATAAACTAATGTTAATTAGTAGTGCTTTATGATCAAATAATGCATTTAAAATTTATAAATATTTATTAAAATACCTTAAATTCTTTGAACCACATGTCTCAAATCTCAATTAGGACCTTCTTCCATAAAACATATAGAGCATCATATTTGCTCTTTATTATGTCCTTGATTTATATGTATAACTTCCCTGGATGGATTGAACTGAAAAATTATTATTAAAATTTGAACCACAATAACAAAAAAAAAAAACTTTAAAAATATGCTCATGTGTCACCCTTTGATTCAATAAAAATGTGTGTCATTGACGGCTTAATGGTGTAGAAGTACCGGGGAAATCAGCAGGTGTATGCTAAAACTCGATCTCCATAGAACCTATGCGTGCCGCATATGGGTAGAACAATATAGTTATTGCAGGCTCTAGAGAATGGTAAGCACATGTGCTAGCTAATCCAGAAGTCCGAGGTGACCAGATCAAAATGGAGGTCGAGGTAGTGACTATGGTGGTAGACTGAACAAAACCTTTTTTTTTCGCTTTATCTAAGTGGAGGTCGAGGTAGTGACTGTGGTGGTAGACTAGACACAACCTTCTTCTTCTGCTTAGTAGAAATGGAGGTCGAGGTAGTGGTTGTGGTGGTAGACTACACATAACTTTCTTCTTCCGCTTGAAGACGCTCGTAAATGATCATTGTGGAGAATCACCACCACCACCAGATGCCATATAAGTAAAAGAAAATAAAATGATTAGATTAATCATAAATAAGGTTACTTAAAGAACTTAACAGGAACATTATAAATTGCAATGTGAATTACATCATGTAGGTATAATCTATAAAAAAGTATGTGGAAAGGACAAAATGTGAATTGCAATATGTCGGTATAGTATAGTATGTTATAGTATAGTATAGTATAGTATAGTATAGTATAATATAGTGTGTGTATATATATATATATATATATATATATATATATGAAGGATAATATGTAAAAAGGATAGTATGTGAATCATAGTATGCATGTACAATATATGAAAAAAATTATTGCACAGCTAAAGTATGTAAAAAAGATAATATGTATCTCCAGACTATTATTTTTAACACACCTCTATAAAAAAATGTGCAAATACCTTTAACGCATATGTTAGATCTTCTACTCTGATAAATTAGTAGAAGTTGAATTATAGTGTCATGTTCATCACCATCCCTATTGCTCTCATCTTTAGACTAAGTAAGTTCCTCATAATTAATATTAGTATCAATCAAGCTCACATCTATCTCTACATCATGAACTAGAAATTTGAAACTCAACATCTCATCCTATTGATGAGCAAGTTCAATAGAATTTTTAACTTTTATTCTGCTATGACTTTGATTTTAATTATCATAGCTCATTTTATTTTCTCTCTTATTCTTCCTAGATATAAGTAATACACTGGTGTGGCTGGATGTGCAAGGATAAATAGATCATAGTTAGCATATTTTCTAGTCAACCTCACTTTGGTGATCCCATATGACTTATGCTTCCTTAATCCTCTATTATACACAGGATCAAATCAATCACAATTGAATAGAACAACATTCCTCTTATTCGATCCATGATGCTATAACTGCATAACTTGTTATAGAACTCTATAAAAATCTATCTCATCATCTGAATGTCTATTTCTTCGAATACAAACACCATAGTTATATATATTTTTTCTTCTGACCAAGAATTTGTGTGAGATTTATAATCATTGACGTCGTAAATCTGGCACATACTTATAGTTCACTTTGGACCATAAGCTTGGTGATAAAGGTCCTGATTCTCTACTTTGTTTCTCCAATCATGAACTTAGTATATTAAGAATAATAAGAAAGATGTGCAATTAACTTAGAAAATATATTAAAACCTTAGTGATGATTGCTCACATGTAATCTAAATAATGTTAGAAATTCATCTTCAATCTTCTTATTAATAGTGGCAATGTCATCCAAGTTTAATGAGTTCATGAATAACCTGAACTCAATAAATAAATTGACATATTTAGGTAAGTATTATGTTTGATTAAAAATAAAAAAGAGATTTTGTCATTGATGTGCTTACTCAAGAAAAAATTGCATCTCTTTTTAGTTTATAAGAACATCAACTGTTGCTATTTTGAGCTCCTTGTTATTCAAATACCTCAACATGCTTTTACCCAATGATTTTCTGAATGGTTAAAAAGTAGATAACAAATTCTTTGAAGGTCCAACACCATCGACGTTATCTGAATGTGCATGTGGCTTAAAGTAGTAGGAGTAGAAATTTTTAATCTCCTAGACCAAGTAAGCTTCACATATTAAGCCATCAGGGGATACATTATTCTTCACAGTTACTTTTAGTTTATTCTAGAATCTATATAAATTTTGAGAAATAAATTAGGTTTAAATTGAATATTAATTATTATTACTACTAATAATAAATAGCTACGTCTCAAAAAGATACATCCAATGATATTACATTGGACCTCCCACTCTAGCTTTGTATGGTACATATATCGACAGGTGCTCCATGGAGAATATCTTTTTGAGCTTACACATAATAACTCGAATATTACTTCTAGCTATTTTATAGCTTTCAAATTTAATCGAGCTGCGGATAATTCCTTAAAGAAGAGACTATGCTTAAATGATTCAGTATTTGCTATGGTAAATCACTGAATGGAACTGAAAGTAAGCATTGTAGAAAAAGATAGCAGTCATGATTCTTCATATTAATAGTTTTTTTTTCATTCTCAAATCAACATATCTGCTCAAATTGAATACATACACAAATGATAGCTTCAATGACTATACCCACTCATATAATATTCTCTATTGTTCTAACGTGAGGTAATATTTGGCTTTAGACTTCTGTATTATACCATCTGTAGTCTCTTTCAACACTAACTCTCTTTTACGATAATGTTCTTTCAAGTCCAACCTAGCCTTCACATTATCTTTAGTTTTATACTTAACATTCATCATTGGGTTAAAATATTATCAAAAAAAAAAATTTCTTTATGTGCATCACATCAAAATTATGTCTTATTAGATTAATCTTCCAGTCAGGTAGATCCCATAAAATAACCTCTTCATCTAGTTATGGGTTACATCATACCCCAAAATATGACTGTCAGATAACATTAGAGAATTAGTTATTGGGATAGAATTAACAATATATCATAAATCATCCTACTCAATCTTAGATAAGCCACCTCCTCAAGTTGATTTTTTATGAAATCAACCTTATTTCATCTGAAAGGATGATCAATAGGGAGGAATATATGATAATAGACAAGCCAAGAATTTTTTTCAACCATTTTTAAGAGTAAATACCTTTGATAAATTCATGTAGTTTGGACAAGCTAACTTCCCAACAATGTGTCACCCTAACAAAATTCCATACACATGAAAGTCATTGATAGTCCACTTCATTGCTACTTTCATCTAAAAGTTTTGCTTTGTAGCATATCATATATTAGTACACCATTATCCCATAAAAAATTTAACTCATTCATCAATGGTTACAAGAAGATATCAATCTTTACTTAAAAGTTGTGTGACCCAAGAATGATCAAAGTCAAGAACATAAAAGGAGTTGTCATATACATCTCTGGTGGTAAATTGTATGGTGTAACTATCACTGGTCAACATGATAGGGTGATGCAGACTGACTAAAAGCTGTGAAACCATCAACGTACAGGTCAAGTCTAACATTTTATGGCTAAAAGGTGTGAAACCATTGCATGTGCTTGGCTGAATGCATGGAAGCATATAGCTTCTACAGATGTAGAGTTAGCGGCAAGTAGAAACGTTTGTGCAGTACATTCTTTTGTTTGCATTATTTTCTACTGTGTGGCTTGAACCTAGGTGCTTTATAAAATTTATATTTATTATCTTGTGTGTTATCCTTGTAGTATAGTATAAAATCATTTGCATAACATTTAATTTTTTTCTAAGCTTAGACCTAGCATTGACTCTAACTTCTTTGCTATGTACAAGTCTTCAAGAACTAAATTATCATGTAGTTTTGTCACTCTCAGTACCCATACAAATTGGTTAAAATATTTACGTGACATATTAAATTCAATTTTAATACTTAACATTTTTATGGCCACAAACAGATTAGTGTGGTTCGTGCGTCCTTCTCATAACAATCACTAGCTTTAGTAGGTCATAGAATATTTGAGCCTCTTTATTAGGTGGCTTCTTTTTTGTAAGATACTTTGCTCTAAAAGCAACATAGGCCACTTATTCATAAGTTTGGTTACAATCATATTCACCTGAAGGGCATGTACGACTTGTTGAGGCACTACTGATAGCATTAACACGTAGCTCAAACTCATCATGTGAAGTACAAAACCAAATAATTTGGTTGGAAACCCCTACGATACAAGTCTACTCTAAATTCATCATGTGTTAAGAAAGTTTGATTCTTATGTATCGTACATGAACATCAAAAATTTCCCTCGGAAATCTATGAAGAAAGTTGAGATGCCCATGTATGAAGTACTCAACACTACCCAAGAATTCATCAGGTAATCCTTTTCTGCCTAAATGCAATCTGTTGTACATCCATGTTTGCTCACTATGAATATTCATGAGTTGGGTAATTTGAAAAGTGTTAGAATTTAATTAACATTCCATCTTAATTCTATCAGTAGTATATATTTCATAGTCAATATCTAATTTTATTTAACTTCCTAAGTGTCTAAGTCGTTTGCTGTGAATTTTTTTTATGTCTTCTAAGTAGTTAGCTGTAGTAGCCTATAGTCACAAAATTATTTTTGTTGCAAAATTGAAACCCAACACACATTATGAAATTTATAAAAATTTATATATAATTTTTTAATTATATAATTATCAATTTTAAACATTAAATTAATTAGAACAGACATAACCAAAGAAATCATAAAATTAAATTTAGAAAATAATATAAAACCTAACATGTGTAATTGTAGATCTACACATAAATAGATATTTTAAATTAAGATTTATCTAATTCAAATAAATTTAAACAAGATTTAACCTAAAATCAATGAAAATCCCTCATAACTTCAAATTAATATTTCTCACAAACTAACAAATGAGATCATAAAAAATACGATAGAAGGAAGAGATTGAGATTTACCTTCAACTATACAGAGAAAAATGATGTATTTTATATGCAAATCGGTGCTAGGCTGTTTCTCATTGCCACTTAAGAGAGAGAGAGAGAGAGAGAGAGAGAGAGACAGAGAGAGATCGGGAGGAAATAGGCTGAGGGGGGGAAGGGGTTCAAGTTTTTGTTGCCATATTATTAACGATTTCTAGTGGTTTTTTTTTTTGTGAGAAAATCAGTCAACTTTAAGTGATCCAAGTGTGACGTTCTCCACAATGAGTAATTTCGTAGGAAATATTTTCAGCTGAAAGATTCGTCAGTAAATCAGCTAATAACTTTGAACAAAAAAGTCCGCTCAAAATGGTGCTAGAAATTTGCAGTTTACATGTAGTGTTAGGAATAATTGAGAAAATTTAAGTTTTAAGTAAAGTCAAATTATTTTTAAAATTTTCAACAAACTTTGGAGATTAAAAGTTCATTAAGCTCCTCTCTGGATACTGTCTCAAGATAAGTGTTATTTGTAATTTTTTAAATGAATGGTTTAATTTTTATGAATTTTTTAAGTTTTAGCATATTACATTATTAGGTCATGATTTTGAGATTGAGATAAATACTTAATTTTCTTTTGGTCTCTAATATTAATAAATATGTTTTGAAACATTTTAATGTATTTTTATAATTTCATAATTTTATATTAATTATTCATCTAAATTATCCCAATATTCTCAAACATTATAATTATTAATTCAGAGTTCTGATTGACTTGAAACATTCATGGTAAATATATCGCTACATTAGGTATCCACCCTAAAATGTTTAACTTGATTGAGTTTATATTTTAAAATTAATTAAGAAATTATTATTTTCAATAAAATTAAAATTAATCTCAAAATAATTAGTAAAATTTAGAGTTTTTTTAAACCATTAGATTTCTCTTTGAGTTTAAATCTATAGAGGAGTTATTTGTATTTTTGGCTTAATGGTTGATTTACTATAAATTTTTCATTTTTGGCTTAATTAAGAGAAATAATTATAGTTTAATTAAATCCTAGATTAGTGATTTTGTGTGATTCTAGGGTTTAATTAATTTTCTTAGGTTCTTTATTGATTATGGAAAATTTTGAACCATTTAATTGAGTTTTTGTAATTTCTATAATTCTTAATTAATTATTTATTCAAAATTCCTTATAATAATTTAAAATTTAATAACTTTAAATCTAGTTAACAATTTAAATTGAAATTTTTATGATAAGTAGGAAATAACATCAAGTTTATCCCCTAAAAATTTTAGCTTGATTGAATTAATATTTTAGGAATAATTAAAGAAATTTAAATTATTTTAAATTTAAATTGTTCTCAAAATACCCAACAAAATTTGGACCTATTAAGTTCATTGGATTCCTTTATTGATACTAAATCTATAGAAGGATCAACCAAATTTTTGTCTTAGTATTTTACTTATTTTTTAAAGCTTTTTGGAAGTTTCAAACTATTTTTAGCAATTTTTAAACCCCAACAATCCTATATTTTCTATTTATCCCCATCAACACTAACAAGGAACGTGCATTATGCATGTTGTCATGTGTGTGGACCATGTCACCGCCCGATGTGGACAACAACAGGGACACAAAGATGCATAGGACCATCTGACCAATGATCGAATGATGTAGATGTGATCCATGATTTTTAAAGCCTTTTATTAAATCTCGTGTGACCAAATTTGGACCGTCCATTCTAAATAGGTGGAATGGACGGCTAAGATGTAGTCTCCTTCAATGCCACCAAGAGATGAATCACAACTCTATTACAAGCCAAAATTCTTGTGATTCTCATCAAAATTTCAAGTGTTTTTTTATTGGGAAATCTTTCAAAGTGAAAGTATAATAGGATTGTCTTAATTTTTCCTAGATTCATGTGATTTTACTTCTTAAATGATCGACAGATAGGACTTACCTATGGTATGAGTTGATTACCTCACTCAAGTTAATATTGAGTAAATTTTTCATTTTAAAAATATTCCTTAGGCTGAGACAAATCTTTTGTATGAAAATTCCTTATTACATCTCTATGGATAGCTTTGAACACCAATGACCGCCACCCCTTGTCGGAGTTTGATCGAATTTAAGGGTTTCGTGGTGATGAAGATGGAGAAAATTATGATTCATCTTCTTAGGTGATGAGGAATGTGTAGGAAGTGAAAAAAGTGGAAGAAAGGGATCTGGTTATTGATTTTGAAATTAGCTGACTCTACCTCCATTAATAGAGGTTATGGGTGGCTAGCTTTGGAGATGGAGAAGTAGGGCATGAGAACTTTTCTCCATTCAATGGTCAGTAGATTAGTGGTGTTCCTAAGTCAAGCAAGTGGAGGAATGGGGAAGGATGTGAGGAAGATAATATTTTTTAGATTTTCCTTTATTTTTGTTCTTTTTATTCCCTCACTTTATTGACTTTGGTTCCTATGCAAATATCTCAAGATATCAACCTACACTTCATAGGTTTGGAAAAGCTTTAATTTGGGCCAATTTAATTTAAACCCAAATTGACTCAATTTGATCAAAATAAATCATGTTGAGTAAAATGGTTGAATTGATCAATTTAGATTTTAATTGAGTTTTAACTATGTTTAATGAGTTATTTAGAATGACTGGGATTGATTGGTATCGATTGGTTGCAATTAGTTTGCATTAATTTTGGATTTAGTCGAAAGTGATCTAACTAGATCAATTTAGATTCACTTGAGTCCAGTGGCCAAATAGACCCAAGAAAAGATTGGATTAGATTTAATTACTTATATAAAGTGATTCTGAGTATTTAATTTTGTTAAATTTCAATTCAAATTGATTTTGGCTCAATAAGGTCCATTTGTGTCTATTTAATGTGAGGCATCTAATTGACCAAATTATACTTAAAGTGAATTTAGATTTGAGCTTGGTTTTTGATTTTTTTTTTGATTTAATCTGATTTAGGGTTAATGGGGCCTACATGAGTCTATTTGAGTTAAGTAACCTAATTAGTTAAATTAGACCTTAATTGAATTTAGATTTATATTTAATTAAACTTGAATAATAATTTGAAGCTTTTAAATATATTCAATTTGATGTGATTTGAATTTTGATTCAAGAAAACCCAAATGAGCTAATTTAGGTTAAAACATCCAATTAACTTGATTAGGAGTCAATTGAGTTTAAATTTTAGTTTGAATATATATATATTTTTTGTTCTATTCTATTTAATTAGATGTAGGAGTGTCTGAATTCATTCAGCCTATTTGGGCTAAGTAAGGTCTTAGTGAGGCCCACTTGCCTATTCTAAATCTAACCTTATTATTTTGATTTCAGTTTTGTTTTCATTTAAATTTGAATTTCTTTTCATTTAATTATGACTTTAATTTTAGTTTTGTTTAGTTTGGCTTTGGTTTTGAGTTTAGTGCACACTTAATCTCTAAGAAAGTGTCTTAAGTGTCTAGGTGAGAAAGTCCTTTGTTTAGGATTAAAACCCTAAATATTTAAGAAAATAATGGATAATAACTTTATTAAAAAAATGAGATCAACAAACCAAATGACCTAACTATTTTATGTGGTGCTTCTATGTTGAACGAGTGTGTTTGACTTTAAAAATACATTTATAATTTATTATTAAGCTAATTGGATCAATAAGGTTCTAAATTTTAATAACTTGTGATTCACTCACCAAAATCAAATGGAGTTTTTATGGGACATAGAGAATAATGTTAAAAACCTTCCCTATAAATTTTAAATCATTTGGGTAGATAGTTTAGAATTAATTTAAAAAATATGATTTTATATAAACTCTAACTAATCTAAAATTAACATAAAAATTAGAGCTTTAATTTATTCTAGATTCTCCTCATTTCACTAAATTTGAAGAGTATTTATTTATATTTTAAATTTTTTTATTATTAGTTATGATTTTTTAAAATTTTTTATTGTTTGAATTAATTTATAACCTTATTTATCTTCTTATTTACATGATGACTGACTCAGCATGCGCTTTACAAGTTGTATGCTGAGATTGACCGGATTCATAGCTTGTGTAGAGTCCATCTAGATGGCAACATGATTTCAATTTAGGACGTTCTATTAAAGATCAAAGGCTTGGATTTAACCCACCATTCCTATAATGATGAAATTAAGTCAATCGCACGATGATCGCACGATTGTCCATTTTAATCAAATAGAATGGATGATGCGAGATTTGTCTCTTACCTCGAGTGAGAGATAGAGATCGTCCATCTTTCCCCACTCGATCTAAGCAATCTAGGCTTAATTTCTTGGTTCTAAATCATTCAAAAGGATTTAAAAAGAAATGTAGGTATTTTTTATAATTAGATTTTAATGAGAGGCGATTTCACTTCGAAAAACATAAGAATCCTAAGGGTTGTATATGGTATTGGATATTTAGCTCAATAGAGCCATGGTCTACTATATTTCTAGCTAAAAGTTGCTTTATCTTGAAGAGGCGAAGCCCTATTGTGAAGATCATCAGTTGGTTTTGAGACAAACACGATACTATAGGTTAGCAAAGTTTGATCATTCTCCGCCTTCCTAAGCTTGAATTGTGAGGAGTTTGATTCATTTAAGTTTTCCTAAGGGAAGAGAATGATCTAGGTGAGTTAATTAGGGTAGTTGGTGGCTAAAATGTGAGTGGTATTTTAGGGCATTAAGTTAAAGAGGATGTTGATGGTGGTTTGAGCTCTAGTGTATGTGAAGGCCTATAAAGCTTGGGGCATTCTCTAAGAGTGTGGTGAATGTTTTGAGTGCTTAAGTTGCCCCTTATTCAAAGTGTGTGAAGCTCCTCATATGAACCACTAATTTTGTTTGGCTTAGCCAAGAAGAGGTGGTTCTATAATGGCTTGAGTTGGAAATGACTTGGATTAGCCATTTAGAGTAGAGGCTAGCTATGAATGGTGCATAAGGTAAAATGGACAAGCTATGGGAGTTGAACCAAAGCTTGTCTCTTTATGTCCATACCTTATTTGGTTTAACGGTTAGGCAAATGGACTTTAAGGTAGATTTGGTCAACTAAGTTGAGCTCAATGGATGTTTAGGTGACTGCCCAAAGTGAAGGTGGAGAGTAGACTTTGCTAATTTAAAATTTTGTTCATATTCAGAGACTTGGTTCACTTTGGTTTGACACAAATCAAGTTTAACTTTGGTCAAGCCCACTTAAGTAGACCCAAATTTGAATGAATTTAGACTTGGATTGGTTTTTTTTGACTCAATGTGACTCATTTAGTTTAATTTGGATCAACTTGGATCAAGTAACTAAATTGACAAATTAACCTCTTGAGCCCAATGGACTACTGGATTATGTTCTTTCATCAATTTGAATTATGTTTAGATAGTTGGTTTGGTCCAAATTAGGTTAATTTGAATTTGGCTTAATGTGGTTCAATTAAGTCCATTTGGATCAAGTGACCCAATTGGCCAAGTTAGACCTCAATTAGACATGTGTTGTATTCAATTATGTTTGTGTGATGATTGTAAGGCCTTGGATTAGCTCCATGTGGTTTGGATTGAATTTCATTTAATATTGATGCTATATGATTCAATTGGATCAACTTGGGTTAGGTGGATCCGTTGACCAAATTGAATCTCAATTAAGCTCCAAATATGCTTAATTAATGCTTATAAGGCTTTTATCATTATCAATTTCAAGTGATTTAGATTAATATTGATTTGACACATTAATGCTTAATTGAGTTAAGTTTAGGCAAAGTAAGTAAATTAATAAAATTAGGTTTTAATTAGATTTTAATTATTATGATTAGTAATTTAAGAATTTTTGGGTTAATTGATTTTAACTAATTTTGATTTGGTTTGAATTTAGATCAACATGGCATAAATGGTCCAAATGGGCTAAGTTGGGCTAAGTGACTCAATTAGCCTAATTATCAACCAATTGGGTTAAGTTTTGGCCTAATTGGATTGAATTTAATGTTGGAATCAATTTTGTTTAGTATGATTTTTGCCTAGGAGTGCTTAAGTTTGTTTAAGCATTAAATGGTTTGGTGGAGCCCTCTAGCCTAATATGAAGTGCCTTAGGGGTCATATTAATTTTAGTCTTGGTTTTAGTGTCCCCATAGTCATCAACAAAGTATCTTGAAGGTCTGAGTAAGGAGATCATATTGCTAAGATAAGATATCTAAAGCTAAGGAAGAGTGTATGTTACCCTTATCAAAAGTGATGTCAACAATCAAATGGAATGAAAAGAACTAGAGAACACTCGCTCCAACTTGCATGTTAAAAGGTAGGGAAGTAAATTACATTTTCTATTTACTTGCAAGTATAAATAATAAATATTTTGTCTAATTCACTTATTCTTTTTACAAGTTGCTTTATAAAGGAGCAAGAGAATCAAAAAAATTAAATGTGTACCTTATATACTCTACTTTTGGAGTGAGGTTGACAACCCTTATCATAGACTTAGGATTCTTCTAGACACTGTTGACCTAACTTTTAGAGTGGGCTTTCAACTTCTCCATCTTAGATATATGACTCCTCTCGGCATTAAGAGTTCCTTAGTCTTAAGACACTTCTAGTGATTAGGTGAACACTTAACCTAACTCTAGAGACTTAGAAGAGTTAACCATAGGAATAGGTCATGCCTTAAGAGTATTAGGAAAACTTACCTACCCTGTAGCTTGAACCAAATCCTTACTTCCTTCTTTCAAGTCAAACTCCAAATTCAAATCAACTTCAAATTCAAATCAACTTCAAATTCAAATCAACTTCAAATTCAAATCAACTTCAAATTCAAACCAACTTCAAATTCAAATCAACTTCAAATTCAAATCAATTCTAAATCAAACCTTAAATCAATTCCAATTCAATGGATTTTCTCAAATCATGAATCAATTCCAAATGATTGAAACCCATGATTGAATTCAAATCCAAAATATTTCCAAAGCCCTTTTGATTTCATCTTATGGACTTAGCTCAAATCAAATCCAAATCACTCCAAATTCAAAATATTTTCTCATAACCCATTTATATTCTCATTTATATTCACAAATATAAATGAAATATAAATTCAAATGACCAAAACTAAACTCAAAACTCAAATCCAAATCCAACTTAAATCCAATTTATACTCTTTAAAGTCAAACCCTTGAACCTAACCAAACCAAGTCCTAATCACTCCAAATTCAAAAGAATTTCTTATAACCCATTTATATTCTCATTTATATTCAAAAATATAAATGAAATATAAATTCAAATAACCAAAACTAAATTTAAAACTCAAATCCAAATCTAACCTAAATCCAACATATGCTCTTTCAAGACAAATTCTTGAACTTAGCCAAATCATTCTCAAATCAATCCAAACTTTTAGATTTTCTCTTCAAACAATCATTCCTTCAATTACAAGCCAAATATAAACATGAACTTCAATCATCAAACCAAAATCAAACTAACCCAAATCAAACCCATGTTCACCCTTTTGACTTGAAACTATCAAATGAATCAAAACCCATTTGACTCCAAATCACTTGCAATTGGATTTATATTTCAATCATAACTCCATATGTGAGTTCAACCAAACTTGAATCAAGCCAAGCCAATTGACCACTTAGGCTCACTTGACCCAAAGTGACCTAAATGACCTTTTTGAGCCAAATTCTAATCCAACCCAAATTGGATTGAACTAAGCCCATCTAAGCCCCACAGTGTGAGCAACAATCATCCTTGGATGATCAATCACCTAAAGTGGGTCAAACCAAGTCAAACCTAGCCTTTGACTAAGTCAACTCTTAGACCAAATGAAATCCAAACTAGCCAAAATCCACTATAAGCTAAATTGATTGAAACCATTGATTGAAACCAATTCATAAACAATGATTGAACTTGACTATGCCATCAAGTGAGCTAAACCTAGCCTAATTGGCCACTTGACCTAAGTTGACCCAAGTTGACCTAGAAAGTCAAAATAGGTCAAATCTAGTTCTAAGCCCAATTGATTGCAACTGATGGGTCAAATTTATTCTAAATCACTTATTGAACTTGGCCAAAGCTTCAATTGGCCAACTAGACCTAACCTATCTCAATTGACCATGAACCCAACTTGACTTAAAATGTCAAATCAACTTGAAATCAAACCAAACCAAAATTGATTGAAACAAAAGCTTGCAAAACATTTCAAATGACCAACTAAGCCTAAACCAACCCATCACCTAACCCAATTGGGTCAAATGGGTCAAATTGGTCAACTTCACCCATTTGACCAAAGTGAACCTAAATGAACTAAACCCAAATATAAATCAAATTGAACTAAACCAATGATACTCATAGGCTCCAAATGATCATTTGAACTTGACCTAACCCTTGGTTTGACCCAATTTGACTAATTGGTCAACTTGACCCAAGTTGACCCATTTTGACCTATATGGGTCAACTTGAGCCAAATCATATCAAATAAACTCCAAATTCATTAAAATTTGGCCCAACACATTTTTGAATCATCTCAAATCTGCCCAAATAAAAATCAAGGCCAAATGATCATTTTACTCCTAGGTCAAAGGGTAACCTATGGCCAAATTCATGTGGAATTTGGCCAATTCCTTCTCATGACCACTTGTCATCCTCCTAGTGGTCCACATGAACACTGAAGAGGGTGGTGAACATGACTCAATCACCTTGGGTTATCCATGACCAAACCCAAGGCCAAACCTACCCCTCCAATTCAAATTAGCCACTTGGATCACCTCCTACACTCACCTAACACATGTGCACTCCCTCTCCTCCCCTCCACTATCTAAAACGAACCACATGGAGTGCCTAACAGCCTAAACAACCCTAATCAATCTCCTCAATTGATCAAAAATGGCAAAGCTAGCCTCGGCCGTCTGATCCAACCCTCATTCCAACTGAAACTAGGGACATTGCATTTGATTGAGCTAGAATGATTGAAAGCAAGCTTTTCCAAACTTCCCCAAGCCATTTCCAAGCCTTCTAAATTTCTCCTTCTCAGTTTTCTTCAAAGCTGAAATAGGGGATGCCTAAGAAAATTCCAACTTACTCAATTCTCCACCAAACCTAAATTCACTTTGCAAACACCATCAAGGGACCTAGTTGAGCTCACCCAAGGCGTTTCCTGAGTCTCCAAGCCACGGGAAGGGGGATTTTGATTGAAGTCGCAAAACATTGAAGGGGAGCTTGGTCAATTGAGCAATCCACTTCAAATCATGACTTGAAACCTTCAACAGAGCTTCGTCTCTACTAGAAGAAGCTACCTCCTTCGTTGGAAGCCTCGGTGATAGCCTCCAGTGAGGCATTGCTCAAACCGATCCTCCCTTAAAAATTGCTTGGTCTTTTGTGAAGGGAATTGTAATCCCATTATATTCTAGATGTTGGTTGTTCTTCCCTACACCTCTTGATGGCGTGGGGTAAATCCTAGCCTAATCCAAGCTTAGTTGAGCCCAGATCAAGCGATGGAGGATGGACGACCTCCATCTCTCGCAGCTTAGGCAAGGATGAATCATGTGCCATCCATCCCGCACGTTCTAGATGGACGGCCCTGATTAAATTGATTAGATCCACTGATTTAAACCCTTTAGTATGATGGGATTAATCCTGGTCATCCGATCCATGATCAGATGGCCCAGGAAAAAGCGCATTGCACTTCCAACTAATGTGGCGTGCGATGTGATAACTTAAATAACCAATCCTATCGCATCATGTGGAAAGCGTGCCACATCAATAGTCCATGTGGTGCCTACGGGATTAGTTAATTAATTAGGCTATTCTAATTATCCATTAATCACAAAAACTTCATAAAATCCTAATTAAATTTAGACAAATCTAAAAAATATAAATGAGGGTTCATTTTAAAGGTATTTTAGAGGGGAATCCAATAAAATTATTTCTAATTGATTTTGAACAGTGAATTTTTCTGAATTAGGGTTTAATTAAAATTTTAATTACATTAATTAATCCCTAATTACTTAATTAATTAATTCTAAATTTCTTAGACATGTTTAGTGGGATGACTTCTGCCTCCCTTAATTTTTTTGGAATTTATTAATGAGTTAATTAAGGGAACTAATTAATGAACCCCTAATCACCCCCTTAATATAATTGAAAATAATTAATCATATGAACAATGATTTAACCCCTTAATTGAGATAATTAAACATTTTTAAGTAAAGAGGAGGTTTATGGAATGGGTTTGATATATTTTTCCTAAGTTATTTTCAAAACCCCATTTCTTCCTTAATTAAAATATAATTAAGGATTAATCCACTAATCATCTACTTAATTAGCTTAATCAATCTTTCAAAACTAATCTAGAGTTAATCAATCTCTTGTTGGGTAGATCCTTAGGTGTTCAAAAGCCTAAGGTAAGTTTGAGAAAATCATATCCAACACACATGTGTGAGAATGTTATGAGAGTACTTAATGAAAATCCTTTAGCTTAATTAATCAATAATTGTGAGCCAATTGCATTAGGCCCCTTTATTTCTTAGGTGCATTGCTCATTTAAATTCCATATGGTTGCATATCATAGGTTGGCTCATAATTCTTTGTTAATGATGTTAAAGTGGTGTAAGTAAGGGATAATTAATGGATTTAATTCACATCTTAACCTAAATAAAACATAAAATCAATCTAATTGTTCTAAAATTAAACTAAATCAATTCACACATGGGGGAAATAGGTTAGGACCAACAAACTCTTTTCACATTTTCTAAATCAAATCAAATTCAAAAA
Organism: Cymbidium sinense; assembly: GCA_021442155.1. Lineage (NCBI taxonomy): Eukaryota > Viridiplantae > Streptophyta > Magnoliopsida > Asparagales > Orchidaceae > Cymbidium > Cymbidium sinense. Next base: position 34,655,469 of record CM038230.1, on the reverse strand, counting down.
TAAAAATCTCTTTAAATAATTTTGATTCACTTTAAATAATCTTATTATATAGGATTGACTTTAGGAATTAATTAGGGTAAATGAAGTCATATGCTTACATCACTTTATTTCTTTCCAAGCAAGCTAAATGTTGTTTGCCATATGAAATCATGCATTCATTCCTTTTGAAAAATCAATTAAATAAAATGTCTCCTTTATGTCAAATTGCATATTTTGGCTAAAGTAAGAATATGAGTGGCTCTTATCACTATTAAACCAAAAATTATCTTCAAAACTTATAAATCAAAGATTATAAATGAGGTGATGCTACTTATAAGTATTTATAAGCTTGCATGTGATCATAGTATAAGATGTGTTTTATATGATTTTCTTCTCTTCTCTTAACATGGATTTGAATAGGATTTCCAATGTGTATAGTTCATTTGAAAAGAACATAACACTTGCCTAAATCTGTTCCTATGCACTCCTATGTTATGACTTAAGAAGGATCCTCATATTACACATGTAAATTATACAACCAAATTAAATAAACAAAAAGATCTTTTGCATGATTCTTCATCCATCCCTTTTTTTGTACATTATCATGTATTTAAGAAAAGTGGTATATTAGTCTGGACATCCCGGGGTTGGGAGGCTTTAAGTAGCCCCAAGTAGTCTTGTATATTACACCCGTGGTGTAGAAAATAATGGCATCGTACTTACTTATATCTTTTATACATGTGGATGTGCATTTTATTAATGGATAAAAGAGTCCCTCTTTTCTACTTAATAAAAATATGCATTCATGGAATATCCAAATTTTCTTAAACAATATCTCTTTGCATTCATCATTAAGGTGTGCTAAGATTTTCATTTCATGTATAAGTTTGCTTAGGATTATTCATATGCATGGTATACATGATAGAAAGAAATAATTGGTTGTGTGTTATGTGATAGTAGTTCACCCTAATTACTCTTAAGATGCCTTTCTTATTGAATAGGGTTATTTAGAGCAAATCTAAACTTAGGATTAATTAAAACACATAATAAAACATTCACTAAAGAAAAATCACTAATGAATCTACCTTAGAAACTTTTAGGGATGAAAAGTTCTCTTCTCTTTTCTTCTCTTTATAATACTTAGTAATTAAGTGTAGAGTCATTCAAACCAAATCAAATCATCAAATAAAATTAACAAATCAACTAAATTACTTAAATGAAACAACCCTCTAAGTTGAATCCTTCACACTTAGAAAATTCCAAAAACTATAGACATACCACACAAACCTTAAATGGCACACATTAGGCTAAGTTACCATTTCTAGCAGCTCATTATGCATGGTTTGATATCTGATTTTATTTTGTGATGTAATATTTTTAGACTGGATGTTAGGGTGCATGTGTGTAGACTAGATGATAGGATGGTCTCAGTCTAATCATGTCTTCTCCAGAGGATTGTGCTTAAGGGGCACTGTAATAAAAATATAAATGCTTTTGCTATGCAAGTTGCTTATACCCCTAAGCATAATCCAAACCAGGACAGGTGGACTTGGTTACCCATATGTGGGGTGCTAAGTCTAAGTTATTTATATAATTTCTTGGGTTGTGTGGTATTCTTAGCTAATCTCTATTTTCTAGGTTTAATTAGATTTATTTTTTCTATTTTGATGTATTTTTTTCAATTAAGATTTAGAATGAATGTTATGGGAGAATTAAGGTGAATATTGGTCATAAGACCTTGTCTTATGTCCCATGTGAAGCATTGGAGCAAACTACATCCCAAGTCCAAATGAAGAAAGGAGAAAGAAAGAAAGAGATGAAGAAATGAAGAATGAAAACTGAAAACTCCCATAACATGAATTCTTTCTAAATTGTAATTATTCATTAGTAATCCAGGTTGTATAAGGGTAGAGCTCGATTACCCATTTTTCTTTTCGGGTTTGTGTGGTGGAGCTAGACCACATCGGCCTCTTATTCTTTTGTGCTAGTTTTATAAAATTGTTTGGTGTTTTTTTAGCTTGTGCATTAGAAATGGCATGATTTTCCTTATTTATTCATTGATTGACGAATGGCCTGGATGCGATTAGGCTCTTAGAAAAAAATAAAATTTTTATATAATTAATTAACTCAAAATTAAAATTAACAACTCATAACCTCACTTTAAGCCTAGGATTTAAATCAAGATAATAATAGATTTAGTAACCCCTTAGCCGGATGTTGTATGCTTCACATCATGCATAAAATATATTGCTTCACTATCGTTAATGGAGGGCTTCCACTATTTCTAGAGAAAATGGCTTGACCTTTGAGAGCCATGATAGAAACACACTTCCTTTCTTTCTGATTTTGGCCCAAAACTAATTTCTCATGCATTAAGCATATGAAATCCCATAGCTAGTGTCAAATAAAAATGTCCAAAAATGAAAATAAAACTTAACAAAATTTTCATTAGATTTAGGTCATTATTCATGCTTTACATGATCTAGTCTCCTAGGGATTGTGTTTAAGGACTTAGTATCCTTTCTAAATAAACAACAGTCTTGCTATCTTGTAAAGTATAAGACTTGCCTACATGCATTTAAAATCATAGGAGGAGTTAGTTGGCAGCCACCCCAAGGCAATTGTAAGCCCAACAGTTAGGTAGTTTATTCACTCTTGTGGAGATAAATCATATACCTATTTTCACCTTAGATTTAGGTCATGCCTTGGCCCTCGCCAAAGCTCCCTAGATTAAGGATCTGAGGTCATTATTTTCCTTTATGGGCTACAAGCATAAATCCCCACCTCTTAGGCATTTCCATGATCTTGTATTATGGAATTGTAAGCCTTAGATTTCTAAAAAAAATTCAACTCAAACACATAATCCTCTTCAAATTTCAAAAATATAAAGCCCAACTATAGGATAGTTTGGGATGTTTTCTAAGTTTCCTTACATCATGAGCATCTCCTACTCATCTCCCTTTGGTCTTAGTAATAACTCCCTCCTTTTAATCAATCCCATTTGATCTTCCAAAAATAACCAATTTGTTGACAGTCCTATCTTTAAAATCTTTCGAGACAATGATCATTTACCTTAATTGAGAGTATTCTTAAGAAATCTCATTCCTTAAGATGTAATTAACTATGGGGGCAGGCCTCCATAGGGAACTTAACAAACCTGGTTTAAAATAAACTATACTTTACTTTTCCATATAAAATAGGGGAAAGATCTCTGATACATTTGAAGGCTCATTATCTTTAGGAGTCCTTATTAGGTGACTAGATCCATTGTAGGATGGTGACTTTTATCTCTCGAGATAGTACATCATTCCTCAATGTCACACCTAATCACCCTAATGAGAATATCTATGGATCTACGTGGATTCCCAAAACATACATAAAATTTAATTTTTCAAATTCCCCTACGAGTTTGAGAAATAAAAACACCACAAGCCCTAAGATTTAGTGCTAGGATAGTTCTAATGATAAAAGGGGACACCAAACCCAAGCATAGAGATCTATAAGGTACAACCCTAAGGTTAGAGCTTATCTTAGGATGAATGATACCTTACCTACCCTAAGGCACAACAAAATTTCATATTAAACCAATTAACTAAATGATTCTAATCTAAGCTCCAAGCTACAGACCAACTTGACGTAGGCTCAATTTGATTTATCTTAGTTTGACTTGGCTAAGTTGATCCAACTTAACTTATTTGGACTCAAGATGGCCAAATTCAAAATCAAATCAACATTATTAGAATCTAACACATTCAAATTCATTTGAACACTTATTAAATATGATTGAGCCTTGACTTAAATTTAATTGAATCAAACCAAGTCAACTCAGGCCTTAACTAAGTTGACCCATTTGAACTCTATAGGGCTAAAACTCTATTAAACTTGATTCAAGCTAAACCTGATCAAAGCCTCATAACTATTCTAAATGCCTAATTTAATATCATAATCCTTCCAATTCACGCAATCAAGCCAATCAAACTAATTAACCCAAATTGATACACTTAAGCTAAAGGGTTAAAATGGGCCAAAATTCAATCCAACTCAATCAATTACAATAAAGACCTTCAATCAACTCTAAGTTCATTCTTGAACACATTCCAACCTTCATATGACCCCAAATTGGTCAAAATGATCATATTGGATCAAACTTCAATCAAACCCTAATTGGAATAAATCAATTTATTTAATTTATGCTAAAATGATTATTGATCATCATTGATCATCAAATTCCATCCAATTATACCTAGTCAAGCTAATTTGACCAACTTGACCTATTAGACCCAAATTAATCTAAAGGGCCAAATTGGGCCAATCCCATTCTAATCCAAATTGATTGTAGTCAATTCCTTCAATGAATCATCAATTGAGTATTCAGCACAATGCAGTCATTAATTGAAGCCAACTTGATCAAATGAACCTAATTGACCCATTTGACCTAGATCAACCTAAAGGGTCAAATTGAACCAAATCTCATTCTAATTCAAATCAATTCAAACTAGCACCTACAATCACTCCCAAATGATCAATCAAACATAAATCAACCCCTCACCCAAGCCAATTTAACCAAATTGGTTAACTTGAATCAAATGGCCTAAATAAACTTATATGAGCCAAATTCAAATCTACTTCAAATTGAATCAAACTAATTGCATCAATGCATTCCAAATATCCAATTAAACATAATCCAATAGCCCTCTTGACCCAATTTGTTCAATTGGTCAACATAGCCTAACCCAAATTGACCTCTATATTTTAACTTAAGCGAAACGCAACCCAACCAAACTTGGAATGACTCATCCTTAGGTCCCCATTGACCTACCCAAGTGAACCCAACCCATGGTGAACCCAATTTGGGTCAAATCAAGTGAACCAAGGGTTTCAAATAAAATAAAATCCCTATTTGGAAGGAATACTCATCTTCTTTACCAATGGCAACCAACTTTAACCCTTTTTAGATATAGGCCCACTAACCCAACTTAACCCAAGGTTGTTGTGTGCTACCTTTAACCAAGGAGAGAACCTCTTCCTCCTGGCTATCCGTTAGTCCACCTCAAAAGAGGTGTATACCCCATGGCAAGTCACTAAACTCTCTAAGCCACTCAATCACCTCCACATAATCAGTCCCTTGCCACCTCCAACCACCTTCACCAGCCAGATGGCTATTAAAGGATGAACCAATCCCATGTTTTGGTTCACTTTAGGAGAAGGGTATACTCCTCCTCACCCATTAAAACTTATCAGAGACCATCCCTAGAGTATTTCGAGCAGTCCCCAAGTATTTCTAGAGCCTCTCGTGCCTCCAATCATTAGTGAGACTGAGCCCCATTCAAACCCAAGAGCCCATTCCATCCAAACTCACCAAACCTCCACCAAATCCAAATTAATTCTTTCCACACCTTCGCCTTAGTCCGGTGAGCCGAAACAAATCGATTTGAGCACCTAAAGCCACTCCAAATTAATTCCTGCAAGCCTCGAGGCGGTGCTTGGTTTAAGGACCAGCCGACAGGGATGCAGCTCATGAGCTTCTCAATAACACGTTATCTCTTCAAGATGAAGATACCTCAATTGACAGATCGCTGGTCTTGTGCTCCGACAAGATAATTTTTGGCCAACTGTAGGATTTTTGGTCATTTATGAAAGAAATTGTCATTTTTTATGAATCTCATCATAAGATCCCCTTAAAATCACCCCTTAATAGTTTTAGAGTGGAATTCACCATTGAACAAGCTCCATCTAGCTTGAATCGAGTGGCGAAAGGTAGACAATGTCCGCCTTTTATCACAGGAAGATGGTGGATCATTGATTGTTCGTTCCATGTGAATAAGATGGACGATCGTGATTAATCGTCTAGATTTTCTCAATTTTCCCCATTAAAACCATGGAATTAATTTCAACCTTCCGATCCATGTTGGGATCACTGAGACAAAAGCATGTTTACCTCCGCTAAGTCAGCAACCACTTCAGACGATTTAAATAACAATCTCGTTGTGCCACGTGAAAAGCACTATCATGTCAACACCTTACGGCAATTGGGTAAATGAATTAATTAAAGTTTAAATGTGCTTTAATTAGCCCAAAGTATAAAAATTCATAACTAATTATAGAAAAATATAAATAAACCTATTTTGGAAAGCTTAGACAAAGGAGAATCCAAGAAAAATAAAATCCCCAAATGTTATTTAATGAACAATAATTAATTATGGTTTAAAGTTTTAATTGATTATTTTAATTAAGCCCTAATCACTTGGTTAAATAACTTGAGATTGGACATGTTGAATATATGGGATGATCTCTGCCTCCCATAATTTTCTTAGATTAATTTCTTTTGTGGATTAAGATAATCAAAATTGTTAAGCCTAATTGTCTCTTTTATGTATTTCATAATTATTAAAATCAACACAAATATGAAATTGATTAGAGAAGGTTAATTAACCATTAAGATAGTAAAAATGATCATGAGTAATAATTAGGACCCCTCAATCTAATTATCTTTTAAAATTCTCCTTAGTGACCATAATTAGTTAATTAATTAAATAAATAAAATTCATAAATGTGAAATCATCATAATCAACTAAATTAATCAAGGTGCCTGATTGAATCCTCCTTATGTGCTTAGCTAATATAAGGATCTTTAACTAAATCATGATTCTCCATGGGCCTAATTGCATTAGAATCTTTAGGACTTTACAAATTTTATTTTCCAAGCATATGATCATGATTTATGGGCTCTTGCTTAATAATTGATCAAATGCATTATTAATGAGCCAAACTTAATTAATTCAATAAAGATACTTAAACTATCTTTAAATTTATTAATAAATAAACATGGAGATGGGCTGAATACTAAATTTCATTTCCCTTCTTTAGGATTAAATAACTCAAAATCATAAAAATTAAAACCCTAAAAAGACTTTGATTAGCTTAAGGCATGTTTATTTAACATGATTGTCCTTAGGTTTTAATGAAGCCAAATATGTCATTTGATAATGTATAATTATTTTACTTCAATTATCATAAATTTACGTGTCATATGTTCCATACACTCATGTTTTAACTTTAAAAAGAATATGTTACATTCAATTGCATGATGTAGAAAGATATAAATATATGGCATGGCTAATATCACTAATAAATCACAAATTATTTTTCCTTTCTAATCAATAATCAAATGTTAATTATTAATTAAATAATTTAAATCTAATCTTTACATATGTAAAATTTAACCATAAATGATAAAATAAAGTAAAATTTATTTATCTTTCATGCTCAAAAGGATAAAAACATGTGACTTTTCATGAATTCATCTTTGTATTTATATATGTGTATGTGTGTATTTGGGCTAACAAGCATATAGTTTTCCAAGAACACAAAGCTTTAAGTAGCCCTAAGGAGGTCCTAGATAACCTCACTTTCCTGATTAACAAAGGCATGTATTTGTATAGCTTCTTATACATTTATACATGTGTAAAAATATGAAGTATATATGAGTGTGTGTATGTATATATGTATAAGATGTATGTACATGTATAAAATCAAAAATGGAGCCAAAAAATAAAATAATGATGTATATTGATAATGAAGCTAAGATATTAAAACATTACTCATTTGATTATGATTTTGCTTCATTGATCTTAAGATATTTTTCATGTTTAAATAAGATTCATTAAGTCAAATCCAAATATAGGTCTAATTAAAATTCATAAAGGTTTCATTAAAAAGCTTAAAATTCATAAAGATTCAATCTTTAAGATCAACCTAAGGTAGTAATTTAAGAGAATGAACTCTCTTTCTTCTCTTTATAATGTTAAATTACAATTAAAAAATAAAGAACAAAAAAGCATTTATTTGAAATCTTATCTAAACTTTAAATAACCTAAAAAATGACCACCCTTAATAAGGGATTTAAACATTCACTCATTAGAAAATCCTAACTCTAATGTCTAATTAAGACATACCACACTTGGCTTTTGTGCACTCATTAGAATACTAAGCCACCACTCTTAATACTAGGTTAGGCCGATGATTGTAGTGGTATGATATTTTGTTTTGTGATATAATATTTTTATACTAGATGTTAGGATTGTTTGTGCGTAGTTTGAATGTTATGATGATATTAGATTAATGATGTTTTTATAAGGGATCATGCTTAAGGGATTGACATAATAATAAAAATATATATGCTTCAAGCTTGCAGGTGCTGGTAAGTCCCTAAGCATGATCCATTAGGACAGGTAGGCTCGGCTACCCAATTTCTTCTTTTTTTTGGGTGTACGACAGTACCTGGTCGCACTAGCCTCTTATTCTCTTATGAAATTGGTTGTTTGATTTTTGTGTTTACTTTGATTTCATAATAGAAATGACATGATTTCATAGGTTTCTTTATGTTTGATTGTTTGAAGTGTGACCTGGATGTGGTAGGCTCTTTAAAAAAATTTAATTTTTCTACCCCAATTTAATAACTTCAATAAAAGTTAATCAACTCATAACCTCACCATAAAACTTAGAATGTTAATCAAGAAAATAAAAGATTTAGTAACCCCTTAGATGTATGGTTGTATGTTACAATATCATGCATGCATATTATTTTATTCTTATAAATAGGAGATCTCCACTCTTGTATGATAAGGGATTGGCTTGACCTATGAGGGTAGGTCCCTTGTGGTTGAGAACACTCCTTCTATCTGATTTAGCTCATATTATACTTTTATCATGCATTTAGTCAAAAACTCTCCTAAGCCTGAGTCCAAAATAATGAGTCAAAAAAGAAATAAAAATATGTAATATTTATTGTATTAGCATAAATGATAATTTGCACACCAATCATAATCTAGTCTCTTAGGGAGTGAGTTTAGGACTTTAGATACTTTCATGATTAATAACAACCCACCTATCTTGCACTAACATATGACTATCCCACATGGTTTTAAAATCATAGGTGTTAGTTAACAATCACTCAAGCGGTTGCAAGTTTAGAAGAGTCACGATCGGTCCACTCTCCCTAGTGGAAGTGATCCAATATATGTCATTCACTTGAGTAGAATTAGGTCAAGCTCTTAGCTTGTGCTAAACCACTCAACATATAGGTTTAGAGGCTTTTTGTTTCTCCTTTGAAACGAGTTTAAGTCCTCACCTCTTAGGCATTTTCATAATATTGTATTGTTGGAATCTAAGTCCTAGCATTCTAATGAAATTACAACTCAAATAAATAATTTTCTTTGTTTCAACAATGTAAAGTCTCATTATAGGATAGATTGAAGCACTGACTAGGCTTCCTAGTATCATGTGTGCTTTCTACTTATTCTCCTTTGGAATATGCTAAGAACTCTTCCTATTTGAGCTCTTCTTGATCGCTTTCTAAATGACCATTTTTTTTATTATCTTCCTTTGAATTCTTTAGAGACATTAATTGACTACTTTAATCAAGAGTATTCTTAGAAAATTCTTATTTCCTAGGATGTAATTAACTACGAAAGCTTGCTTCCATAGGGAACTAAAGAACTCGACATAAAATAAATCTTACTTTACTTATCCATGTAGAGTAGGGGAAAGATCTCTACTATATATGTGGACCAATCTGCCTTAAGAATTCTTATTAGGTGATTGAGTCCATGGTAGGATGATAATTCTATCATTCCTTAATGTTATACTTGATCATTTCAATAAGCACCCCCTAAGATCTACGTGGTGTCCCTACGACTTAAAATTAAAATAGCACATAAATGAATAAAGAAAACCTACATAAGTCAAAGTAATTAGCCTAGCTTACTCATTTAAGGCACTCACCTAAACAACTAGTCAAAGGGATTCATCCAAAGAACTTGTCTAATGCACTCTCCTGATGAACTCTCTTAACAAACTCACATAATGGACACATCTAAGGAACTCCTTAAGGGGTACTTACCCATGGAACTACTCCAAAGCACTCATCCAAGCAACTTATCTAGGGTACTCACCTAAATAACTCATCTAATAAATTTGTTCATAGAACACTACATAAATATTGCTATATTCCGGTGGCATTTCTGGTGGATATTTTTGCCAAAAATTATCAGCTAAGTAACCATCCAAATAGTGAGCCAGAAAATTTTTTTATGGCTTTTCTGACTGAATAGGATGCCGGGCTTGATTTAATTGAACTCAACTAAATAACTGAAAGTTGAAGCCGTCGTAATAATTTCTGGTGGATTGTCCATCAAAAATGCTACTGAAAATCATTAATATACAACCAACAGCCCCTACAGCTGAGCCATTTCCCTAATTTTGTCTCTCTCTCTCTCTCTCTCTCTCTCTCTCTCTCTCTCTCTTTCGATCGGTGGTGGAATGCCGTTTAGGGTATGCTGATTCTCATCTAAAATGAGTAAATTTACTCTATTTTGTCCATTGATTTAAAAGTATACCTCAATCTACTCATTCTATTATAATTTTTTTATAATTCTATTTGTTGGTTTATGAGAAATGGGGATTTGAAGTTTTGAGGTAGTTTAATAGATTTAAGGTTAAAATTTCTCCAAATTAATTTGAATATGTTAAATGTTATTTTAAAATGTCTATTTGTTTGTAGAGTTTTAATTGCACATGTTAGTTTTTGCATTTTTTTTTTATAAATTTAGATTTAATTTAAATTCCTAAGTCATTTAATTTAAATAAAAGTTATATGATCTTTAAATACATGACAACCCGATTTTTGTCACACTTAGGTCAAATGCAATCAATATTATAAAATGCAATAAAATATTAATTGAACTCCTACATTTTTCTAATTTAGGGTGATTATGGATGTCCATAGTGAGTGGTCATGGATGTACAATAAATTATATCTAGGTAAAAAAATGGGTAACTGATGAATTCTTGAGTGGTTGTGAGCACTTCATAAATGTGACATCTCAACTTCCTTCTTATATTTATGAAGGAAAGTTTTGTTGTCCATGTGCGAGCATAAGAATTAAACTTTTTTAATGCTAGATGAAGTCAAAGTAGACTTATATCGCATCGATTGTCAACCAAATTATTAGTTCAAAGTAGACTTTTATCGCATGGGTTTTCAACTAAATTATTATTTTTGAATTTCACATGGTGAGTTTGAGCCACATGTTGATGCTCTCAATGGTGCCTCAACAAGCCACACATGCCTATCAAGCAAATATGGCTCTAATTGACCTTATGAAGAAATGGCCTATGATTTGGCTAGAGCAGAATATCCAACAAAGGAGGAGCCACCTAATAAAGAAGCTCAAAAGTTATATGATTTATAAAATGTAACATAACGACCATTGTAGGAAGGATACACGAATCACACTGAGCTTTCTATGGCTGTAAGAATGCTAAGTATTAAAACTGATTTTAATATGTCATGTGAATATTTTAACCAATATGCAAGGCCGCTAAAAGAAATAAACCCATAAAAAATTGATTCCTAAACACTAGTATAGAATAAAGAAGTTAGTGCCAAAGTTAAGGCTGAGCTTAGAAGAATTTGATTATTGTGTGAATGATTGTATGTTATATTACAAGGACAACGCATAGGATACTAAATATAAATTTTGCAGAGCACTGAGGTTCAATTCACCCAGTATGAAATAACACAAGCAGAAGGATGTCACTCATAAGCATTTGTTCTACTTATCGTTGACTCCACATTTGCAGAGATTTTATGCTTCCATGCATTCAACCCAACACATATGATGGCATCACAATAGAGCAACATATCTTGAGCCATCCATCATATGTAAAAGGGTGGAAGCAATTTAGTCACACTTACTTAGATTTTGTAGCTGAGCCATGAAATGTTAGACTTAGCTTTTGTACTGATAGTTCCACACCGTTCAGTCAGTCTGCATCTCCCTACTCATATTGGGCAATGATAGTTACACAATATAATTCACCACCATAGATGTGCATCACAACTCCATATATATTCTTAACTTTGATCATCCTTAGGCTATATAACCTTAAGGCAAAGATTGATGTATACCTACAACCATTGGTAGATGAGCTCAAAATCCTATAAGATGTTGGTGTACTGACATATGACATAGTTACAAAGAAAAAATTTCACTTGAAAGCATCACTTATGCGGACTATCAATGATTTTTCTGTGTATGGAATGCTGTGAGGGTGGAGCACAGTTGGGAAATTAGCTTGTCCATACTGTATGGATCAATCAAAGGCATTCACTCTTTAAAATAGTTGAAAAAATTTTTAGTTTGACTGCCATCATATGTTCCTCCCTTCTAATCATCCATTCAGAAGAAATAAGCATGCATTCCCAAAAAAAATTGAGTTCAGAAAGCGAAGTCGCCTCCAAGATTGATTGGAGATGATTTATGATATATTGCTAGTTCTATCTTGAATATAGTTGATTCTACTATATTAATTGAAGGTTGTATACCAGGTTAGGGTGTGACACATAACTGGATAAAGATGAGTATTTTTTGAGATGTGTCATACTGAAAGTCTAATCTGATAAGGCATAATCTTAACATGATGCATATAGAGAAAAAATATTTTTATAATGTTTTTAACATAGTGATGGATATTAAGGGGAAAATGAAAGATAATGTTAAAGATAGGTTGGACTTGAAGAAATATTATTATAGAAGAGAGTTAGAGCTGAGAGAGATAATAATTGTTACATTTTAGAAGCCTAAAGCTAAATACTACCTCACATTGGAACAACGAAGAACAATATGTGAGTGTGTAGAGTCATTAAAGTTACCATATGGATATGCATCCAACTTGAGCATATGTGTTGATTTGATAACATGAAGATTATTTGGAGTGAAGAGTCATGGTTGTCATATTTTTCTGTAGTGTTTGCTTCCAATTGCATTCAATATTTAACCAGAGCAAATATTAAATCATTTGATCGAGCTTAGTCTGTTCTTTAAGGAACTATCCTTATCTTGATTAAATGTGGAAGCTGTAAAAGAACTATAAGTAAGTATTCTAGTCATTCTTTGTAAGCTCAAAAAGATATTTCCCTAACCTTTTTTTGACTCCATGGATCACATGTAAATACATGTACCATATGAAGCTAGAGTGGGATATCCAATGCAATATCATTAGATGTACCCATTTAAAAGGTACCTATCTGTTGATAATCTAAAAATCAATTAATATTCAATATATGATTGATTATTTTATTAAATTCATGGACTAAAAAAATTATGAAGAATAATGCACACCCTAAAGGCTCAATATTTGAAGCTTACTTGGCTCGAGAGACCACAAATTTCTTCTCGTACTATTTTGTGCCACATGCATATTCAGATAATATGGATGATGTTGGATCTTCACAGAATATCTTATCTACTTTTCAACCATCTGGAAAAGTATTGGGTAGAAGCACATCACTAAATCTGAATGATAAAAGCTTAAGGTAGCAATAATTATTATTTTGATAAATTACAATAAGGTACAACCTTTTCTTGAGTAAGCACGTCAACGACAAAATATCTCGATTTGATTTTTATCAAACATAGTACTTAACTAATTATGTTAATTTATTTTTTGAGTTTAGGTTATTCATGAACTCATTAAACTTGGATGATACTGCCACTATTAATAAGAAAGTCAAAGATAAATTCCCAACTTGGTTTAGATTACATGTGAGCAACCATCATTGACACTTTCATATATTTTGTATATTAATAATCTGCTTATTCAACTCTTCTTAACATTATAGGTTTATGATAGGAGAAATAGAATCCATAATCAGGACCTTCACGACCTAGCCTGGGGTCTGAAGCCAATCGTAAATACATGGTAGATTTATGATGTTAATGGTTATAAATTTCACAAAAATTCTTGGTTTGAAAGAAAGAAAATGTAAAACTCTAGTGTTTGTATTCTACAAAACACTCGCTCAGGTGATGAGATTGGCTATTATGAAGTTCTACAAAAAGTTGTTCAAGTATAGTATCTTGGATTAAATGAGAGGAACATCGTTCTATTTAATTATGGTTGGTTTGATCCTATGCATAATAAAGGGATAAGAAAGCTTAAGTCATTTAGTATCACTGAGGTAAAGTTATCACAAAAATATGCTAAATACGACCCATTTACCCTTGCACATCAAGCAATGCAAGTGTATTAACAAAGATATCCTTGCAATAGAATGGGTTGTGGTTGTTAAAATCAAACTAGAGGAGAAGTGCAAGTTGATAATACCATTGAAGTTGCTCATAAGGAGGAAGAGATGATAGGTTTTGAACTTCCAGTTGATGATGTAGAAGCTGATGTGAGCTTGATTGATACTAATGCTAATTATGAGGAAGTTATTCAGTCAAAAGATGAGAGAAATAAGGATGACTATGAAAATGACACTATAAAATTAACTTCTACTGATTCATCAGATTAAAAGACCTCCCACTTGTGTTAAAGGTACTTTCACATTTATTTCTTGTAGATATGCCATAAAAATAGTAGTGTAGAGATACATACTATTTTTTACATATTTTAACTATTAAATATTTTTTTCTGGTATATTGTAAATTATTGAACGCACTTTTGGAGTGAGGATTAATCTTTCTCATCTTAGATCTAGGAACCTTCTAGACACTGGGATTTTCTTAGTGCTCGGACACTTCTAGTGATTAAGGGAACACTAAACTTAAGCTTAGAGACCTAGAGGGCATAGTCTTAAGCTTAGACTCCACCTTTGGACAAATAGATTTCACTTATCCTATGGCCCAAACCAAAACTCATGCCTATTCACTCATCCAAACTTAAGCTCATGTAGATGGAGCTAAACCAACCTTAAATTTATTCAGTTGATCTTAACTGAATTTGGTTTCCCAATCCAAACTCCAAGCCAAATTAACTTGGACCTCAACTGAAGTTAATACACCATAATCACCATAATCCTATGACTCAATTTAAACCCATTCAACCAAATTTGATTTTCTTAATCAATTCAATAATTCATTAGATCATTTCAAGCCACTCCAACACTTTCAATCAAGCTAATTGAACCAAAGGAATGTGGCCAACCCAAGTTAGCCCATTTGACCTCAAATGGGTTCAAATGATCCAAAACCTAATTAAGCCCAAATCAATTGCAATCAAAGTCATGCCACCAATCAACCTCAAATTTATCTTTGAACACGTCCCAAACATCCATAACCCCAATTGCTCCAAGTTGGCTTAGCAAAGTCACTTAACCCAAAGAGACATAAAAAGGGTAATTAAACTAAACTTTAATTAAACTCCCATAGGATCAAATCAAGCTATCAAATCCCTTCATTAATGATTGTGGGTCATTATTGTACACTCCACTACAATCAATTGAACTTAATCAAGTCAGTTTGACCCTTTGACCCAATTTGACCTAAAGGGTCAAATTGAACCAAAATCAAATCCTAGACCAAATTGGTTGAAACCAAATACTTCGTACCAATCACCAATTCAATGTTAAACATAATTTAACCTTCAATTGAACTCAATTTGGTCAACCCAACCCAATTAACCCACATAGCCTAGTTTGACCTAAAGGGTCAAATTGAACTAATTCACTAAATGATCCAAATCAATTCAAATTAACTCTTTCAATCAATCACCAATGATCAATTGAACATAAACCTAACCCATGCTCAAGCCAATTTGGCCAATTTGGTCAAATTGGTCAACATGGCCCATTTAACTCAAATTGAACCATATGAGCCACATCCAAATCTAAACCAAATTGAATAAAACCAATTACAATTATTCACTCCAAATGACCATTTGAACTCGTCCAAGTCACCACTTTGACCTAATTTTGTCAAAATGGTCTACCTAGCCCAACTTAACCCATTTGACCCATATGGGTCAAATTTAGCCAAACCCAACCAAACTAAGCCCTAAACCCAACCAAATTTGGCATGACTCATCCTTAGGTCACCATGAGCTTGCCCAAGTGGGCCTAACCCATGGTGAACCTAGTTTAGGCCAAACCCAATAAACCAAGCCACCCAAATGGGTTCTCCACCTTCTTACCCCTTACAAGCCACCTTTGGCTCTTCATGGAAAAGAGGACCATTGACCCAACCTAACCCAAAGTTGTTGGCCTCAGCCTTTGGACAAGAGAGGGTCAGTTCACCAATGGGCATTCATTGATCCACCTTAAGGGAGAGGGTACACCTTATGCTAGCCCACTACACTATGTCAGCATCTCACCCTCAACCACCTCAGCAGTCCCCTACCATCTATAGCAAAGTACCCCTGCTAGATGGCTGCCAAAAGTTGAACCAATCTTAGCCCTTAGTTCAACTAGGGAGGAGAGTATACTCTTCCCGATCCATTCAAACAAAACTTAGAGCTTCCCTAGAGCATTCTGCACAGTCCCATACCTTCTCCCGAGCTCCTCAGACACCCCACCACCGATGATACCAACTCCCATTCGATCCTGAGAGCCTCGTCCGTCAAAACTTCCTAAACCCCACTAAACTCAAATTAACTCTTCCCATACCTTCACCTCACTCTGGCAAGCCAAACTGAATCATTTCACGAGTGATTTGACCACTGGAAGAAGTCTCAAGACTAACTCTGGCAAGCTTTGCGGTGTCGTTTGGTGAATAGAGCGATCGACGGAGAGGAAGCTCGTGATCTACTTAGCAGGGATTCGTCTCATTAAGATGAAGCTACCTCTATCGGTGGACCACTTGGTTTTTTTTAAGTGAATCATGTTTTAGAGCAATTTTCATCGTAGGATCTCCTTAGATTTACTCTCTGATCATTTTGGAATTTATTTCACCATCGAATGAGCATGGATCGAGTGACGAAAGGCAAACGGTGTCCACCTTCTAGCACTCATGGGATGATAAATCATCGGTTGTCCATTTCGAATGATTATAATAGACGGCCATGATTAATCGCATTAGAAATTTTTATTTAATCCCTCTAGAATCACGGGATTAATCTCTACCATCCGATCTCAGATCGGACGGGTGAGACAAAACCACATCCACTGCCATTAACTCAACTGTCACATCGAATGATTTAAATAGCCAATATAATGGTGCCACATGGTAAGCACAGCCATGCCAGCATCTGCATGGCGTCAATGGTTTAAAGGGTTAATTAGACTTTTAAAATAAAATTAAATTATCATAACTTCTAAAAATCATAACTAATTGTAAAACAAATCCCAAAAATGCAAATAAACCCATTATGGAAAGGGAAGATAGTGGAGAATTTATGAAAAATAAAATCCCTAATTTATGCTTAGTGAATAGTTCTTAATTAAGGTTTAAAGCCTAGGGTAATTAAACTAATTAATGTCAAATTACTTGGCTAATTATTTCTAAATTTAGTGTGATTATTCTATGGGATGTCCTCTGCCTCTCATAATTTTCTTGGAATTAATTGCCTTATAATTTGAAGAATTTAGAGTTTCAATTCTATTTACCTTCTTTAATCAATTAAATAATTATTAAAATTGATGAATAGTAAAAATTAAATGATTGATGGTAATTAATCATTGTGTATAGTGGGAATAACGAGGAGAAATAATTAGGCCCCCTTTCTTAATTATTTCTCCAAATATATTTTCTTAAGAGAGTTAATTATCATATTTAATAATTAAGGATAATTAGGAAAATTAATCATAAAAGAAAAAATCAAACAAAACTAAAAATTGGTTCACATAATTCAAACATAATCTATTAATTTCCTTTTATATGTTTAATAATATATAGTCATTAAAGAAATTATGATTAACCCATTGGTATAGGAAAATCATAAAATTATTTAACTTAGATTCTTTCTTCCTTTAATCTAATTAACTCTTAAGCATGAGCCTAATTGCATTAGATTTCTTTAACTACATTGCAAATTTTACTTTCGTAGAAGCATATCATTGAAGGCTCATGATCAAGTAGTTAATTAAATTAAAGAAGTTTAGGAAAGGGTAATTAAATTGATATTCTTAATGGTTTGAACCTAATCAACTCATAAAATATATTTAATTTCTCTCTTTAAATATCAAATCACCAACATGGGATGGGGTAAATGCTAAGTATCATTTGTCCTCTTTAGGTTTTAATAACTTAAACATCAAAGTCAAATCTTACAAGAACTTTGATTAGTCTTAAAGGAATAATTATTTGGCTTGATTGTCCTTTGGATTTAATATAATTGAGTATGCTATGTGGCATTATTTAATTACTTTTTTTCAATTATTATAAAATGTGCATGCCATTTGTTTTATATATTCATGTTTAAAAAAAATATGAGTACTAAAAGAATATGATTGCATTTAAGTTCCATGTGTTGGATAAATATTATTATTTGGTGTGGCTATTATCATTAATAAATCTCAAATTACTTTTGAAACTATAAGTTAGTATTAAAAAATGTGTAAAGTTTAATTTGATGTTGGCTATAAATGCTTAATAAAGTTCCCATTTAGTTATAATTTAAATATAGTAAAGGATAGTTTCATCTTCATAGTTTATGTGCATGATTACATATGTTTGAGTTGGCAAGTATATAGGCTGGACATCCTAGAAACACGAGGCTTTAAGTATCCCCAGAGAGGTCTTAAATAATCTCACTTCCCTGGTTTAGCAATAGCACATTCTGGCTTAATTTCACCAATGTGTATGCATGTGCTAGAATTTGGGAAAAAACATTACTTTACATGAATAAAATATTTACTTTTACATTACCTTTCCATGATTTTCATTTATATGCTTGTGTGTATATTTACATGTATTTAAGTTGGCAAGTATATAGCCTAGACATCCTGTTGACCTTACTTTTGGAGTGAGTTCTTAACTTCTCCATCTTAGACATAGGACTCCTCTAGACACTAAGAGTTCCTTAGTCTTGAGATACTTCTAGTGATTAAGTGAACATTTAACCTAACCCTAGAGACTTAGAAGGGTTTATCATAGGATTAGGCTATGCATTAGGGATTTAAGGCAACCACTTACCCTATAGCTCAAATCCAGCCCATGTACACTCCTTCAAACCAATCCAAATCAAATCTCATATCAATTCCAACTCAAATGATTTTCTTAAATCTCAAATCAATCCCCTCAATTAAATGATTCAAATCCAAAATCAATTCTAAATCCAACTCCAATTCCAGATGACTAAAACCTAGATCAATTCCAAATCCAAAAAAAAAAACAAATCTTCCTAAGCCTTATGAATCACATCCATAAGCTTAGCCAAACTCTTCAAATTAACCCAAAGCCAAGCGATTTCTTTATAAATCACTTATTCTGCTATTTGTATTCATAACTAAAAATGAAATTGGCATCCAAATCATCCAAATCAAATGAATATAAATCAAACTAAATCAAAATCCTTTTTTTAAAACTTTTGACCTACCTTAGCCAAATTCACAATCAAATCACTCCTAATTCACATGATTCTCTCATGGATCATTTTTATTCTCATTTATCTTCACAAATATAAATAAAATATTAATTCAAATGGACAGAATCAAATCAATATAAATTCAAAACTCAAATCCTTACCCAATTTATATCCTTTAAGCCAATTTCTTAGATTTAGCAAAATCATTCTCAAATCAATCCAACCCCTTGGATTTTCTCTTCAAATAATCACTCCTTCAATCACATGCCCAAATATAAACATAAACTACAATCACCAAGCCAAAATCAAACTAACCCAAGTCAAACCCATGTTCATCCTTTTGACTTGAAATTGTCAAATGAACCAAAACCCATTTGACTCTGAACCACTTACAAATGGATTTATATTTCCATCATAAGTCCATATGGGAGTTCAACTAAACTTGAATCAAGCCATGATCAAGTTAATTCACCCTTTTAGGTCCACTTGACCCAAAGTAGCCTAAAGACCCTTTTTGAATCAAGTTTTAATCCAACCCGAATTGGGTTGAACCAAGGACACCCAAGCCTCACATTGTGATCAACAATCATCCTAGAATGATCAATCACTCAAATTGGGTCAAACCAAGTCAAACCTAGCCTTTGACCAAGTCAACACTTAGCTCGAATGAGACCTAAACAAGCCAAAATTTGCTATGAGCCAAATTGATTGAAACCATTGATCTAAAATAATCCATAATCAATTATTAAACATGATCAAAGCTTCAATTGACCAATTAGACCCAACCTAGCCCAATTGGCCATTAACCCAACTTGACCCAAAACATAAAATTAACTTGAAATCAAACCAAATCAGAAACCAAAGCTTGCAATACATTAAATGATCAACCAAGCCAAAACCAAACTGACATCCTTAATCACCCTTAGACACTTGGCTCACTAAATTCACTCACTAATCACATGGGCAGCCACTCTCCCTCACTCCTCCACCCAAAATGACCCATGTGAGACATTTTCCAAATCAACCAATCAGCCAATCCAAGCTATTGAGCTAAAATGGCAAATCAGCCATCCACCGTCCGATCCAAGGAGGGGAGATATACCCCCCCCCCCCCCTCATTCTCACTCAAACAGAGATAGATTCATTCCTTAGATCTCTAGAGGTTTAATTAAAGCCTCCCCAAGCTTTCCCTAGCCATTCTCAAGCTTCATTGCTTCCCATTTCATAGTTTTACTTAAAACTAAAATATAGGAGATCAATCCCTAGATCAACTCACTCAATCCTCACCCAAAGTGCAATTAACTTTGCACACACCATCCTTGGACCTCGTCAAGCTCAATCGAACCATTTCCCAAGCCTCTAAGCAATGAAAAGTGCCACTTCGATCAAGACTGATCACCATTGAAGAGGAGCTTGGTCGACCGAGCAAACCACTTCAAATCAAGATCGAATTTCTTCAATAGAGCTACGTCTCTACTAAACGAAGATACCTCCTTCATTGGAAGCACCGGTGATAGCCTCCGGCGAGGTATACCATTGAAACCAACCTTAAAGTAAAATTTATTTAGTCCTTTGTGAAAAAAAATCATTACGTCACGTGATCTCCACCATTAGATGTGTTGCTTATGCATCCCCAATGGTGTGGGATGAATTTGAGCTCCATTTGAGCTCAGGTGAGCTCAGATCGAGCGACGATCGACAACGGCATCTATCTCTCACCGCTCGGGAGGAGACAGATCATAGACAGTCTGTTCCACGTGATCGGATCAGATAGTCATGATTAAACCATGCTTTAGATTCCTCTGATTTCCTCCTTAACCGTGGGATTAATCTCGATCGTCCGATCTTAGATCGGATAGTCGGTAAAGAAAATGCATCTGCCGCCAGCCAACTCAGCCAACGAATGTGCCAACTCAAATAACCAATCTCATCGTGCCACATGGAAAGTGTGTCATATTAGCTGCCATGTGGCCCGATGGGATTAGAAGTTTAATTAGGCTTAATTAATCTAATTTTAATGATGAAACTTTTAAAATTCATAACTAATTATAGAAAAATTTAAAAAATATAAATAAATACTCATTTTAAAGATAATATAGCGGAGAATAATAGAAAATTAAAATCAATTAATTTTGAATATTGATTTTGACTCAATTTAGATTTTATTGGAAATGTAATTAAGCTAATTACTCTCTAATTACTCTAGCAATTAATTCCAAACTTTTTGAGATTGATTAGTGGGATGACCTCTCCCTCTCATAATTTTCTTAAAATTTATTGCTTGATTAATTAAGGGAATTTCATATTTCATTCTTAATCCCTCTCTTAATTAGTTAAATGATTAATTAGCATGTTAAACAGTAATGAATCTATTAATTTAGTTGGCTAATCATAATGAAATAGTGAATGGACATAGGGAATGAGATTAGGACCTCTTCTCCAACCTTTTCCCCTAAGTTTATTTCATTTAGATAACACTTAATCAATTTGCAATTATTTAATGGATTAATCACTTCATTAAATAGTATAATTAATCAAACTCAAAACCAAATCAATCTAGAACTCAATCATTCAATTCTTGGGTAGGTTCTTAGGTGTTCAATAATCT
Organism: Cymbidium sinense; assembly: GCA_021442155.1. Classification (NCBI taxonomy): domain Eukaryota; kingdom Viridiplantae; phylum Streptophyta; class Magnoliopsida; order Asparagales; family Orchidaceae; genus Cymbidium; species Cymbidium sinense. The sequence continues at coordinate 34,633,577 of CM038230.1, read as the reverse complement.
AAGAGAATTTCAATGGAAATTATAATCAAACTACATGTGTAGAAGGGTTAAAAAAGTACTTAATCAAACTCTTTAGCTTAATTAACCAATAATTGTGAACCAATTGCATTAGGCGCCTTCATTACTTAGGTGCATTGCTGATTTAATTTTCATATGGTTGCATATCATATGTTGGCTCATAGTTACTTGGATAACTATGATAAAGTGGTATAGGTAAGAGATAATTAATGGATTTAATTCATACATTAACCTAATCAAAACATAAAATCAACCTAATTATTCTAAATTAAACAAGACCAATTCACACATAGGGGGAATGGGTCAGGACTAGCAATCCCTTCTCATATTTCCTAAGCCAAATCAAATTCAACAGTAAAAATCTCCTTAAAGAATTTTAATTCATTTCGAATGATCTTATTTCATATGATTATCCTTAAGAATTAATTAGGGTGAATGAAGTCATGTGCTTACATTCCTTTATTTCTTTCCAGTCATGCTAAATATTATTTGCCATATGAAATCATGTATTCATTCATTTTAAAAATTAATTAAATAAAATGTTTCCTTTTATGTCAAATTGCATTTGTTGGCTAAAATTAAGAATATGAGTGGCTATTATCACTATTAAACAAAAAAACAATTTTTTTTAAAACCTATAAATCAAAGATTATAAATGAAGTGATGCTAGTTATAAATATTTATAAGCTTGCATGTGATGATAGCATAAGATGTGTATTATGAAGTTTTCTTTCCTTCTCTTAACAAGGGTTCACATAGGATTTGCAAGTGTATAGCTCATTTAAAAATAACACAACACTTGCCTAAATCTATTCCTATGCACCTCTATATTAAGACTTAGGAAGGACCTTCACATTACACATGTAATTTATACAACTAAGTCAACCATAATCTCTTGCATGATTCCTTATCCATTTGGTTCTTTTTCTACATCTACATGTATCTAAGAAAAGTGGAAAATCAGTCTGGACATCCCGAGGCTGCGAGGCTTTAAGTTACCCTAAGTAGGTCTTGTCCTTTACGCCCCTGGTGTAAAAAACAATGGTGCTTGTTGACCTCACTTTTGGAGTGAGCTTTCAACTTCTTCATCTTAGACATAGGACTCCTCTTAGACATTAAGAGTTTCTTAGTCTTAAGCAATTCTAATGATTAGGTGAACACTTAACCTAATCCTAGAGACTTAGAAGAGTTAGACATAGGAAGAGTTATTCCTTAGGGGTGTTAGGAAAACTAGTCTACCCTATAGCTTGAACTAAATCCTTACTTCCTTCTTTCAATTCAAACTTCAAATCCAAATTAACTTCAAACTCAAATCAACTTCAAACTCAAATCGACCTCAAATTCAATTCAATTCTAAATCAAACCTTAAATCAATTCCAATTCAATTGATTTTCTCAAATCTTAAATCAATTCCAAAAACTCAAATCATGAATCAATCCCAAATGATTGACATCCATGATCAATTCTAAATACAAAATCTTCCTAAGCCTTTGATTTCATCTTATGGGCTTAGCTCAAATCAAATTCAAATCACTCCAAATTCAAAAGATTTTCTCATAACCCATTTATATTCTCATTTATATTCATAAATATAAATGAAATATAAATTCAAAAACTCAAATCCAAATCTAATCAAAATCCAACCTACACCTTTCAAGTCAAAATCTTGAACTTAACCAAATCATTCTCAAATCAATTCAAACCTTTGGATTTTCTCTTCAAACAATCAATCCTTCAATCATAAACTTCAACCATCAAACCAAAACTAAATTCAAAACTAAAAACTAAATCAAACCGGTGTTCATCCTTTGAACTTGAAATTATCAAATGAATCAAAACCCATTTGACTCCAAATCACTTACAATTGGATTTATATTTCAATCATAAGTCCATATGTGAGTTCAACCAAACTTGAATCAAGCCTTGATCAAGTCAATTGACCCACTTAGGCTCACTTGACCCAAAGTGACCTAAAACACCTTTTTGAGCTAAATTCTAATTCTACCCAAATTGGACTGAACCAAGCCCATCAAAGGCTCACATTATGAGCAACAATAATCATAAGATGATCAATCACTCAAATTGGGTCAAACCTAGCCTTCGACCAAGTCAACACTTAACCCAAATGAAACCTAAACTAGCCAAAATCTAATATAAGCCCAATTGATTGAAACAATTGATCAATATCAATCTATGATCAATGATTGAACTTGACCAAGTCATCATTTGAGCAAAATCTAGCCTCAATTGGTCAACTAGACCCAACCATTCCTTATTGACCATGGACTTAACTTGACCTAAAGAGTCAAATCAACCTGAAACTTAACCTAACCAAAATTAATTGAAACCAAAGCTTGCAAAATATTTCAAATGATTAACCAAGCTTAAACCAACCCATGACCTAACCTAATTGGGTCAAATGAGTCAAATTGGTCAACTTGACCCATTTGACCTAAGTGAACTCAAATGAACCAAAATCAAATATAAATCAAATTGAACCAAACCAATGATACCAAATCACTCCAAATGATCATTTGAACTTTACCTAAACCATGGTTTGACCTAATTTGATGAATTGGTCAACTTGACCCAAGTTGACCCATTTTGACCTAAATGGGTCAACTTGAGCCAAATCATATCAAATAAACTCCAAATTCATTGAAAGTTGGCACAACCCATTTTTCAATCATTTCAAATCTATCAAAATCAAAATCAAAGCCAAATGAGCATTTTACCATAAGGTCAAAGGGTAACCTATGGCCAAATCCACTTGGAATTTTGTCAAATCCTTTTCATGGCCACTTGGCATCCTCCTAGTGGACCATTTGGACACCAAGTGAGGTGGTGCAAATGACCTAATGATTTTAGGTCAGCCATGACCCAACTCAAGGCCAAACTGGCCTCTCCAAACAAATTTCTCCACTTGGATCACCTCCCACACTCATTTTAACCCATGTGCACCTCCACACTTCCACTCCTCTGCCAAAATTGAACCACATGGAGCACCTAACAACCTAAATAGCCCATTCAATCAGATCAATTTGATCAAAATGGCAAGGCAAGCTTCGTCCATCTGATCCAAGTAGGAGGAGATATACTCTCTCTCATTTCCACTCAAATGACCTTCCTTGCATTCAATTGAGCCCTAGGAACCCAAGCAGAGCTTCCCCAAGCTTCTCCAATGTTTCCTAAGCTCATTTCAATTTCCCTTTCTCAGATTTCTTCAAATCTGAAATAGGGGAGGTGAGGGAGACTTCCACTTTGCTCAATTCTCAATCAAACTCCAATTGCTATTGCAAGCACCATCAAGGAGGCAAGTCAAGCTCACCCAAAGCAAACCCTAAGCAACCAAGCCATAGGAAGGGAGACCTAGACCAAAGTCACAAGCCATTAGAGGGGAGCTTGGTCAATTGGAAGATCCACTTCATCTCAAGGCTTGAAACCTTCAACAAGGCTTCATCGTAGAGTTTTTTCAAGTTTTTCCAATGTTTTCCAAGCTCATTTCAATTTCCCTTTCTCGGATTTCTTCAAAGCTGAAATAGGGGAGGTGAGGGAGACTTCCACTTTGCTCAACTCTTAATCAAACTCCAATTGCTATTGCAAACACCATCAAGGAGGCAAGTCGAGCTCACCCAAAGCAAATCCCAAGCATCCAAGCCATAGGAAGGGGGACCTAGACCAAAGTCACAAGCCATTAGAGGGGAGCTTGGTCAATTGGAAGATCCACTTCATATCAAGGCTTGAAACATTCAACAAAGCTTCATCTCCACTAAACAAAACTATCTTAATCGTTGGAAGCACCGGTGATAGCCTTCAACGAGGTATGCCTCAAAACCGAGCTTAAGTAGAAAACTCATTGGTCCTTCATGAAGGGAATTGTAAGCCATTGAAATTCAATCGTTGGATGTTCTTCTCCATGCTTCTAGATGGTGTGGGTTGAGTCTCTACCTTATCCAAGCTCAAGTAAGCTCAGATCAAGCCATGGAGGACGAATAATCTCCGTCTCCCGCAGTCAAAAGCAGGGATGAATCATGGATCATCCATCCCGTGTGTTTTGGATGGACGATCCTGATTAAAATGCATAGATAATCTGATTTATCTATTTGAAACCATGGGTTTGATCCTGACCGTTCAATCCTTGATCGGATGGCCCAGGGGAAAGCGTGTAAGACCGTACCGACGTATGACCACAACTTAAATAACCAATCCCATCGGTCGTGCGTAGCGACCAGCCGACGGATTAGTTATATAATTAGATTATTTAATTACCAAATAATCATAGAAACTTCATAAATTCAAAATTAAATCTAGAAAATTAGAAAAAATATAAATTAGGGCTCATTTTAAAGATAATTCAGTGATGAATAATAAAAAATTATTTCTAATTGATTTTGAAGAGTGAATTTTTCTTAATTAAGATTTAATTAAAAATATAATTACATTAATTACTCCCTGATTACTTAATTAATTAATTTCAAATTTCTTAAATATATTTAGTGGGATGACTTCTACCTCCCCTAATTTTCTTGAAATTTATTAATGAGTTGATTAGGGAAATCAATTAATGAATCCCTAATCACCCTCTTAATATAATTAAGAGTAATTAAGCATGTGAACAGTGATTAATCACTTAATAAAGATAACTAAACATTATTTAAGTTAAAAGGAGGCTTATGGAATGAGTTTGGGGTATTTTTCCTAATTCATTCCCTAAATCCCCTTTCTTCCCTAATCCAAACATAATTAAGGATTAATCCACTAATTATCTACTTAATTAGCTTAATCAAACTTTCAAAATTAATCTAAACTTAATCAATCCCTTGCTGGGTAGATCTTCAGGTGTTCAAAAGCCTAAATAAAATTAAAGGAAATTATTTCCAACTCAGATGTGTGGGAAGGTTAGGATAGTACTTAATTAAACCCTTTAGCTTAATTAATCAATAATTGTGAGCCAATTGCATTAGGCCCCTTTCTTTCCTAAGTACATTATTGATTTAAATTCCATGTGGTTGCATATCATATGTTGGCTCATAATTGTTAGGTTAATTATATTAAAGTGGTGTAGGTAAGGGGTAATTAATGGACTTAATTTACACCTTAACCTAAACAAAATATAAAATCAATCTAATTATTCTAAAAATTAAAATAAATCAATTTACACATACGGGAAATGGGTTAGGACCAGCAAACTCTTTTCACATTTCCTAAATCAAATCAAACTCAAAACAAAAATAAAAATCCCTTTAAAGAAATTTTGACTCACTTTAAATGATCTTATTTCATAGAATTATCTCTAGGAATTAATTAGGGTGAATGAAGTTACATGCTTACATCACTTTATTCCTTTCCAAGCATGCTAAATGTTGTGTGCCATATGAAATCATGCATTCATATCTTTTTATAAAAAAATTAAAATAAAATGAAATGTTTTCTTTAAGTCAAATTGCATGCTTTGGCTAAAGTAAGAATATGAGTGGCTATTATCACTATTAAATCAAAAATTATTTTTAAAACCTATAAATCAAAGATTATAAATGAAGGTATGCTACTTATAAATACTTATAAGCTTGCATGTGATTATGACACAAAATATGTTATGTGGTTTTCTTCTCTTTTCTTAACATGGGTTTGTATAGGATTTGCAAAGTGTATAGTTCATTTGAAAAGAACACAACACTTGCTTAAATTCATTCCTATACACTTCTATGTTATGACTTAAAAAGAATCTTCACAACTACACATGTAAATTGTATAAACTAAATCAAAAAAATAAACTTATACCTTTTGCATGATTCTTCATCCATTTATTTTCTTTTTGTACATGCACATGTATTTAAGAAAAGTGTTATATTAGTATAGAAATCTCAGGGTTGTGATGCTTTAAGTAGACCTAAGAAGGTCTCGTACCTTATACCCTTGGTGTAGAAAATAATGGTGTCATACTCACTTATGTCTTTCATATATGTAAATGTGCATTTGATTAATGGATAAAAGAATCCCTCTTTTCTACTTAACAAAATCATGCATCATGAAACATCCAAATTTTCTTAAGTAACATCTCTTAGCATTCATCATTAAGTTTTGTTAAATATTTACATTGCATGTATAGATATTCTTAGAATCATTTCATATGCATGATACACATGTTGGAAATAAATAAATGGTTTTGTATAGGTTTATTTATTAATCTTAAAAATGCATTTCTTATTGAATAGGTTTATTTATTAGCAAATCTAAACTTAGGATTGATTAAAACACATAATAAAAGATTCACTAAAAAAAAATCATTGATGATTCTAACTTAGAAATTACTTAAGGTAGGGAGGAAAGAGAAGTCCTCTTCTCTTTTCCTCTCTTTACAACACTTAGTAATTAAGTGTAGGTTCATTCAAACCAAAATAAATGATCAAATAAAATTAATAAATCAATTAAAATCACTTAAATGAAACCACCCTCTAAGTTGAATCCTTCACACTTAGAAAACTTCAACCTTAAAGCCTAGCTAAGACATGCCACACAAGCCTTAAATGGCACAAACATTAAGCTAAATCACTATTACTAGCTCTATGTTAGGGCGATGCATGGTTTGATGCCTAATTTTATTTTATGATGTAATGTTTTAGTCTAGATGTTAGGGAGTATGTGCTTAGAATGAATGATAGGATAATCTTAGTCAAATCATTATCTTCTATAGGTGATTGTGCATAAGGGGCGCTATAATAAAAATATATAAATGCTTTTGCAGCAGTTGCTTATACTAAGCATAATCCAAATATGTGTGGACTTGGTTCCCATTTTCATAAGCTATCTAAGATTGGAATGAAGGTGGGGATTATGGTGTAAGATTTACTTTTCCCTTCATGTAATTTGGAAATTATATTAAATCTTAAATTCAAAGGAAGAAATATGAAGCCAAAGAAGGAAGAAGAAAAGAAAAGAAAGAGAAAAGAAAGAAGAGAACAACCACATCCCAACCAACTAAAGGAAGAAAGAAGCCAAAAGAAGGAAATAAAGAAAGAAAGAAAGAAAGAAAAGAAAGAAATGAAGGATGAAAAATGGAGAATGAAGACCCCAATAACATGAATTCCTTTTTGATTGTAATTAATTCATTTATTTCCTTTTTGATTGTAATTAATTCATTTATAATCCGGGTTGTATATGGGTACAGCTTGATTACCCACATTTCTTTTTTGAGTTATGCAGTGGTACCCAACCACAATGGCTTTTTATTCTTTTATGCTAGCTTTATAAAATTGTTTGATGTTTATTTAGCTTGTGCATTAAGATGGCATATTTTTCCTAGTTTCTTCCTTGCTTGGATGAATGGCCTAGATGCAATTAGGCTCTTAGGAAAAATAAAATTTCTATCCAATTAATCAACTCAAAATTAAAAACTAATAACTCATAACCTCACTTAAAGCTTAAATTATAAATCAAGATAAAATATTTAGCAACCCCTTAGCTGGATGTTGTATGTCTCACATCAAGCATAAAAAAGCATTTTGCTTCACTCTTGCTTATGGAGGGCTTCCACCTTTGCCAAAGAACTTGGCTTGACCTTTGAGTGCCATGGTGGAAACACCTCCTTCTTGTTGATTTTGGCCCATAACCAATTTCTCAGGCATTAGGCATATGAATCCCATAGCCTGTGTCAAATGAATTATCCAAAAATAAAAATAAAATATAACAAAGTTTGCATTAGATTTAAGTCATTATTCATGCCCTACATAATCTAGTTTCTTGGGGAGTGTATTTAAGGACTTAGTCTCTTTCTAAATAAACAACAGTCTAGCTATCTTGCAAAAGCATATGACTTGCTTACATGTATTTAAAATCGTAAGAGAAGTTAGTTTGCGGCCACTCCTAGGCAATTGTAAGTCCAACAGTCAAGTAGTTTATCCTCTCTTATGGAGGTAAACCAAATATCCATTTTTGCCTTATATTTAGGTCGTGCCTTGGCCCTCACCAAAGCTCCTTATATTTAGGTTTAGAGGTTTCAACTTCCCTTTGTGGGCTACAAGCATAAATCATCACCTTCTTAGGCATTTCCATGATCTTGTCTTATGTAATTGTAAGCCCTAGATTTCTAATAAAAATCCAACTCAAACAATTAATTCTCTTTGAATTTCAAAAATATAAAACCCAATCATAGGATACTTTGGGATGCTTACTAGGTTTCCAAGTATCAAAAGCATCCCCTACTTATCTTCTTTTGGATTCGATAATAACTCCCTCTTTTTTATCAATCCTATTTGATCTTCCAAAAATAAACCAATTTATAGATAGTCCTACCTTCAAATTCTTTGGAGACAATGATCATTTATCTTAATCGAGAGTATTCCTAAGAGATCTCATTCCTTAGGATGTAATTAACTATGGGGGCTTGCTTCCATAAGGAACTTAATGAACCCGGTTTAAAATAAACCCTACATTACTTTTTCATGTAAAGTAAGGGAAGAATCTCTAGTACATCCGAAGACCCATAGTTCTTAGAAGTCCTCATTAGGTGATTAGGTCTATTGCAAGATGGTGACTTCTGTCTCTCGAGATAGTACATCATTCCTTAATGTCATACTCGATCACCCTAATGAGAACGTCTGCGGATCTACGTGGTGTCCAAACAAAGAGTGTTGCATTTTTTTCTTCATTTATTTTTCAAAGATAGATGAAGATAAAAATACTAAAAAACTCACCATAAATTTTTCTGGTGACTCCGCTAGGGATGGTTCCTCTCTCCATCTTTGGTAAATGATTATTGTCTCCAAGTATCGATAGTGGACTTGTACTTTGTATGAGTCTGAGACTATCCTTCTTTTTTGTTGGCACATAGTTTATTTCATCCTTAAGTTATGCTAGCCAACAACCTTTAGGTTTTAGGACCTCACTCCGTGTGGGTCTTAAAACCCATATTGGGTTCCCCAATAGGTCAAAAAAAAATTTAATAAAAAGAAATAACTAAAGAATTCATCTTTGCCATTTCTATGGTAAGGAAAGGTTCACTCCAAAAATAAAGAAGAATAAATCCTTTATAAAAACAATAATTTCCAAAAAAAAAGTAGTTTTCCAAAATGCACATAATAAAATATTTGCATAAAAAATTTCATAAATCAACCTCATCTAACATTCTTCATGATTTTTATATGTAGGATCATTTCCAAAAAAAAAAAAAAATCAACAATCATCTTTTCAAAAAGAACAAATAAACATCCTCATTCAATTTATTGAATGAAGATTTCATTTTTCAAATAAAAATCAACAACCATCATTTCAAAATCAAAATCAACAATCATCTTTTTCAAAAAGCACAAATGAACATCTTCATTCGATTTATTGAATGAAGATTTCATTTTCAAATAAAAATTAACAACCATCACTTCAAAATCAAAATCAACAATCATCTTTTCAAAAAATAAAATCAACAATCATCTTTTTCAAAAAGCACAAATGAACATCCTCATTCAATTTATTGACTGAAGATTTCATTTTCAAAATAAAATCAACAATCATCTTTTCAAAAAAAATCAATAATCATCTTTTCAAAAACAAAATCAACAATCATCTTTTCAAAAATAAAATCAAAAATCACATTTTCAAAAAGCATATATTTGAAAATGAGCATCCTCTCTCAATATACCCAAATTTATTGAAAGAATATCTCATAAATTTCAAAAATATGTTCTTCATCCAATATATCCAAATATGTTGGATGAAGGTTTTTATTATCATATAAAATTACACCATTTGAAATTGCACTCAACACATCCCACATGTGTTAAGTTAGAATTTCTTTCTTTTCAAAAGCAATAATCGCACATGAAACAAAATTTCATCTTTCAAAAATAAAACATAATTGACTCCCATTTGACATACCCAAATTTGTCAAATGAGAGTTTCATTTTTCAAAATGAATTTGGACTCCTTTTATTTAGCATAGCCAAATTTGCTAAATAAAGATCTCTCTTTTCAAAAATCAAAACATCAAAATTAAAAAAATACATTTGACCTTTAGTTAACAGACACAAATTTGCTAAGTAAAGTTCTATTCTTTCCCAAAATCAAAACATTAAAAATCAAAACACATTTGGTTCCTTCATTTAGCATACCTAAATTTGCTAAGTGAAGATCCTCTTTTCAAAAAAAACAAAAAAAATTAAAACACATTTTGATTCCTCATTTAGCATACCCAAATTTGATATGTGAAGATCCTCTTTTCAAAAATCAAAACATCAAAAATTAAACCACACTTGGATCATTCATTTAGCATACCTAAATTTTCTAAGTGAAGATCCGCTTTTCAAAAAATCAAAAATCAAAACACATTTGGATCTTTCATTTAGCATACCCAAATTTGCTAAGTCAAGCTCCTCTTTTCAAAAAAAAATAAAAATCAAACAGCATTTGGATCCTTCTTTTAGCATACCTAAATTTGCTAAATGAAGATCCTCTTTTCAAAAGTAAAAAAATAAAAAAAATCAAACATATTTGGATTCTTCATTTAGCATACCCAAATTTTCTATGTGAAGATCCTCTTTTCAAAAAAAATCAAAAAAATCAAAAATCAAAACACACTTGGATCTTTTATTTAGCATACCCAAATTTGCTAAGTAAAGATCCCCTTTTCAAAAATCAAAAATCAAAACACATTTGGATCTCTTATTTATCATACCCAAATTTACTAACAAAAGATTCTCTTTTCAAGAATAAGAAATCAAAGCAAACATTTGGATTCTTCATTTAGCTTACCCAAATTTGTTAAGTGAAAATCCTCTTTTCAAAAAAAAAATCAAAACATAAGAAAACATTTGGACTTTATTTAGCATACACAAATTTGCTAAGTAAAGATTCCAAACCCACTCATGATTCACAAACAATCAAAAGAAAAAGAAAATAATTTTCAAATAACTCATTTAGCATACTCAAATTTGCTAAATGAGTTAATTCCAAACAAAATCAATTGATCATTTATTTTAACATACTCAAATTTGTTAAATGAAGGGTCCCCAAACAATGAAAATCAAATTCAAATATGAACCTATGGAAGCATCAAAATCTCTTCAAAATATTTAAACCCATTTCTAACATACACAAATTTATTGAAAATGGATTCTAAATTTTTTTAAAAAAAATCCCCTCTCCAATTCTAAATTAAAAAATCTCCCCTAAAATCAAAGAGCCCCACTTAACATATTCAAATTGTTGAGTGTGGGTTCAAATTATAAAAAACAAATTAATGTAAAAAATCTGATTCGGGTTTATTTGCAAACATTGCAAAAGTTCAACTCCAACTTTCGCCCAGCCTGGGTCCAAATGGAAGCTCAGATGTACGTGTTTACTTTTTCTTTTGGGATGGATTAAGCCATAGATCAGGCCAGCCTCCCACAGACAAACTTTGCCCACCTCATTCATTTTGGCTAAGGTTTTAAGGGGGCGAGGATCACTTGTGAGGGGACCACCATCACAACCATCAGCAAGAGTGTGGTGACCAAGCAAAAGCCGATCATCCATGTTGAGATGTCATCGGAGTTTCCCTCATCAAGAGAAAGCGTGGAAGTTCTAGCAATTACATTTCAAGCCACAATCAATGGTTCCTACGCCCAAGATGGGTAGCACCCACTCGTTGGCTTCTTCCAAGGGGAAGCCTCCCCTATCTTCAGGGATAGTCTCCCTACCTACGAGGTAAGGTCTAGTTTCTGTGTTGCTCCTCCCAGCAGGACCCAGCACCGTAACAGATGCCACAAGATCAAGCGCCATCATGTGCGCATAGCCAAAGAGATAGAGGTAGCTACTTAGTTTCTAGAAGAGGAGTTACCCAGAATAGTCTCTCATCTAATCACAGAGAACAAGTTTCACCCCCCTCTCTAGTTCCGATGGAGAGGAAGATATTAGGAGGGTCTCAGTTTCACCTCCACCTATAGTTCATTTGAGGCTCCTATCATAGATAGGATAAGGTCGTGCGCCCTTAGTTTCTACACCAAGTAGGCGGCTTACGGGCCGAGGGCCCAATTTGATGATGATCCGTCATCTCTCGCAGCGTAGGGGAGCACATCAGGCACGAGAGGGCCAGGGAGGCCCATGTACTAGTACAGGTGACTAATAGCGAGAGATGTAGGTATGCTAGACAGTCAGCTGCCTCCTCCCTCATGGATTTTCTCGATCAACGTGCTACCCACATCAGTCATACTGACAGTATTGTATTGATAGGTATTACCCATCACAGGAGAGGAGCTCCTATACAGAGAGAGCCGGTGGTGCCTCCACCACATCGCTCTACCCCACGTCCACCATCTCCAGTACAAGTTTCATCATTCACAGCTCTAGTGAAAGACATGAAGGCAACATCCATAAAAAAGAGAGCTCCACTAGTGATCCGGTTACAACCAAGAGATCTCATTCCATCTACACTGTCGACTGAGGTGAGGTCGAGCTCTCCTGCTCGACCTCCTACTCCAGTCACAGTGAAGAGGGAATGGCGACCATGTAGCATAGTAGTCATGCCATCACCACGACCACCACAGTAGATCTTGGAGATACCAGTAGCAGAGGGAGGAGGAGACAATTCAGTTGCCCCCGTGGCGATAGATCCTCCGAGGAGTATCACTCCATCCAAATCTAGTGATAGTTAGGAGCATCTATCCTCCAGTGAGAGTAGTCCTCACAAGATTAGCTCTCCAATAGCAGGGGAGTTAGATGGCTCTCTGTTCATGATAGTGATCCTACCACCGGTCAGTCTCGAGCTTTTGTGCCCGCACAGTTGGATCGATCCCTAGATGATATTGTAGCACAGTATCTTATGAAAAAGAAGGAAATTCTAGGGTATGCTTGGTCTGATCTATAGGAAGATAAGGTTAGCTTTGATCCCAATGAAGGCGATATGTTGGAGGATTCAATAGGAGAACATATCGTTGACACCAGGGGTTCCCTCCTTCATGATCAGTAGGGTTTGGAAGGTGTTATGGCCAAACAGGATGATATAGCTCATTCGACCCAACACCTCCTTCAACAACTAAAATAGAAGGATGAATAAATAGATAGGATGGGAAAGAGGCTTGAAGACTTGCTAGTAGTATTTTTAGCAGTTCAGAACCAAGCCCCAATAGTCCATCCTACTATTATAGAGACTAGTCAGCTAGAGTTGTTGCATGTCTTGGATCAAGCCAAGACTTCACCTCCAGTAGAGCAGGGTAGCACTAACTTGTATAGGAAGGTACTGGATAGTACTTTCATACAAGAAAAGGCATTAAACTCATGGTTGAGTAGCAAGTGAGAGAAGTGTTGGTGCAAGCCCGAGGAGGATTATCAGTTCCAAATGGTAGATCCTATCCAGAAGAATTCAATGTCATCCAGTATCCTAAGGGTTTTGTGCCACTTTCTTTCAAGAGCTTTGATGGCAGTGGGAACCCACGCCAGCACATAGTGCACTTTAGGGCCAGATGTTGCAACGTTAGTGGCAGCCATGTGTTACTATTCTATCTTTTTTTTTAGCAGTTTAATAGGCATAGCATTTGATTGGTACGCTAAACTCCCAAATAGTTCAATGAAGACTTTTGCTGAGTTAGAGCAACTCTTCATTAAGAGGTTTGTTGGAGCTCAGGAAAGGGTGATTGTGGGCGATCTGGTTGTAGAACAACAGCACCCCGGTGAGCCCCTCGTTGACTATATTCTCAGATGGCATAATTTGAGTATGAAATGTGAACCGCAACAGTTTGAACAGAACACCATTAAAATTCTACTAAAGAATATTCATGTCTCAGTCGCCTTCATGCTCAAAGGTTTCATCATCAAGACATTTGAGAAGCTAATCAACAAGAGGGCTAGTCTATAAGGAGAGGCCAAATAATTTCCTTTTCCATATCATTCAACAAAGCCAAAGTCGCATAAAGCTTATGAGAAGAAATCAGGGGCAGTAGCAGTGTTGGACAAGGGGAAGCAACCAACCAGATATTAGCATGAGAGCCTCATGCTCCACATCCATCACTTCCACCTCCTCTACCATCACCTAGGTCATCCTAAAGGCCGCCACAGCAGCCTGCGCCGCCTCCTCCTCAGCCATATTCATAGCAGTGGTACACATACCCATCACTAAGAAGCTACCAACCACCTACACTTTTGGATAAATTAAACAAACCTTATTCATTTAAGAGGGAGGTAATCAGAAAAATTTTTAAGAACCTCTTAAAGAAACCTGATTTTCAGCTACTCGAGCTTAAAAAGCCGGAGTAAGTGGGCAGGAGCAATGACCTAACTTTTGCCCCTACCACCGCATCTAGGCCATGTTTTAGAGGATGGATTTACATTCAAGGACTATCTTGAGTATAGTTACAAGACAGACGCCATAGCTATCCCAAAGGAATACTGTGGGGGAAAATTTTATATTCATATGTCCTCATTTATTCCTCCTTCCCTTTTCTGTGGTGGAAAGAAGAAGATAAATGAAAATAGGAATATAAAATACCTTTGTTAGATGTCACACAGATCCACATATGTACTTATTAGGGTAATCAGGTATGATATTGAGGAGAGGCATACTATCTCGAAAGATAGAAATCACCACCCTACAATGGACCTAATCACCAAAATAAGGACTCCTAAGGACGTTGGGTCTTCAAGATGTACTAGATATTCTTCCCATAATTTACACAGAAAAGTAAAGCAAGGTTTATTTTAAACTGGGTTCATTAAGTTCCCTACAGAGATAAGCCCCCATAGTTAATTACATCCTAAGGAATGGGGATTCCTTAGGAAAACTCTCATTTATGGTAAATGATCATTGTCTTTAAAGATTTTAATAGGAAAGGACTATCAAATGATTATCTCATTTTTGAAGATCAAATGGGATTGATCAAAGAGAGAGTTATTATCAAAGCCAAATGAAGATAAATGGAAGATGCTCAAGATGCTAGGAAACCTAGCGAGCATCTCAAACTATCCTATGATTGGGCTTTACATTTTTTAAATTGATTTATTTTATTTGAGTTGAATTTTTCATTAAAAAATTAGGGCTTATGATTCCACAACACGAGATTATGGAAATGCATAAGAGGTGATGATTTATGCTTATGGCTCGCAAAGGGGAGAAGCGACCTCAAAACCTAAATCTGGGGAGCTTTGGCAAGGGCCAAAACCACAACTTAAATCTAAGGCAAAAATGGGTATTTGGTTTGACTCCGCAAGAGAGGACTAATCACCCAACTGCTTGGACTTACAACCACATCGGGGTGGCTGCCAACTAACTCTCCTACGATTTTAAATTCATGTAGGCAAGTCATATGCTTTATGCAAGATAGCTCGGCTATTATTTATTTAGAAAGAGACTAAGTCCTTAAACTCACTCCCTAAGAGACTAGATCATGTACGGGCTTGAGTAATGACCTAAATCTAATGTAATTTAGATTTCATTTTTATTTCTATTTTTGGATAATCATTTTGACTCCGGCTAATAAGATTCATATGCCTAATGCATGAGAAATGAGATTATTAGCCAAAATTAGTAAGAAGGGAGGAGGTGTGTTTCCACCATGGCTCTCACAGGTCAAGCCAAGTTTCATTGGCAAAGGTGGAAGCCATCAATCAAGAGTGAAATAAGATGCATTTGTGCATGATATTATAAAAGATGCTCTCATCCAGCTATGGGGTTACTAATTCTTTTATCTTAATTTTTAGCCTAAGTTTAAGTGAGGTTATGAGTTCTTTATTTTTAGTTTTGAATTATTAAATCTGGTAAAAGATTTATTTTTTCTCTAAGAGCCTAATCATCATCCAGGTCATACATAAAGCAAGAAAGAAACTAGAAAAATGATGTCACTTAATGCACAAGCTAAACAAATCATCAATCAATTTATAAAGCTAATTACAAAAGAATAAGAGGCCATTGTGGTCGGGCACCATCGCACAAACCCAAAAATAAATTGGGTAGCCGAGCTCTACCCTTATACAACCCAGATTATAAATGTATTACATACAATTAAACAAGGAACTCATTGTTATGTGGGTCTTCAAACTACATTTTTTCATTCTTCTTTTCTTCTTTCTTCTTTGGTTTCTTCTTTTGGATGGTTGGAAAGTGGATGCTCTAAAGGCTTCACATGGTGCATAAGATGAGATCTTATGACCAATGTTCATCCTAATCCCCATAACAATCATTCTAAAATCTTAATAATCAAAATTACATAAAAAGGGAAAAAATGAAAATCTAACTAACACTTGCAAAATAGAGATTAGCTAAAACAAACCATACAAATACCAAGCATGTATATTGGACTTAACACCCCACACATGGGTGACTAAGTCCACCTAGCCTATTGGATTATGCTTAGGGGTATAAGCACCTGCACAGCAAAAGTATTTATATTTTTATTTATTACAGCACCCCTTAAGCACAATCTCCTGCAGAAGATAATGGTTATACTAAGATCACCCTACCATTCAGTCTACGCACATACACCCTAACATCCAATCTAAAACATTACATCATAAAATAAAAGCAAGCATTAAATCATGCACCGCCCTAACCTACTTAGCCTAATGTGTGTGCTTTAGAGGGTGGTGTGCTTAGCTATGGCTTTGAGTTAGAGTTTTCTAAGTATGAAGGATGTTCAACATAGAGGAGGGTTTCATTTAAGTGGTTTAGTTATTTTGGGTTAATTTTATTTCATGTTTTGATTAGGTTCAAGTGAGTCCTACAATTAATTGCTAAGTTATAAAGAGAATGAAAGAGAAGAGAACTTCTCTTTCCTTCCCTAACCAAAGTAATTTCTAAAGCGGATTCATGTTTTAGTTTTATTTAGTGAATATTTTATTATGTATTTTAATTAATCCTAAGTTTATATAAAGTCTAAACAAACCTATTCAAAACAAAGGCATTTTAAGATTAAGAAAAGTTAATTAAATTCATAAAACACACGTCACTTCACTTCTTTCCCAACATGTATAACATGCATATGAATGGATCCTAAGCATATCTATACATACCAAATTAGAATGTTTAGCACACTTTATGATGCATGCTAAGTAAGTTACTTTAAAAAATTTGAATGTTTATTATGGATGATTTTCATTAAGTAGAAAAGGGGTTTCTTATCCAATTTTCACATGCACACATGAATGTATGAAAGGCATAAGTAAGTACGGTGCCATTGTTAGCACCAGGGGTGAAAGGTACAAGACCTACTTAGGGCTACTTAAAGCCTGGCAACCCTAGAGTTATCCAGACTAATATACCACTTTCCTTGAATACAAACATGTGTACAAAAGAAATTAATGGAAAAGAAAGAATGTAAAAGTTTGTGTTGGTTGATTTATTTTTGTTTATGAAATTTATATGTGTAAGTGTAGGTGTCCTTCTTAAGTAATAACATAGGAATGAATAGGAGATGGAATTAGACAAGTGTTGTTTCTTTACAAATGAACCATACACTTTTCCAAATCCTATTCAAAATTATACCGAAGAGAGAAGAAGGAAAACTACACTAAGCTCTTCCTTATATTCTACTCACATGCAAGCTTATAAGTAAGATATAACTAACACACTTTTAATTTTGATAATTGATTCATATATTTTGAAAATAATTTATATTTAATAGTGATAATAGTCACTCATATTCTTACCTTAGCCAAAACATGCAATTTGATATAAAGGAAATATTTTCATTTAAAATTTGATTTTTGAAAAGCATGGATGCATGAAATCATATGACATACATGTTTAGCATGTTAGGAAAGAACTAAAACAATGAAATCAAGTAAACACATTCACCTTAATTAATTCCTAAAGATAATATTATGAAATAAGAAAGCTTAAAGTAAATCAAAGTTTATTTACTATGATTTTTGTTTGAATTTGAATTTGATTTAATTTTGAAAATATGAAGGGATTTTGCTGTTCCTAACCCATTCCCACATGTGTTTAATATTTTTTTTCAATTTTTATATGAATAGATTTATTTTATATTTTGATTAAGTTAAGGTATGAATTAATCATGTTAATTACCCCTTACCTACACCACCTTAGCATAATTAACCAAATAATTATAAGCTAATGAGATGACATAAAACCTCACAAAGAATTTAAATTTTCAATGCAGCTAGCAAGAAAGGGGTCTAATGTAATTTGTCTCATGATTAATGATTAATTAAGCTAAGGGGTTTAAATTAAGTAATTTCAAAACACCCCTCACACATATGAGTTGAATTTTGATTTCCTTAATTGAACTTAGACTCTTGAACACCTAAGCATCTACCCCAAGTAGATTAATTGAGTTCTGGAAAGTTTTAGACTTTTAAGAAATTAATTAAAAGGGTAATTAGTGAATTATCCCTTAATTAAGAGAGGATTAAGAAAAAAAGGGGGTTTAAGGAATAACTTAGGGGAAATGCCCCAAAATTATTCCTTAAATCTTCTATTCATTGAAACAGGCCTAAACAACTTCATCAAAGGATTAAACTACTAATCAAACTCTTAATTAACCTTAATTATATTAAGGGGGTAATTAGGAAATGAATTAACAATTTCTCCAATTAAGCCACCAATAAATCCCAAGAAAATTAGGGAAGACAGAAGTCATCCCCCAAAACATACTCAAGAAGTTTAAGATTAATCAGTGAATTAATTAGGGGATAATTAGCAAATTAATATTTCTAATAAAACCTAAATTCAGAGAAAAGAAGTATTCAAAAAAATCAAAATTAATTTTATAATATTCTATGTTCAATTATCTTTCTAATGCAAGTATTTTTTAATGGTGTTTGAATTAATACTTAAAAAATGCAGATCGTATGCCACATGGTGGATGTTACGCTTGCTCGCCATCCATCAAGGATCAAACGGTTGAGATTAAAGCTGCCATTTAGAGGGGATAAAATGAATTATAAAACGTGATTTAATCTCGACCGTCTATCCAAAATGCGCGGATGGACAGCCAGAGATCCTCCCTATTCTTCCCTATGAAAAATGGGGATCGTCTACTTTTAAAGAGAAGATCCTAGCTCAACTGATGGAGCTCGCCAAAGGAATTTGGTTGATATTGAGTATTGGCTAAGTTCAAAATCCTATGGAGCTCCCCTATTTCCACCTTGTGAAAATCGAGAAGATGAAGTTCGTAAGTGCTTGAGGGAGCTTGGGATCACTGGGAAAAGACTCATCTGGCTTCCTCACACTCAATCAATAATGGGGAAGTGTTGATTCAAATGAATTAGGGGGAGTATATCTCCGCCTTTGGCAATCGGATGGTCGAGAAGGGAGGAGCCATTTTAATCAAATTGAGCTTAAGCAGTGGGTTTGTTAAGTCATTTAGGCTATCCTTGAGTTCATTTTAGGCTAGGGAGTGGATTAGTGGAGCAGCCATGTGCTCAAAATAAGTGGGAAGAGGTTTTCCATGTGGCCATTTCAAGCAATGTGCTCGATTTGGCCATATGGTGGAGTTGGGCTAACCTAAACCCATTGAGTTGGGTGCACCACCCTCTCTACGGTTCACTTGATCTACTATGAGAGTATCAAGTAGGTATGAAGAGGAATTGACCAAATTTCCCATGGATTTGACCAAACTTTACCATATGGCCTAGGGGTAAAATAATCATTTGGCTTATTTTTAAATTTGGATATGCTGGGTAGGTTGATAAAATAGGTTTGGCCAAGTTTAAATAGATTTGGAGTTCATTTGGTATGGCTTGGCTCATGTTGACCCATTTAGGTCAAAATGGGTCAACTTGGGTCAAGTTGACCAATTGGTCAAATTGGGTCAAACCAAGGGTTGGGTCAAGTTCATATGACCATTTGAAATGTTTTGGTGGCTTTATTTTGATTCAATTTGGTTTAGGTTTGAATTTGGTTCATATGACTTCATTTAAGTCAAATGGGTCAAGTTGACCAATTTGACCCATTTGCCCTATTTGAGCTAAGTCATGGGTAGGTTTAGGTTTGGTTAGTTATATGAAGTGGTTTGGTATCTTTGTTTCCAATCAATTTTGGTTAAGTTTGAATTTGGCTCACCATGACCCTTTAGGTCAAGTTGGGTTCGAAGTCAATTGGGCTAGGTTAGGTCCAATTGGCCAATTGAGGCTTTGGTCAAGTTCAACAAGTGATTTGGAATGAGCTTGACCCATTGGTTTCAATCAATTTGGATTAGATCAAGTTTTGACATATTTTGAATTTTTAGGCCAAGTTGGGCCAACTTGGGTCAACTGGCCAATTAGGCTAGGTTAGGCTCAAATGTTGACTTAGTCAAGTTCAAACATTGGTCATGAATGAACTTAGATTAATCGTTTCAATCAATTTGGCCTATGATGGATTTTGGCTATGTTGGGTTTCATTTTAGCTAAGTGTTGACTTAGTCAACCCTTAGGTTTGACTTGGTTTGACCCAATTTGATTAATTGATCATCTCATGATGATTGTTGCTCATGATGAGAGGCTTAGGTGAGTTTTATTCAATCCAATTTGGTTAGGATTAGAATTTGGCTCATAAAGGGTACTTTAGGTCACTTTGGGTCAAGTGAGCCTAAGTGGATCAAATGGTTTGGTCAAAGCTTGATTTGAGTTTGATTGAACTTGTATATGGACTTATGATTAAAATATATATCTATTTTCAAGTGGTTTGAAGTCAAATTGGTTTTGATTCATTTAACAATTTCATATTCAAAGGAAGAATATGACTGGATTTGGGGTTTGATTTTTTAATTGAGTTTTGGTTAAGTGATTGAAGTTTGTATTTATATTTGAATTCATGATTGAAGGATTGATTGAATCATGAAGAAAAATCAAGAGTTTAGCTTAATTTGAACTTGATTTGGCTAAGTTCAAGAATTTGACTTCAAAGGCTTAGGTTAGATTTTGAATGAATTTGAGTTTGATTTTTGGAATTGGTTTTGATTGTTTGAATTTATATTTCAATTGTATATGTGAATATAAATGAGAATATAAATGGATCATGAGAACTCATAGTCCTATGTCTAAGATGGAGGGGTTGAGAGCTCATCCTAAAAATGAGGTCAACAAATACCAAATGGAATAACTATCCAATTTTGTTAGGGTAATCCTTGGGGATACCTGTGATCCTCTCAAAACTAAAGAAGGTTGGGATATCTTCTTATTCCGAACCTCTAAAAAGATTATTTCAAAAATCAAGAAACTTTTCTTGCGGGTGCCTGAGGCAGCTCGATCCTCCAACATCAAGGAAGGTTTGCAAGTTACCAAAGATAACTTGGAGAAAGTAGGAGCTCAGCACAGTAGCAGTCCACACTAGCACAGGATAGCCAAGTAACGCGACCACCGATCGAGCCCAGTCTCCATTCCACCATTGAAGCTACTACTTCAGCCGGCACACCTACTTTAGCTAGCTCTTCTTCTAGTATACATCTTGTATCGTCAAATGAGGGCATCAAATCCCTCATCCCACTTACTTTACTTGATTTCTACTATGTACCTCCTTCTAAATCCAAGAAATCAAAGAATAAAGCTAGTTTGAATTACATATGTATCACTTCTGACTAGTTTTCTAATTCTACTCTCTTAAAAAACTCTCTCAAAGTCTCAATAATAATTATAATAACTCCGATCTTCCTCTTTCTGATTCAGAGTTGGACTTTCCTTCTCTGAATACTATAGGTTCACCTCTTAAGATAAACTTGGAATCATTCAATTCTGAGGGTTCTATAGGAGAAGCTATAGGTGACCCTATCGAGCAGGTAGAATCTTCCACTAACCTGCCACAAGATATCACTAAAATCAACATTGGTAGTGGCAAGATTCTGCCTCATAGAGCAACAGCTCAAGAAAAGGGGAAACAAATCATTGGTTTTAATGATCGAGAAGCCCCTCACAGGATACTCCACCCATAGATATGCTTGTGGAGGATCAGCCCAGAGTTAGTTATAATGTTCTCGCTCACCTAAGATAGTTGCCAACTAAGTTACGCATATATGATACCCTTGTCTTATCCAAAGAGATGAGGGAATCATTAATCAAGGCTCTTCTTGATCTAGAGATATGCTTAGCTCAGCTAACCATTGTTGGAGAGGAGGTACATTATTCCAGAGAAGCCCAAGGAGTCACTTTCAGAGACGAGGACCTTCTATTGAGGGACAAGGAGCACAACCGTCCCCTCTACATTATAGTGGATATGTGCAGATTCAGACTTTCTAGGGTTCTTGTTCATCCAGGTGCATCGGTGAACATTATGAGTCTAAAGACTCTTGCCTACTTAAGGATTGACATCTCTACACTTCGAGGAGATTGGATGATTTTGAGAGCATTCAATGAACATGGCAAGAGGGCTTAAGGATCCATAACATTCTTTGGAAATAGGTGACTGGAAGACTGAAGCCAAGTTCTATATCATTGATTTGAATACTTCGTTCACTGCTTTGCACGGTAGGCCTTAGATACATCAGAATAAGATGATCTCATCCTCCCTTCATCAGTGCATCAAGTTCAGAAGGGATGAAATTGAATACTGTGTCAGAGGAGATAAAAAGCTATTTTCAGTTAGAGAGATTGAGATATATGAGGATGTGACTGACTATCTTCCTTCATATAGCTTTTCTCGTGAACTTGGTCAAAATTCAAATGCAAAAAATAGAAGTAAAAGAAAAGAGAAAGAAAAAGAAAAGAAAAATGAAAATACAAGTGAACGAGAAAAGGACATCAAGGAAGAAGTAGAGTTGCATGTCACATTCCACCCACAATTCATTCCACCATACGGACATATGGGTAGGATGACTTGACCTACACCAGGTAGAGGCAGAGGCAGTTATTTTCCAGTTCACAGGAGTACCCTTACTATTCACATAGACTTGAAATCTAGCTTGGAGAATGAGTCTGATGTGATTAGCATACCAGCCAACCCCTCTCAGTGGGTTTCATTGGAGGTGACACTCGAGCCGGACAGTGACGAAGACCAGCCTTCAAGCAAAGCACGAATGTATTTGAATCAAGTTTATGTGAAACTATCAGACATCAGTTAGGAACCTTAGCTCTAACCTCACTTTTCTCTCAAAAAGTTGAAGGTTTAGTAGTTAAGGAATCCCCTAAGTCTTCCAGGGATGTCAAGCCAAAGCGATTCCTATGGGGATCATCATCCTCAAGTCCAAAAAATGATGTATGACTTGAGGATAATTCATATAAAGAATTAATGGAATTACCTTTTGATTGGTACTACCCTTGTGTTCTTAATCTTGCAAAGAAGGGTTTGATCCCTTATACATGGTCCAAGCACAGGTAAGAATACTTCGAGAAGCTGTGGAACAACAGAGGTAGGGATGCACAATCAAGATCAGGACTTGGATTCGGCATAGTGGGTCCAGTCGATGATGACGATTAGTGCTTAGTTGTTACCATTCATCTGGAGTCTGATAGGTTCTTCATCCACACTAACTCTTATGATGAAGTATCTTTAGAAACTTCAGATAATCTAGCTGATCTTCAAATCAAAGATACACGTCTAGAATTTGAAGAGGAAATCCATTCAACAATCGACCAGCTTAAAGAAATCAACCTCGGGACAAAAGAAAATCCATGCCCGACATACATCAGTTCATTGATGAATGAAGAAGAAACAAATGACTTAGTTAGGCTATTGATTGAGTTTAAGGACTACTTTGCAAGGAGCTATGAAGAGATGCCCGGATTATCTCTTAATGTAGTAGTCCACAAACTAGCAATAGACCCTAATGCTAATCCTATCAAGCAAGCACCTAGACTCATGCGATTAGAAATCAAACAATAGGTCATTATTGAAATCTAGAAATTGATCAATGCTAGTTTTATCAGGGAAAAAAATACCCTACCTGGTTAGCCAATGTCATCCCAGTTAAGAAAAATAATGGCCAAATTCACATATATGTCAATTTCAATGACTTAAACAAGGCATGCCCTAAGGATGAGTTTTCTCTTCCTATACCAGAATTAATGGTAGACATCGCCTCATCTCATGCAATATTCTTCTTCATGGATGGGTCATCTGGCTACAACCAAATCAAGATGGCCCCCGAGGATGAACGAAACACTGCTTTTCAAACCCCGATCGGAACTATTGTTATAAGGTCATGCCTTTTGGCCTAAAAAATGCTAGTGCTACATACCAACAGGCCATGACTCAGATCTTCAATGAACTTATTCATCATCAAGTTGAGTGCTATGTTGATGATCTAGTAGTCAAAAGCAAAGAAAAGGAAGTCCATCTCTTTGACTTGAGAGTAGTTTTCAAATAGTAAAGATAATATAACCTCAAAATGAACCCCCTGAAGTGTGCATTCATAATAGCTTCAGGGAAGTTCCTTGGGTTTATTTTTCGACATTGGGAAATAGAAATAGATTTAGAAAAGATCAAAGCTATCTTAGAAATTTCATTACCTAAAAGTTTAACTCAACTCAGATCTTTCCAAGGGCGGTTGGCATATCTAAGACATTTTGTCTCCAACCTACCGAGAAGATGCAAGCCATTTTTAGCACTTATCAAAAAGGATCCCAAGTTCAAGTGGGATGACAAGTGCTAGCATGCCTTTGAAGATATCAGGCAGTATTTGGGGAAGCGTCCAGTTCCAACAGCCCCTATCCCAGGTAGGCCACTCATCCTCTACACTGTTGTATGGGATGACTCTCTCGGCACTTTGTTGGCCCAAGCCAACAACGAAGGGAAGGAGAGTGTTCTCTACTATCTCAACCATCATCTGATCCCTATTGAAGCAAACTACCTACCTATTGAGAAACATTGCCTAGCTTTAATCTTTGCATCCCAAAAACTCAGCATTATATGCTTTCTCATAAGGTGAACTTGATTTCAAGAACCAATCCGCTGTATTATCTTATGATACAGGCAACGCTATCTGAACGTTTGGCACGTTGGTCCATGATTCTCTCACAGTTTAATATCACATTTATACCCCTCTGTTTGGTGAAAGGACAAGCACTAATAGATTTCTTAACAGCACACCCACTACCTGTTGATACCCCACTTAGTAAAGATCTCCCTAACGAACAAATCATGAACTTAGGGGAGGTTGATAATTTCCATTGGGAGATGTATTTTGATGGTGTAGATTCCTTTCAAAAAGGAAAAGAACCACGATCTACTCTTCCAAGAAAGGCAGGGGTAGGAATAATTCTCTTAACTCTAGACCGCGATGTGATGAGATTCTCATACTATCTCTCCAATCCATGCACCAAAAATGAAGCCAAGTATGAGGCTCTGATTGCTGGTCTAGAGTTAGCCATTACAGTGTGTGTCAAGAGCATCAACATCTATGGGGATTCTTAGTTGGTTATCAACCAGACTGTCGGGTCCTACAGCGTTCTCAAACCTAAGCTTCATCACTATCGCGAGTATACCAAGAAGCTATTGGCCCAAATCCTTAAGGTCACCTTCTACAAGGTCCCTTGAGGAGAGAACGCAATAACAGATGCTTTGGCCAAACTTGCCAAAGAATTGGCACGTCCGAAAGATGAGTTCATTCCAATAAGGGTCCAAAATAGATAAGTCATATCCCTTATTGATGTTGAACTCGTCGAGAGACTTTCTCTTGAAGGGGAGGTTATCATTTCCAACAAAGATGAGGAGCTGGATTGGAGGCAACCATTCATAGATTACTTGAACACTGGTAAACTACCTCAAGAGAAATCACAAGCCTATCAAATGAAGCAGAGGGCTCTTTCTCCTATGCTATCGTGGATGGCACCTTGTACCCATGGTCTTTTGATCAAATGTGGTTACGTTGTTTGGACAAACATGAATACCAAAGGATCATGACTGAGGTACATTCAGGTCTATGCATAGCACATCAATCCGGTATGAAGATAAAAACAAACATCAAGAGACTAGGATACTACTGGCCTACGATGATTACAGACTGCATAGACATAGCTAGATGATGTCATCAATGTCAGGTATACGGTGTGGTCCTACATCAACCACCCAACATTCTACATCCTATATTGGCCTCATGGCCATTTGAGTGTTGGGGTACTGACATTATAGGTCCGATCGATCCTCCTTCTTCCAAGGGTCATCGATTCATCCTAGCTGCCACCAACTACTTTTCCAAGTTGGCAGAGGCAATCCCACTCAGAGAAGTCACAGCTCAGCATGTGCTCTAATTTTTTAGGAACCATATCGTATATAGGTTTGGGGTGCCTCGATGAATTATATCTGATAATGGTACTGCATTCAAGAGCACCAAGATCAACAGCTTCACTAGGAGACATAGTATAGATTGGAGATACTCCACCATCTACTATCCCAGGGAAAATGGCCTAACAGAAGAATTCAATAAAACTCTCATTCAGATACTAAAGAAGACACTTAATGACAATAAGCGATAGTAGCATGAGCAATTAGTTGATTCCTTGTGGGCATACTACACCACATACAGAACTCCAACTCAATCTATCATGTTCTCCTTAGTGTATGGGTTCAAATTCATTCTACCTTTAGAAGTTCAACTCTCATCACTAAGGATAGAAATGGGTAGCAAGATCACCATAGAGCATAATGCAAAGTTGAAGTTAGAAGAGCTCGAAGGTTTGGAGGAGAGACACCTACGGCGTGCCAAAATCTTCAGTTATACAAAGCCAAAATGATTCAAGCTCATAACAAGTTGGTCCGCCCTAGAGCTTTTCAAGTAGGAGAGCTCGTCCTAGTTCTAAGGAGACCAATTGTTGCCCATCAAAAGATGGGAGGCAAGTTTGAACCGACTTGGGAAGACCCTTTTGTCATAGAAAAGGCCTACTAAGGAGGATCTTATCAGCTCATTGATTGTAAAGGGGAACACCTGATGCTACCAATTAATTTGCTCTACTTGAAGAAATATTACCCATAAAAATATGATTGAAAATAATTATCATCAAAAAAAAATTCTATTCCAATTCATCAAAATCTTCTCTTCTTTTAAAGTGTTGTTTGCTTGTCTACGAATCTACCACGACGTGTTTAGGATAGGTGTAATAGAACCCAAGAGGCATCCTATCCCTCTTTCACAACATGAACATAATCAAACACAATTCCTAGCACTATTTGAATAGGTATAAGAGAACCCAGAGGTGTCCTATTTTGACTAGCACAGCTAAGTTAGGTGTGAGAGAACCCAAGCGGCATCCTTTCTCAATGGGAACACAACTACCATTCATGGCACCATTTCATCAAATTCCCTAGTGTATTTTAGGATAGGTGTAATAGAAACCTGAGAGGCATCATTTTCCTTCTAACACAAGCACAAACAAAAAAATATATATCTTTAATTCGGGTTATTTTGATGTGGGAGCAAGCCCCCTGTGGCACTCACTCATTAGCTGCTCTAGGTCAAGCTGACATGTTACCTTGCTAGTATTTTACCCAAGTGGTCACTTATCCAGTGGATGTGAGTCACCACGCTTTTATCCTAACTTCACCAAGGCAAACCAATTAGCACCTTGTTAGTTTGGTAGGCTTCACTGCACAGCCAGTAAGCTATCTCATGTTGATTTTGTTTGAGAAGATGTAAGTTCCTATAGGAATTTCTTGACTACGCTTGAGCTGAGATAAGTCCCCGGGTCAGCACTCTCTCCGTAGTCACCCTTAGGTCAGGTTCAATCTATTTTTGTCACAAGCAGGTTGCCCCGGCAGTCATTTCTCTTTGAAAGATAGAAGTCTAGTACGCATTCCTTTTAGCATGACAATCACAAACCGATAGGCAACCCTAGGTCGGGTTGACATGTTACCCTGCTAATATGTCACCCTTTAGTGGTCTCTAATTCAGGAAATATGTGAGTCACTGTGCTTTCTTCCCTGAATTAATCATTGCAAATTGAAAGGCACCCCTTTGGTTGGATAGTTCTCTCCTCGGCCAGGAAAGCTACTACCTTTGGATTAGTAAATCTAAGCTAGACCAAGGTCAACATGGCCCCTACTCAGTGCAGTCCAACCGATGGGATCCATAAAAAAATAATTAAAAATG
This sequence comes from Cymbidium sinense, assembly GCA_021442155.1. Lineage (NCBI taxonomy): Eukaryota > Viridiplantae > Streptophyta > Magnoliopsida > Asparagales > Orchidaceae > Cymbidium > Cymbidium sinense. The sequence continues at coordinate 34,605,642 of CM038230.1, read as the reverse complement.
AAATTAATCTTAACTATCTTTGAGCTAATTTAACTCCCCCAGAGGCATTCACTCAATAGTCAGCCCTAGATCTGATTTGATTTGTTGCACAAGCAACTGATCACCCCAGTGGTTCTTGTTTCCACACTTTCTTCTTAAATTGGCCATTGCAAACTGAAAGGCAATCCCTTTGGTTGGATAATCCTACCATGTGGTTGGTATACAACCTCTTTGGATTGGTAAATCTGAGTTAGCTCAAGACCAGCAAGGCCCCTACTCAGTGTAATCCATCGTAAATTGACGGGATCAATCAAAAATAATTAAAAAATAAAATTAATCTTGACTATCTTTGAGCTGATTTAAGTCCCCCAGCGGCATTCATTCAATAGTCAGCCTCAGGTTGGGTTCAATCCATTGACTCGCCAACTGATTACCCCAGAAACTGATCCCTACTTTGGAGGATGTAAGTCTACTATGCTTTCTTCCTAGTACAACTACTGTACATCGAAAGGCAAACCCTTTGGTTGGACAGTCCTACCTTGTAGTTGGTAGACTACCCTTTGGATTGGTAAATCTGAAGTAGGCCAAGGCTAACATAGCCCCTACTCAGTGCGATCCATCGTAAACCAATAAGGTCCATCTCAAAATCTAAAAATTAAAAAAATAAATAAATCTTAAACAAATTCAACCCTTCTCCTTGGTGGAGTCAAACTAAACAAACAAAACAAAATGAATCAACCTCCCATAGTGGAGTCAAATCAAATAATTAAATCAATCAAATCAATCAAGTTCTCCTCAGTGAGATTCAAATCTTTTCAACCCCAACAGATCCTGAATTCTAATTCCCCAGCGGATTTCACAACCTCTTTTCCCCAGTGGATGACTTGAACTTGCTCCCCTAGTGGAGAGTTCACTTTTTCATCCCTAGTGGAGCACCAAATCCTAAATCAACAAATCAAATCAATTTCTCTCCAACGAGACTCAAATCAAATCAAACCTCTCATCCCCTAGTGGATGACTTAAACCTCTTCCCCTAGTGGAAGGATTAACATACTCAATCCCTAGTGGATTCCTTCTTCACTCTCTTATGTCTTTAAAATGAGTAAAGTCACATTGCACTAAGATCTTAATTCCTTTTACACCTTGAGTTGGGAGTAGATTGTTTTTGTTAGTGCTTGCGATTGTTCGGTGTTGTTGATCATCTCGATCAACACCAAAATGTGTGGTATGCCTTGTCTATCACACCACACCTATTGGGCTCCCTTTGTTGACCTCACTTTTGGAGTGAGCTTTCAAGTTCTTCATCTTAGACATAGGACTCCTCTTAGACATTAAGAGTTCCTTAGTCTTAAGACACTTTAGTGATTAGGTAAACACTTAATCTAATTCTAAAGACTTAGAAGCGTTAGACATATGAAGAGGTTATGCCTTAGGGGTGTTGCCTATCCTATAGCTTGAACCAAATCCTTACTTTCCTCTTTTAAATCAAACATCAAATCCAAACCAACTTCAAACTCAAATCAACTTCAAACATAAGTCAACTTCAAATTCAAATCAACCTCAAATTCAAATCAATTCCAAATCAAACCTTAAATCAATTTCAATTCAATTGATTTTCTCAAATCATAAATCAATTCCAAAAACTCAAATCATGAATCAATCCCAAATGATTGACATCCACGATCAATTCTAAATCCGAAATCTTTCCTAAGCCTTTGATTTCATCTTATGGACTTAGCTGAAATCAAATTCAAATCACTCTAAATTCAAAAGATTTTCACATAACCCATTTATATTCTCATTTATATTCACAAATATAAATGAAATATAAATTCAAATACCCAAAACCAAATTCAAAACTCAAATCCAAATCTAATCAAAATCCAACCTACACCTTTCAAGTAAAAATCTTGAACTTAACCAATTCATTCTCAATTCAATTCAAACCTTTGGCTTTTCTCTTCAAACAATCAATCCATCAATCACAAACCAAATTTAATCATAAACTTCAATCATCAAACCCAAACTAAATTCAAAACTCAAAACCAAATCAAACCCATGTTCATCCTTTGAACTTGAAAGTGTCAAATGAATCAAAACCCATTTGACTCCAACTCACTTACAATTGGATTTATATTTCAATCATAAGTCCATATGTGAGTTCAACCAAACTTGAATCAAGCCTTGATCAAGTCAATTGACCCACTTAGGCTCACTTGACTTAAAGTGACCTAAAATACCTTTCTGAGCCAAATTCTAATCCTACCCAAATTAGATTGAACCAAGTCCATCTAAGCCTCACATTGTGAGCAACAATCATCATAAGATGATCAATCACTCAAATTGGGCCAAACCAAGTCAAACCTAGCCTCTGACCAAGCCAACACTTAACCCAAATGAAACCCAAACTAGCCAAAATCCAATATAGGCCAAATTGATTGAAACCATTGATCAAAACCAATCCATGATCAATGATTTAACTTGACCAAGTCATCATTTGAGCCAAACCTAGCCTTAATTAGCCAATTAGACCCAACCTAGCCCAATTGGCCATAGACTCAACTTATCCTAAAGGGTAAAATCAACCTGAAACTTAATCAAATCAAAATTGAATAAAACCAAAGCTTGCAAAACATTTCATATGATCAACCAAGCCAAAATCAACCCATGACCTAATCCAATTGGGTCAAATGGATCAAATTGGTCAACTTGACCCATTTGACCTAAGTGAACTCAAACGAACCAAAACCTAATATAAATCAAAATGAACCAAACCAATGATACCAAATCACTCCAAATGACCATTTGAACTTGAAATAACCCATGGTTTGACCTAATTTGACCAATTGGTCAACTTGACCCATTTTGACCTAAATGGGTCAACTTAAGCCAAATCATGTCAAATAAACTCCAAATTCATTGAAAATTGGCACAACCTATTTTTCAATCATTTCAAATCTGTTTAAATCAAAATTAAAGTCAAATGGCCATTTTACCCTTAGGTCAAAGGGTAACCTTTGGCCAAATCCACTTGAAATTTGGTCAAATCCTTTTCATGGCCACTTGGCATCCTCCTATTGGACCATTTGGACACCAAGGGAAGTGGTGCACATGACCCAATGGGTTTGGGTCAGCTGTGACCCAACCCAAGGCCAAACTGACCCCTCCAATCAAATTTAACCACTTAGATCACCTCCTACACTCATTTTAACCCATGTGCACCACCACACTTCCACTCCTTTGCCAAAATCAAACCACATGGAGTACCAAACAACGTAAACAGCCCATTCAATCAGATCAATTTGATCAAAATGGCAATGCAAGCTTCGACCATCCAATCCAAGTAGGGGGGAGATATACACCCCCTATTTTCCACTCAAATGACCTTCCTTGCATTCGATTGAGCCCTAGGAACCGAAGCGGAGCTTCCCCAAGCTTCTCCAAGGTTTCCCAAGCTCATTCCAATTTTCCTTTCTCAGATTTCTTCAAAGATGAAATAGGAGAGGTGAGGGAGATTTCCACTTTCCTCAATTCTCAATCAAACTCCAATTGCTCTTGCAAGCACCATCAAAGAGGCAAGTCGAGCTCACCCAAAGCAAATCCCAAGCATCCACGCCACAAGAAGGGGGACCTAGACCAAAGCCGCAAGCCATTAGAGGGGAGCTTGGTTAATTAGAATATCCACTTCATCTCAAGTCTTGAAACCTTCAACAGGGCTTCATCTCCACTAGACAAAATTTCTCAACTATTGGAAGCACCGGTGATGGCCTCCAGTGAGGTATGCCTCAAAATTGAGCTTAAGTAGAAAAATCCTTGGTCCTTTGTGAAGGGAATTATAATCCAATTGAAATTCAATCATTAGATGTTCTTCTCTTTGCTCCTAAATGGTGTGGGTTGAGTCTCTACCTTATCCAAGCTCAAGTAATCATGAATCAAGCCATGGAGGATGGACGGTCTTTATCTCCCGTAGGCAAAGGCAGGGATGAATCATAGATTGTCCATCCCACATATTTTGGACGGACTGTTCTGATTAAAATGCATAGATCCTCTGATTTATCCCTTTGAAACCATGAGTTTGATCAATTATCCGATCAATCGGACGGTCCGAGAAAGCTCAGAGACCGCAATCGACGCCATAATTTGACAACTTAAATAACCAATCTCATCGCACCACATGGAAAGCGTGCACCGCGTCAGCAACCCATGTGGCATCGACAGGATTAGTTATATAATTAGGTTATTTAATTGCTTAATAATCACATAAACTTCATAAATTCATAATTAAATGTAGAAAAATTAGAAAAATATAAATAAGGGCTCATTTTAAAGATAATTCAGTGAGGAATAATACAAAATTATTTCTTATTGATTTTGAATAGTGAACTTTCCTTAATTAGGGTTTAATTGAAAATTTAATTATCCTAATTACTCCCTGATTACTTAATTAATTAATTCCAAATTTCTAGAATATATTTAGTGGGATGACTTTTGCCTCCTCTAATTTTTTTGGAATTTATTAATGAGTTAATTAGGAAAATAAATTAATGAATCTCTAATCGCCCTCTTAATGTAATTACGAGTAATTAAGCATGTGAACAATAGTTTAATCACTTAATTAAGATAACTAAACATTGTTTAATAGAAGAGGAGATTTATGGAATGAGTTTGGGGTTTTTTCCCTAAGTCATTCCCTAAACCCCCTTTCTTCCTTAATCCAAACATAATTAAGGATTAATCCACTAATTATATTCTTAACTAACTTAATCAAACTTTCAAAATTAATCTAAACTTAATCAATCTCTTGTTGGGTAGATCTTTAGGTGTTCAAAAGCCTAAGGTAAATTTAAGGAAATCATTTCCAACTCACATGTGTGGGAAGGTTATGAAAGTACTTAATTAAACCCTTTAGCTTAATTAATCAATAATTGTGAGCCAATTGTATTAGGCCCCTTTCTTTCCTAGGTGCATTGCTAATTTAAATTTCATGTGGTGGCATATCATATGTTGGCTCATAATTGTTAGGTTAATTATGTTGAAGTGGTGTAGGTAAGGGGTAATTAATGGACTTAATTTACACCTTAACCTAAACAAAACATAAAATTAATCTAATTGTTCTAAAAATTAAACTAAACCAACTCACACATGAGGGAAATGGGATAAGACCAACAAACTCTTTTCACATTTCCTAAATTAAATCAAATTCAAAATAAAAATAAAAATCCCTTTAAAAAAAATTTGATTCACTTTAAATGATCTTATTTCATAGGATTGTCTTTAGAAATTAATTAGGGTGAATGAAGTTACATGCTTACATCACTTTATTCCTTTCCAAGCATGCTAAATGTTGTGTGCCATATGAAATCATGCATTCATATCTTTTTTAAAAATTAAAATAAAATGAAATGTTTCGTTTATGTCAAATTGCATGCTTTGGCTAAAGTAAGATTATGAGTGGCTATTATCACTATTAAATCAAAAATTATTTTCAAAACTTATAAATCAAAGATTATAAATGAAGGTATGATACTTATAAATACTTATAATCTTGCACGTGATTATAACATAAAATGTGTTATGTGATTTTCTTCTCTTTTCTTAACATGGGCTTGTATAGGATTTGCAAAGTGTATAGTTCATTTGAAAAGAACATAACACTTGCTTAAATCCATTCCTATACACTTCTATGTTATGACTTAAGAATAATACTCACATCTTCACATGTAAATTGTATAAACAAAATCAAACAAACAAACATAAACCTTTTGCATGATTCTTCACCCATTTATTTTCTTTTTGTACATGCACATGTACTTAAGAAAAATTGTATATTAGTTTGGACATCCCAGAGGTTGTGAGATTTTAAGTAGCCCTAAGAAGGTCTCGTACCTTATACCCTTATTGTAGAAAATATTAGAGCCATACTCACATATGTCTTTCATACATGTAAATGTGCAAATGATTAATGGATAAAAGAATCCCTCTTTTCTACTTAACAAAATCATGCATCATGAAACATCCAAATTTTCTTAGGAAACATCTCTTACCATTCGTCATTAAGGTGTCCTAAATATTTCCATTGCATGTATAGATATGCTTAGGATCATTTCATATGCAGGATACACATGTTGGAAAGAAATAAACGGTTGTGTGTTTTATGATAGTAATTCACCTTAATTAATCTTAAAATGCCTTTCTTATTGAATAGGATTATTTAGAGAAAATATAAATTTGGATTGATTAAAACAACTAATAAAACATTTACTAAAGAAAAATCATTAATGAATCTACCTTAGAAATTACTTAAGGTATGGAGGAAAGAGAAGTCATCTTCTCTTTTCCTCTCTTTAGAACACTTAATAATAAATTGTAGGTTCATTCAAATCAAAATAAATCATCAAATAAAATTAACAAATCAATTAAAATCACTTAAATGAAACCACCCTCTAAGTTGAATCCTTCACACTTAGAAAACTTCAACCTTAAAGCCTAGCTAAGACATGCCACACAAGCCTTAAATGGCATACACATTAGGATAAGTCACCATTTCTAGCTCTATGTTAGGGCGCTGCATGGTTTGATACTTGATTTTCTTTTGTGATGTAATATTTTATTCTATATGTTAGGGTGTATGTGCGTAGACTGGATGATAGGATGATCTTAGTCTAATCATTATCTTCTGTAAGGGATTGTGCTTAAGGGGCACTATAATAAAAATATAAATGCTTTTATTGTGTAGGTTGCTTATACCCCTAAGCATAATCTAAATTAAGACATGTGGACTTGGTTACCCATGTATAGGGTGCAAAGTCCAATTTATTCCTATAACTACTTAGGTTTGTGTGGTATGTTTAGCTAATCTCTATTTTGCAGGTTTAGTTAGATTTATTTTCTCATTTTCATGTAATTTTACAATTAAGATTTGGAATGAATATTATGGGGGATTAGGATGAACATTAGTCATAAGACTATGTCTTATGCATCAAGAGCAACCACATCCCAATGAACCAAAGGAAGAAAGAAGCCAAAAGAAGGAAAGAAAGAAAGAAAGAAAAGAAAGAAATAAAGAATGAAGATGCCCATAACATGAATTTCTTTTTTATTGTAATTAATTCATTTATAATCTGGGTTGTATAAGAGTATAGCTCGGCTACCCACATTTCTTTTCGGGTTGTGCGGTGGTACTCGACCACATCGGCCTTTTATTCTTTTGCGCTAGCTTTATAAAATTATTTGATATTTGTTTAGCTTGTGCATTAAAATGGCATATTTTTTCTAGTTTCTTCCTTGCTTTGATTAATGGCCTAGATGCGATTAGGCTCTTAGGAAAAATAAATTTTATATCTAATTAATCAACTCAAAATTAAAAATTAACAACTCATAATCTCACTTAAAGAATAGGTTATAAATCAAGATAAAAGATTTAGGCTGGATGTTGTATGTCTCACATCATGCATAAAAAAGCATATTACTTCACCCTTGCTTATGGAAGGCTTCCACCTTTGCTAGGGAACTTGGCTTGACCTTTGAAGGTCATGGTGGAAACACACCTCCTTCTTGTTGATTTTGTCTCATAACCAATTTCTCATGCATTAGGCATATGAATCCCATAGCCTGTGTCAAATGAGTTGTCCAAATATAAAAATAAAACATAATAAAATTTACATTAGATTTAAGTCATTATTCATGCCTTACATAATCTAGTTTCTTAGGGAGTGTGTTTAAGGACTTAGTCTCTTTCTAAATAAATAACAATCTAGCTATCTTGTAAAACAATATGATTTTCTTATATGTATTTAAAATCATAGGAGGAGTTAGTTGGCGGCCACCCCCAAACAGTTATAAGTCTAACATTCAGGTGGTTTATCCTCTCTTGTGGAGGTAAACCAAATATCCATTTGTTTCCATAGATTTAGATCATGCTTTAGCCCTTACCAAAGCTCTCTAAATTTAGGTTCAAAGGTTGATACTTCTCTTTGCGAGCTACAAGCATAAATCCTCACCTTCTTAGGCATTTTCATGATCTTGAGTTATGTAATTGTAAGCCTTAGATTTATAATAAAAATTCAACTCAAACAATTAATTCTCTTCAAATTTCAAAAATATAAAGCCCAATAATAGGATGATTTGGGATGCTTACTAGGTTTCCTAGTATCATAAGAATCTCTTACTTATCTTATTTTGGATTCAATAATAACTCCTTCTTTTTGATCAATCCTAATTGATCTTCTAAAAATAAACCAATTTATTGATAGTCCTACCTTTTAAATCTTTAAAGACAATGATCATTTACCTTAATCGTGAGTATTCCTAATGGATCTCATTCCTTAGGATGTAATTAACTATGGGGGCTTGCCTCCATAGGGAACTTAACGAACCCAATTTAAAATAAACCCTACTTTTCTTTTCCATGTAAAGTAGGGGAAGAATCTCTGTTACATCTGAAGAACTATAGTCCTTAGAAGTCCTCATTAGGTGATTAGGTCCATTATAGGATGGTGACTTCTATCTCTCGAGATAGTACATCATTCCTCAATGTCATACCCAATCACCCTAACGAGAATATCTGTAGATCTACATGGTATCCAAACAAAGAGTGTCATATTTTTGTCTTCATTTAATTTTCAAAAATAGATGAAGATAAAAATAATAAAAAATTCACCACAGCGTCATACTCTCTTTTAACTTTTACGCATGCGGATATGTATCTAGCTAATGGATGAAAAATCCCTCTTTTCTACATAATAAAGACATGCATTAATGATCCAATTAACAAATAGAACATCCAGATTTTTAATTCACATATCTTTACATTCATCATCTAAATGTGCTAAGATTTGCATTGCATGTATAGGTATGCTTAGGATTATTCATATCCATGGCATACATGTTGGAAAGAAATGAATGGGTGTGTGTTATGTGATAGTAATCCACCCTAACTAATCCTAAGATGCCTTTCTTATTGAATAGAGCTGTTAAGAGCGAATCTAAACTTAGGGTTAATTAAAACACATAATAAACCATTCACTAAAAGAAATTTATTAATCAATTTACCTTAGAAATCCCTTAAGGTATGGATAAAAGATATATTCTCCCTCTCTTTCTACTCTTTATAACACTTAGTTGCTAAGTGTAGGTTACATGAAATAAGAGAAAACATTAAGTAAAATTCCCCGAATCAACTAAACTACTTAACGAGAAATCAACCTTTTATAAATTAAACCTCTCACACTTTGCAAATCATAATTCTAAAGCCTAGCTAGGATATACCACACAAGTTCTAACACATGCACATTAGACTAAGTCACCATTTCTAGCTTTAGGCTCAGGTGATGCATGGTTTGATGAATATTTAGTAATATAATGTATTATTTTAGACCAGATGTTAGGGTGTATGTGTGTAGTCTTGATGTTAGGCCGATATTAGCCTGATCATGCTTTTTGCAAGGGGTTGTGCTTAAGGGGCACTGTAATAAGAATATAAATATGTTTTGCTATGCATGTTGCTTATACCCCTAAGCATAACCCAAATTAGGGCTGGTGGGCTTGGTTACCCATGTGTGGGGTACTAAGTCCAAATTATTTCTATAATTGCTTAGGTTGTATGGTGTGTTTAGCTAATATTTATTTTGTAGGTGTAGCTAGATTTACTTTCCTTCCTTTTAATGTAATTTTTACATTAGGATTAGGATAAGTGTTATGGGGACTAAGGTGAACATTGGTTATAATATCATGTCTTATACCATGTGAGGCCTTGGAGCAAACTACATCCCAAGTCAAACCAAAAGAAAGAAAAAAGTGGAGCAAACCAAGATGAAGGAATGAAGGACAAGGAGTGAAGAATAGAGAATGAAGAATGAAGACTCCCATAACACTTGTCACTTCATAATTGTAATTTATTCTTTTATTATGTCGGGATGTATAAGGGTAGAGCTCGGCTACCCACATTTCTTTTTGGGTTGTGCGGTGGAACCCGATCACATCAGTCTTTTTATTCTTTTGCACTAATTTTATAAATTGATTAATGTTATGTTTATGATTACACAATTAAGATGGCATGATTTTCCTAGTTTCCTAATTGTTTGATGATTGTTGAATGGCCTGGATGCGATTAGGCTCTTAGAGAAAAATAAATTTTTTATCTAATTAGTCAATTCAAAATTAAACTAAATAATTCATAACCTCACTTAAAGCCTAAGACATAAATCAAGATAATAAAAGATTTAACAACCCATTAGCTAGATGTTGTATGTCTCATATCATGCATAAATCATATTGTCACACTCTTGCCAGTGGAGGGATTCCACCTTTGCTAGAGAAAATAGCTTGACCTTTAAGAGCCATGGTGGAAACACACCTCCTTCTTTTTGATTTTGGCCCATAACTGATTTTCTCATCCATTAGGCAAATAAAATCCCATAACCTGTGCCAAATAAAAATGTCCAAAAATCAAAAAAAAAAACTTGACAAAATTTGCGTTAGATTTAGGTAATTATTCATGCCCTTCATGACCTAGTCTCTTAGGACTTAGTTTAAGGACTTAGTTTCTCTTCTAAGTAAATAACAATCTAACTATATTGCAAAGCATATGACTTGCCTACATGTATTTATAATCGTAGGAGGAGTTAGTTGGCGGCCACCCTAGGCAGTTATAAGTCCAACAGTCGGGTGGTTTATCTTCTCTTGTGAAGATAAACCATACGCCATTTTGTCGCTAAGATTTAGGTTGCACTTTGGCATATGTCGAAGCTCCCTAGATTTAGGATTTGAGGTTGATGTTTCCCTTTGGGGCTAGAAGCATAAATCCCCACCTCTTAGGCATTTCTACAATCTTGTATGGTGGAATTGTAAGCCCTAGATTTCTAATAAAAAATCAACTCAAACATATCATTCTTCTCAATTTCAAAAATATAAAGCCCAACCATAGGATAGTTTGGGATGCTCACTAGGTTTTCTAGTATCACGAACATCACCTACTCATCTTCCTTTGGTTTTGATAATAACTCTCTCCTTTTGATCAATCCCACTTGATTTTCTAAAAATAATCAATTTATTGATAGTCCTATCTTTGAAATCTTTGGAGACAATAACCATTTGCCTTAATCAAGAGTATTCCTAAGGAACCTTATTCTTACGATGTAATTTACTATGGGGGCTTTCCTCCATAGGGAACTTAATGAACCTGGCATAAAATACCCTACTTTAGTTTTTCAAGTAAACTAGGGGAAAGATCTCTAGTACATTCAAAGACTCATTGGCCTTAGGAGTCTTTATTAGGTGCTTAGGTCCATTGTAGGATGGTGACTTCTATCTCTTGAGATAGTACATCATTCCTCAATGTCATACCTGATCACCTCAATAAGTACCCCCACCCCCCTAAAATCTACGTGGTGTCCCCCACCTATCTACAAAAAATAGACACCACACATCCCGAGAATATGATGCTTTAAGTAACCCCAAGGAGGTCTTAGATAATCTCAATTCCCTGGTTTTGCAAAGGCACGTACTTGGTTAAATCTCAATATGCTCAGCTATGAAATAAAAATCATTTTTTCTACCAAATTCATGCATTAATGATCATCAAGTGTGAAAAATATAAGTATGTGTTGCATGTACAAATATGTATATTAAATAAAAAATTTTGAACAAAAAAAATGAGGGAGGTGTCGTGAGCTATCATGACGCAAAGCATGCCAGCGGGCAATACGTAACTGTGGTGACTCAATTTTATTAATTTTAAGATGTCTTTCATGTTTGAATGAGATTCCAAAAAATTAATCTGAACTTAGGCTTAATAAAATGTTTATAAATGGTTCACTAAAGAATCCAAAGTCATAGTAATATACCCTGTAGAAAATAACTAAGGGTAGGGATGAAGGGGGGTTAAACCTCTTTCTTCTCCTCATAATAATTAGATGTTAACTAGGCATCAAATGAAACAAGAAGGTGCAAATTAAAATTAATCAATCTATTAAAATATTTGAAGTAAAACCACCCATAATGGTTGATTCAAATAATCTTAAAACTTTAAACAATCATACTTCCAAAGTCTCATTAAGACACACCACACTAAGTCTTAGCACCCACATTAGAATGCTAAGTCACTAATCCTAGTGTTAAGTTAGGTCGGTGTATGTTATGATGATGTATTTTATTTTATGATATAATATTTTTTTAGACTAGATGTTAGGATTGTTTGTGCATAAATTAGATGTTAGGATGTTAGCAGTCTAATGATGTCTTATGCAGGGGATTGTGAAAAATGAGATGTTGTAATAATAAATAAATATAAATTCTCTTGCTTGCAGGTATTGCTTATGCCCCCTAAGCATAATCCAATTAGGATAGGTGGGCTTGGCTACCCAAGTGCAGGATGCTAAATCTAAATATGTGAAAGATAATTGCTTGGCTTATATGCTTATTTACCTAACATCTATTTTACAGGTGAAGTTATATTTCATTTTTTGTAAATATGTAATTTTTGTAATAAAGATTAGGATTAGTGCTATGGGGTTTAAGATGAGTAATGGCTAGAAGGTAAAAACTTGGGAGGTCTTGTGAAGCCTAGAGAAAATTAATCTTAAAGAAGGAAAGAAGGACAAAAGATTGAAGACCCCCATAACATTTATTTTAATTGTAATCTGGGTTGTAAAAGGGTAAAGCTCGGCTACCTAATTTCATTTCTTTTTGGGGTGTATGGTGGTACCCAGCCACATCGCCCTTTAATTCTTTTATGAAATTGATATGTTTGATTGTTGTATTTAGCTTGTGCTTTAGAAATGGAATGGTTTTCATAGGTTTCTTAAAGTATAATGATTGGATGTGTGGCCAGGAAGCAATATGCTCTTTAGGATAAAATTAAATTTTTTATTATTATTAAATAACTCATAATTAAATTTTAATGTAACTCATAACCACATTTTAAAGCCTAGGATTTTAATCAAGATAATAAAAGAATTAGCAACCTCTCAGCTGAATGATTGTATGCTATCACAACATGTATATCATATTATTTCACTCTCAAAAGTAGAGGATCTCCACTCTTGCATGGTAGGGAACAGGCTTGACCTGTGAGAGCAGTCCTTTGTAGTAGAGAACACATCTTCTCGCTAATTTAGCTCATAACTCAATTTTATCATACATTTAGGCTTAATTATCCTAAGCCTTAGTCCATAAATAAATGTGTCAAATGATCTAGAAACTGGTAAATATTCAGCATTAGTCTAAACCATGTTTACATACCAAACATTATCTAACCTCTTAGGGAGTGAGTTTAAGATTCTAGCTTCCTTCCTAATTAAATAATAGCCTAACTATCATACATCTACATAAGACTAACCTACATGATTTTAAAGTATAGGAGGTGTTAGCTGGCAGCCACTCCAAGTAGTTGTATGCTAGGAGAGTCAGGATGTGTTCATTCTCTCATATGGAGGTGAACCACTATATCCCATTTTCCTCGAGTAGAGTAAGGTCGAGCTCTTGACTTGTGCTAGAGCACTCTAGATTTAGGTTCCAAGGCAGCCCATTTCTCTTTTGCTATGAGTAAAAGTCCTCACCTCTTAGGCGTTTCCATAATCTTGTGTTGTTGGACTATAAGCCCTAGCATTCTAATAAGATTCTAGCTTAAACAAAAGTTAACTCTCTCTTTCAAAAATGTAAAGCCTCACTATAGTGTAGATTGAAGCACTCACTAAGCTTCCTAGTATCATAGGTGCTTCATACTTATCCTCCTTTGAAACCTATGAAAAAGTCTTCTCATTCGAGTAATCCCTTTGATCTCTAATAACAACCAATTCTTTGATAGTCTGGCCTTGAAATCTTTGGAGATACTCATTGACTACTTTAATCGAGAGTATTTTAAAAAAAAAAAAATTTCCTAGGATGTAATGGAAGCGTACTTCTATAAAAAACTAAAGAACCTAACATAAAATAACCCCTACTTTATTTATCCAAGTAAAGTTGGGGAAAGATCTCTGGTATATATGAAGACCCATATGTCTTAGGAGTCCTTATTAGGTGATTGAGTTCATTGCAGGGTGATGTTTCTATCTTTTGAGGTTGTACATCATATCTCAATGTCACACTCGATAACTTCAATTAGGACCACCTAAGATCTGTGTGGCCTCTTTATGACTCCAAATTAAACACCATAATTTTCTGTAGACTTCGTTGGGGAGTGTTCCTCTTTCCATCTTTAGTTGTCAATCATTATCTCCAAACATTGATAGCAGACTTATATTTTTATGTGAGTCTAAGACTATCATTCCTTATGTTGGGCACCTTATTTATTTCACCTTTAGACAAGTGTGGCCAACATCCTTTAGGTTTTAGGACCTCACTCCAATAGGTCTTAAAACCCCTATTTGACCTCTAATATGTAAGAAGAATCAATCAAAGGAATTTTCTAAAATACATTAAATTAAGTCAATTTAAAACTTGAAGAACCCCTTGCCACTAGCATGGCAAAGTAAGGTTCATCCAACAACTTCAAAATTCATTTGAACTCACCCTCTATGAAGTTCAAACTAAACAAACATTCCTCCTTAAAATTACAAATCTCTACATTACATATATAAACCCATATAATATAACTAGATTTATTAAATAAGGGTTTTAATGCAAAGTAAAGTCAAAAGAACAACAACCAAAGCCAAGTCTAATTCTATGTTTTTCTTCTCTAGCAGTGTAGAGGAATACCTTGGTCCTTTTTCTTTCAAGTATTTGAGTCACCATGCCATCTAGAAAGCTCATCGTCTCATTCACCTCGGCTGTGGATTTGGCCATGGATCAGGCCATACTCACCTCATCCCTGGTTATCAAGTATGGACTTGTGTTCCAGCACTTTAAAGTTAGTTGTGATGATTCTACCCGAAGGAGTTCGATGTAAGGATTTCAAAGGGTAGACCCTGGAAAACCAAGAGAGCTCATCAGTTCCAAAGGGTAGACCCTACCCAAAGGAGTTCGATGTAGTTTAATACCCCAAGGGTTTTGTGCCACCATCCTTCAAGGTATTCAATGGCAGTAAGAACCCTAGGCAGCATATAACACACTTCAGTGCCAGTTATTACAACACCGGTAGTAGTGATGCCCTACTCTTCCGACAATTTGTTAGTAGTCTTTCTGGAGTGGCATTTCATTGGTATGTCGAACTGCCCAACAGTTTAGTGAAGTCATTCACATAGTTAGAGTAGATTTTTTTCAAGAGGTTCATAGGAGCTCAGTGAAGAGTGACTGTAGGGGACCTCATTGTAGAGAAATAAAACCCAATGGGTCCCTTGTTGATTATATTTTCATATGGTAAAACCTGAGTATGAAATGTGAACAATAACTACAAGAGCAGTATGCCACTGAAATTTTACTCAAGAATATTCATGGCATGGTCTCCTTCATGCTCAAGGGCTTTAATATTAAGAGATTTGAGAAGTTAATCAGCCAAGCAACTAATCTACAATAGGAAGCTAAACAGTTGCCTTTCTCAAACAAGTCATCCAAGCATAAGCCTCGAAAAATGTTTGAGAAGAAGCCAGGGATAGAAGTAGTAGTGGATAAAGGGAAGCAGCCAATGAGAGCATAATTTGAGAGGCCCAAAGCTTAGCATCATTCACTCCCACCTCCTATTCCACTACCTCGGACACCATAAAGGCCACCCCAGCAACCTACACAGCAGTGATACCAATAACCACCACTAGGTAGCTATTATCCACATACTCTTGCCGATAAACTCAACAAGCCATATTCATTCAAGAGGGAGGTAATCAGAAAAATATTTAAGAATTTTCTTAAAAAGCTTGATTTTCAATTACACAAGCCTAGAAATCCAAAGGAATACTTAGTAAGTACGAGTGATGATCCTAACTACTGCTCCTACCACTACATGCTAGGCCATGTCTTAGAGGATTACTTTACATTCAAGGATTAGCTTGAGCATAGCTACAAGTCAGGAGCCATCCCTCAAGAATACTTAGTCGAATAACCTTCTAGTTCCATTAAAGTAGTCTTTATGGAAACGTCTGATCCTCTTAAGAAAAAAGAAAGTTGTAATATCTCTTTATCTTATACCTCTAAAAATATTATTTCTTAAATTAACAAACTTTCTCTGTAGATTCCTGACTCAGCTAGTTATGAGAGACAACTCAGGGAGGGGCGAAGCCCAGCAGTAATAATAGCCACCACATGCCCGGGATAGTTTCATAGCACCAGCACCATCCAAGTCCAGCATTCTCTCTCCCACTATTACAATCACTACATCTACTAGCTCCATCACCATCAGCAAGAGTGTTGTATCTGCTGATGAGGGAACCAAGCGACTCATACCACTTACTTTACTTGACTTTTACCATGTACAACCAAAATTAAAGAAATCAATGAAGAAGAATAATTTCACTTACATCTTGTCTACTTTCAAAGATCTCAGTGATTTTATTCCTATTGATAACTCTCCAAGTCATAATAATATTAATTTAAATAATTTTGATAAATTCTATTTTGATTTAGAAATAGATTGCCCTTTTCTAAATCTTCAGGGTTCGCCACTGGAGATAGGTTTGGAGTCATCTGACTCTGATTATCCTTTAAGAGAAGCTATAGGCATAGATAACGAGTAGGTAGAACTTTCCACAAGCTCCTCATCACAAGAAGTCATTGAAGTTAATCTCCATGGTGGCAAAGTTCTACCTCATAGGGTAGCACCTCAAGATAAGGGTAAACAAGTCATTGATTCTAGTGAGCAGATAACCCCTCCATAAGAAACTCCACCCATGGACATGCTTATGGAGGACCAACCTAAAGTCGACTATAATGTCCTGGCACATCTTAGAAAGTTACCAAGTAAGTTAAGCATATATGACACCCCTTATTTTATCCAAAGAAATGAGGAAGTCACTAATCAAAGCATTGCTTGACCCTAAAATATGCTTAGCTCAGTTGGCCGCTACTAATACAGTAAGAGAAGATGCATGTTTTTCAAAAAAAAGTTCTAGGAGTTACATTCTTAGAAGAAGACCAACTACTGAGGATAATAGAGCACAACTGCCCCCTCTACAAAACTATGGATGTTGGCAATTTTAGGTTATCCATAGTATTGGTTGAACTAGGTGCATTAGTGAACATTATAAGTCTAAGAACCCTTGCCTACCTGAGGATCAACATCTCTAAACTTCAATCTTAGAAGATAATGCTGAAAAGATTCAATGAACAAGGCGAGAGGGCTTTAGGCTCAATAGTGTTTCCTTTAGAGATAGATAATTGAAAGACTGAAGCCAAGTTTCACATAATATATTCTAATACATCTTTCAATGCTTTGCTAGGGTGACCTTGGATTCATGAGAATAATATGGTTCCATCCTCCTTACATCAGTGCATCAAGTTCATTTGGGATGGGAATGAATATTATGTCAAACGAGATCCCAAACTTTTTGTAGTACATGAGGTCAAAATTTATGAGGATGCAACCTATTATCTTCCTAAGAAGCAAAATATCTACTCTTGTGAACTTAATCAAAATGAAAAAGAAAAAGAAAAAGAAAAACAAAAAGAAAGAAAAGGAAAATAAAAAGAGTATGAAGAAGGAAAGAAAAGGGAGTGAGAAGAAGACATTAGGGAAGAAATAGAGCCTGATATTAGATTTCACCCATAGTTTGTCACACCATTCGAGCAAGTGGGGAGGATGACCCGACCTCCACTTAGATGAGGAAGAGGCAAGTCTAAAGGGAGTCCCACGGGTGCTAGACCACCATACCTGCCACCTACTACGAGGTTCATTCCAGCATCCAAAAGTAACTACATAAACTTAGAATGAATCCTATATAGTGAGCACAACAGCTACCTCTCTTCACCAGCAGACTCCGTTGGAGGTGACACTAGATCCCAACATTGATGAAGACCAGGTCCCCAAGCAAAATATTAGTGTATTTGAATCTTCTATGTGAAATTATCAAACAACATGTAATGCCTTAGCTCTAACCCCATTTTTCTCATAGAAAGATGAGGGTTTGGTAGTTAAGGAAGCTCCCATGACATATGTCAATGCTAAATCTCAAAGGTTTTATCTAGGAGCAACATCCTCAAGCCGAAAAGTTGATGTAGAGCTTGAGGATGAATCATTTAAAGAATTAATATAATTGCTATTTGGTTGGTACTCACCTTGTGTTCCTAATTTTGCAAAGAAATATTTAATTCCACATACATAGTCTAAGTACTACTCAGTGCACCTCAAGAAATTATAGGACAACAAAAGCAAGAACTCTCAATCAAGACCCGGACTAGGCTTTGGTAAAATAAGCCTAGTGGACGATGATAATTACTGCTTCATCATCACTAATCATTTAGAATATGATAGGTTCTTCTCATATCACATTAACTTTTATAAGGAGGTGTGTCTAAAAACTTTAGATGATCCAAATGATCTCTAAGTCAAAGATGCACCTCCAGAATTCGAAGAAGAAATAAAATCAACCATCGATGAACTTAAGAAAATCAACTTAGGTACTGCAGATAATCCACACTCAACATACATCAGTTCCTTATTGAATGAATCTAAAATCAATGACTTAGTTAGGCTACTCACTGAGTTTAGGGATTGCTTTGTATGAAGTTATGAATAAATGTCTGGATCAGCACCTGAAGTAGTAGTTCATAAGCTAGCGATACAGCCTGACGCTAACCCCGTCAAGTAAGCTCCTGTACGCATGTGATTGGACGTTGAACAACAAGTCATTTCTGAAGTCAAAAAATTGATTGATGTCGATTTCATCTGAGAGGAGAAGTACCCCACCTAATTGGCTAGTGTCATCCCAGTTAAGAAGAAAAATGGCTAAATTTGCATATGCATTGAGTTTAGGGATCTTAACAAGGCATGTCCAAAAGATGAATTTCCATTACTAATATTGAAATTGATGGTGGACATCACCTCATCTCATGTAGCCTTCTCTTTCATGGATGGTTCATCTGGATATACCTAAGTAAAGATAGAACTTGAAGATGATAGAAACACTACTTTTAGTATCCTAATCAGAATCTATTATTATAAATTTATATCTTTCGGCTTCAAAAATGCTAACACCACATACCATTGAGCCATGACTCAAATATTTTATGAACTCATTTACCACCAAGTCGAATGCTATGTCAATGATCTCGTGATCAAGAGCACATAAATGAAAGGCTATCTCTTTGACTTGAGAGTAGTTTTTGTGCGATTAAGACAATATAACCTTAAAATAAACCCTCTGAAGTGTGCATTCGGGGTAACTTCAGGGAAGTTTCTGACACCGTGGGATTGAGATTGACCCAAAGAAGATCAAAGTGATATTGCAAATACCACTTCCTAAGAGTCTAACCCAACTCAGATCATTTCAAAGAAGGTTGGCATATCTAAGATGCTTTAAATCTAACCAATTAGGCAAATGTCAACCATTCTCAGCATGAGTCAAGAAAGATGCCAAGTTCAAGTGGGATGATAAATGTCAACATGCATTTAAATGCATTAAACAATATCTTATGACTCAGCCAGTCTTAGCCACCCTAATCCTGGGTAAACCCCTTATACTCTACACTACTGCCTTAGATGACTCCCTCGGTGCTTTATTGGCCCAAGACAAGAACGAGGGGAGAGAGAATGTGCTTTACTATCTTAGCCATAATCTAATACCTACTGAGGTGAACTATCCACCCATTGAGAAGCGTTACCAAGCTTTGATTTTCACAACCCAGAAGCTATGACATTACATGCTCTCCCATAAAGTGAACTTTATTTCTAGAGTCAATCCACTGCAATGTCTCATGACACAGCCAACACTATCTGAACGGTTGACACGATGGTCTATGACTTTAGCACAGTTTGACATCACATTCATTCCCCTCTATGTACTGAAAGGAAAATCACTCATGGACTTTCTAGCAACACATCCACTTCCTACAGATTCCTCACTCATTGATGATATTCCTGATGACCAAATCATGAACTTAGAGGATGCGAACATTCACCATTGGGAGATGTACTTTGATGGTCGAACTTCCTCTCAAGAGGAGAAGTACCACAATCCACTCTCCCAAGTAAGGTATGGGTAGGGATAGTCCTCCTCATACTATACTGCGATATGATAAGGTTCTCATACCATCTATTCGAACCATGCACCAACAATGAAGCTGAATATGAAGCTTTGATCATCGATCTAGATTTAGCCATCTCATTAGGCATCACAAGTATCAACATCTTTGGGGATTCACAGCTAGTTGTCAACCAGATCGTTGGGTCCTGCAAGGTTCTGAAGCCCAAACTCCATCACTACCATAAGTATGCCATGGAGTTACTAGCCCAGATTTAAGAGATCACAATTTATAAAATGTCCCCAGGAGAAAATATTATAGCAGATGCTTTAGCCAAACTCGCCAAGGTATTGGCACATCCAAAGGATGAGTCCATATCAATAGAGGTTCACAATAGACAAGTCATACCTCTTATTGATGTAGAACTCATCAATAAATACACTCTTAAAGGGGAGGTTATTGTTGCCAAAAAGGATGAAGTGTTGGATTGGATGCAACCCTTCATTGATTATTCAAAAAAAAGCAAACTACCTCAAGAGAAATCTCGAGCCCATCAAGTAAAATAGAGGGCAGTATCCTATGCCCTCGTTGATGGTGTCTTATACCGACGATCTTTCAATCATATGTAGTTACGTTATTTAGATAAATATGAAGCCCGTAAGATTATGATCGATGTACACTCAGGATTATATGGAGCTCATCAATATGATCCCAAGATGAAAGCCAAAATCAAGAGACTTGGGGTATTACTGGCTGACGATGATCATAGATTGCATGGGCATAGTGAAGCACTACCACCAATGCCAAGTACATGGAGTGGCCCTACACCAATCACCCAATATTTCACATCCAACTTTAGCCTCATGGCCATTCGACTATTGGGGTACCGACATAATGGGTTCGATTGATCTTCCCTCATCCAAAGGTCACTGGTTCATTCTAGTAGCTACAGACTATTTCTCCAAGTGGGAAAAGGTGATCCCACTCAAGAAAGTTAAAGTTCAGCATGTGCTCTAATTTTTTAGGAATGATAATGTTTATAGATTTTGAGTGCCCAGCTAAATCATATCCCATAATGGTACCACTTTTAAAAGTACAAAGATTAATAACTTTGTCCGAAGACACAACATAGATTGGAGGTACTCTACCATCCACTACCCATGGGCGAATGGTTTAGCAAAAACCTTTAACAAAACTCTCATCCAAATACTCAAGAAAATGCTCGATGAAAATAAATGATAGTGGCACGAGCAGTTAGTTGAGGCTTTATGGGCTTACTGCACAACCTACAGAACTCCAACACAATCTACCCCATTCTCCTTAGTGCATTGGTCTGAAGCCATTCTGCCCTTAAAGGTTCAGCTTCCATCATTAAGGATAGTTGTGGGTGGAAAAATCATAACTGATCAAAATGTTAAACTGCAATTGTAAGAACTCAAACAGTTGGAGGAGATATGCTTGCGAGCATATCAGAACCTCGAGTTGTATAAAGTAAAAATGGTTCAAGCTCATAACAAGTTGGTTCACCCTAAAGCTTTTCAAGTTGGAGAGTGTGGTGTTTATTTTTGATTATGTGTGTGTATGGGGGACACCACATAGATCTGAGTGTGTACTTATTGAGATGATCGGGTATGACATCAATGAAATGGTGCACTATCTCAAAAGATAAAAATCATCACCCTATGATGGACTTAATCAACTAATAAGGACTCTTAAGGCATGATGGGTCTTCGAATGTACTAGAGATTTTTCCCTTACTTTACATGGATGAATAAAGTAGGGTTTATTTAAATTGGGTTCTAAAGTTCCCTACGGGGCCAAGCCTCTATAGTTAATTACATCCTAAGGAAGGTGAGCTCCTTAGGAATACTTTTGATTAAAGAAGGTAATTATTATCTCCAAAGATTTCAAAGATAGGACTATCAATAAATTAGTTATATTTAGAAAATCTAGTGGTATAGATCAAAAGGAGAGACTTATTTATCAAATCCAAAGGAGATGAGTAGGGGATGCTCATGATACTAGAAAACCTAGTGAGCATTCCAATCTATCCTATGGTTGGGCTTTATATGTTTAAAATTGAGAGGATTGATTTTATTAAAGTTGATAATTTATTAGAAAGCTAGGACTTATAATCTCACAATACAAGATTGTAAAAATGCCTAAGATGTGAGAATTTATGCTAGTAGCCTAGAGGATACAGCTACCTTAGATCCTAAATCTAGGGAGCTTTGGCAAGGACTAAAGCACGACCTAAATCTAAGTGGAGATGGGTATAGTTTACCTCCACAAGAGAGGATAAATGACCCAACTGAGAGGATAAATGACCTGACTGCTAGACTTACAACTACTGGAGTGGAAGCCAGCTAACTCCTCCTATATTTTAAAACCATGAAAGCAAGTCATATAATTTACAAGATAGTTAAGTTATTATTATGTAGAAAGAGACTAAGTACTTAAACATACTCTCTCAGAGACTAGAGCATGAGTGGTATGATCAGTGATTTAATCTAATACAAATCTTTTCAAATTTTATTTGATTTTGGAATCTTCATTTTGACAAAGGCTTTAGGATTGTGTATGCCTATATACATGATAAAATTTTATTTGATTTTGGACTCTTCATTTTGGACTCTTCATCTAGTACAAGAATGGGTGTTTTCCACCACAAGGGGTGCCCTCACAGGTCAACCATTCCTCTATCATGCAAGGATGGAAATCCCCTATTTTCAAGAAATAAAGAATATGCATGCATGACGTGAAACATATAATATTCAACTAAGAGGTTGTTAAATCATTTAATTATCTTGTTTAATGCCTAAGCTTTATGTGAGGTTATGAGTTGTAGAAAATTTTAGTTATGAGTTATAGTCGGGTAGAAAATTTATTTTTTCCTAAGAGCCTAACCAGATTCAGGCCACACATTAAAGCATTAATATAGCAAGAAACTATAAGAGGCAGGCAATTTCTAGTGTGCAATATAAACAAATCATCAAATAATTTATAAAGCTAGTGTAAAAGAATAAAAAGCTGATTCGATTGGGTGCCGCCGTATAACCTGAAAAGAAAAATGGGTAGCCGAGCTCTTCCCTTATACAACCCAGATTACAAAAGAATAATTACAATTAAGAATGAATACATGCTATAGGGGTCTTCATCTTCTTCAAATCTTTATATCTTCTTTCCTCCTCTATGCTTCTTTGATTTGGTTCACTTCAAGGCATCACTAGGCACATAAGACATTGTCTTTCTAGCCAATGCTCATCCTAATTTCCCCATAGCACTAATCTTAATTCCTAATTGAAAAATTACATTGAAATAGAAAGATAAATCTAATTGCACCCTCAAAATAAAGGTTAGCTAAACATACATTCCACACAAGCAATTATATTTATAATTTGGACTTAGCACCCTACACATGGGTAACCAAGCCCACCAGTTCTAACTTAGATTATGCTTAGAGGCTTAAGAAACCTGCAAAGAGAGCATTTATATTTATTTTTGAGCGGCCCTTTTAAGCATAATCCCCTGTAAAAGATATAATTAGACTAATAATGGCCTAACATCCAGTTTATGAAACATACACTCTAACATCCAGTCTAAAATAATACATCATAAAGCCAACTTTACATCAAACTATGCATCGCCCTAACATAAAATAAGAAGTAGTGACTTAATCTAATGTGTGTGTATTAATGCTTGTGTGGTATGTCCTAACTAGGCTTTAAAGTTATAGTGTTTTAAGTATGAAGAGATTTGATTATGAAGGGTGGTTTCACTTTAAGTGGTTTAATTGATTTATAAATTTTACTTAACATTTCTTTTATTTCACTTGGTTTACACTTAGCAACTAAGTGTTATAAAGAGACGGAAAGAGAGTATCACCCTCTTTTATTCTTATTTTAAGTCATTTCTAAACCCAATTAATTAAACAATTCTCTTTAGTGAATGGCTTATTACATATTTTAATTAATCTTAAGTTTAGGTTCACTTTAAATAAACTCATTCAATAAGAAAGGCATCTTAAGATTAATTGGAATGAATTACTATCACATAACAAATATTTATTTATTTCTTTCCATCATATATAGCAGGCATATGGTTAAGTACTAAACATACCTATACATGCAATTTATATTTTAGCATACTTGAATGATGAATGTATGCAAATGTATTTGGAATTGATGTTTCATTTGGTTGAATTATTTTATCGTATTATTTTAAAGCTCTATCTAAATTCTTATACAAAAGCATAAGAAAAGAACTTCAAATCATATGACTAATCAATCCAACCACTTGAACAAAATATGAATGCATGTCTTTTTTTAATAAAAGAGGGATTTTCATTCATTAGTTAAATACACATTCAAATGTATAAAAGTTTTAAGCAAGTACGTCGCCATTATTCTACACCAGGGAAACGAGGTAGGAACCTCCTTTGGGCTACTTAAAGTCGTGCATCCCCAAAATGTCTGGACTAATATACCCGCTATTCATAAATATATATGGATGTATAAACAACTATAAGAGCAGAAAACTATGAAAAAGTAGAGTTTGATTTTATTGAATTATGGTTTTCATCCACTAGTTGTATCACACATACACATATATAAAAATTTTAAGTAGGAACGGCACCATTATTCTACACCAAGGGAGTGAGGTAGGAATCTTCTTAGGGCTACTTAAAGTCGTACGTCCCTGGGATGTCCAGACTAATATACCCACTACTCATATATATATATATATATATATATATATATATATATATATATATATATATATATATATATATATATATATATATATATATATATGTGTGTGTGTGTGTGTGTGTGTGTGTGTGTGTGTGTGTGTGTGTGTGTGTGTGTGTGTGTGTGTGTGTGTGTGTGTGTGTGTGTGTGTGAATGTGCAAGCAACTATAGAAATGAAAACTATACAAAAGTTAGATTCAATTTAATTGATTTATTTATGTAAATGAATTGAAGCTTTATCTAAATTATAATATCAAAGATGTATCAGAAAGAAATCAAGCAAGTACGTCGCCATGGTTCTACACCAAGGGAGTGAGGTAGGAACCTCCTTAGGGCTACTCAAAGCCGTACATCCATGGGATGTCCAGACTAATATACCCACTAACATTCTTACTTATGCAAATGAATATATGAATATAAGAAAGAAACTTTACTTCATACACTAAGTCTATATTCAAATGCATTTTCTATATATATATAACTAAAGTCACAACACATTCTTATTCATTAAGAAGCTTTTAAAAATATATCTGCAATTTAATAGTAATAATAGCCACACACATTCTTAATTAAGTCAACACATGAAAATTGGCATAAAGGAAATCATTTTTTGCTTAATTAATTTTTGAAAAGAATGAATGTGTGACTGCAAGTGGCATACAATACTTTAATATGATTGGAAATAAATAAAGAAACACAAGCATGTTAGCTCATTCAATCCAACTAATTCCTAAGGACAATCACATTAAACAAGCTTATTTAAAATAAACCAAAGTTTGTTAAAGCCATTTTTGATTTTATATTTGATTTGCTTTATAAAATGTAGAAGAGGTTTGCTGGTCCTAATCCCATTCCCATATGTGTGAGTTAATTTAATTCAATAAAAAGCAATTATGTTAATTTTATGGATTGATTAAGTTAAGCATGGATTAAATCAATTAATTAAACCTTACCGATGTCACCTTAAGGTAATCAATTAAATAATTATGAGCTAATATGATATGCAACCGCATGGAAAGTAAATAGCAATGCTCCTATGAAATGAAAGGGGACTAATACAGTTAGCTCATAATTATTAATTAATTAAGCTTAAGGAGCTCACTTAATTACTCTTATGGTCTTCTCACACATGTAACCTAACCATAATTTTATTAGCTTTCTCTTTAGGTTATTGAACACCCAAAGAGCTACCCAAGAGTTAATTAAAGAAGTAGATTCAGTCAAATTAATTAAGTTCATTAATTATCTAAATAAATCTTAATTATCCTTAATCAACAATTTGAAATGGACTTAGGGAAAGAGACAAAGAAGAAAGCCAAAGTATCAATCCCTAAATCCTTTCAAATAGTTAATTAAAGTTCAAATATGATTTCAATTTGATTAATTCTATTAATTAAATAATTAATGGGTTTTAATTAATTATTTATTTAAGAGGGAATAGAGAAGACTTAAGGAAAAGATGGGAAGAGGGGGTCCCAATCCATTTCCCTAAACTTCATCACCATCAATAGAGATTAATAAGCTTAATTTATTTATTAATTTATTGTTCATTTGATTAATTATTATTAATTAAGATAAGAAAGTAATTAAGGATTAATTTATTGATTTCCGTAATTAATTATCCAACGAATTCCAAGAAAAATAGGGGAGGCAGAGGTCATCCCCCTAAACATCTCTAGAAAGTTTGAAATTAATTGGATAACCAATTAGAGAGTAATTAAGCTAAATAAATTTTAAATTAAATCTTAATTAAGCAAAAATTACTATTTAAAATTAATTAATAATAATTTTAATGGATTCTCCTCTGAAATACCTATAAAATGAGTCCTCATTTATACTTTTTTTATGTTTCTATAATTAGTTATGAATATTGGAAGTTTTAGCATTAAAAAATAGATTTATTAACCTAATTAACCACCTAATCCCATTGGCACCACGTGGCTGCTGATGTGGCGTGCTTTCCCGTGGCATGACGGGATTAGTTATTTAAGCTGTCACGTCGAATGTTAACTCGAACAGCGGCGGAACGCGCTTTCTGCGTGGGTTGATCAATTTTAGATCAGATGGCCACGATTAAATGCATAGTTTCAAAGGAGAAAAGAGGGGTTTTACACATGATCGGATCAGGACCGTCCATTTTAATCATGCAAAATGGATGGTCCGTGATCTGTTTCCTCCCAAGCGGTAAGAGATAGATATCGTCCATCAATCATCGCTTGATTCGAGCTTACCCGAGCTCGGATGGAGATCAAATTAATCACACACCATTAGGGAAGCACAACAAACACATCCAACGGTGGAGATCGCACGAGATGCAAATTTTCTTCATAAAGGATAAACAAATTTTAAGCTAAGGATCTATTTTAATTGGCATACCTCTCTGAAGCTTATGACCAGTGATTTCAATAATTGAGGAAGCTTCGTTTGGTAGAAATGAAGCCCTGTTGAGCCGCATGAGCTTTGATTTAGTTTAGTTTACTCAGAATACCAACCTACGACATGTAAGCAATTAGCCTTGATCGAACTCCACCCTCCGGCTGTCGGGAAGCTTGTGAAATGATTTATTTTGACTCGTCTAGGTCCAAGGATAGTGTGTACAAAATAAATTGCACTTTGGTGGAGGTTTAAGCAAATGGCAATCGGAGGTGGCCTCCTCTATTTCAGGTTTGCGTAAAACTGAGAATGGGGAATTTGGGGAGCTCGGGAAATGCAAGGGGAAGCTCTAAGATTTATCTCCTTGGCTGCTAGGGTTGAATCGAGTGTGAGTGTTTGTGTTTGAGTGAGAATGAGGAGGGTATACCCCCCTCCCTCCTTGGCTTGGACGGTGATGACAGTTTCAACTTTTTGGATCAATGACTATGATGGGGAGCTTGATTTGGGTAGAGAATCACTCCACTTGGCCTCACATGAGTGGAGGAAGGGTGGGAGGTGGCTGTCATGGGAGTAGTGGGTGTCCTTGGTGGTTTGCTCCAATGGGAACGGGGAAGTGATTTCACCTTCCCATGAGTCATGGCCGACACAACCACCCTTAGGTTAGGTCAACCACAGTCCTTGCTGCCTAAGTGGACCTATGACTGGGTGTCAAGTTGTCAAGGTGAGGAAATGACCAAAGATGGCAATGTCTTATCTCATAGGATGACCTATACCCAAGGGCAAAGTGGTCATTTGGATATGGGTTTAATTTCAACAGATTTGAAATGGGTCAGAAGTGGGTTAGCCCAAATTTCAAGTGGTTTGGAGTTTATTTGATATGATTTGGCTTGATTTGACCTATTTAGGTCAAATTCGATTAGGTTGGGTCAAGTTGACCAATTGGTCAAATTAGGTCAAACCAAGGGTTGAGTCAAGTTTACATGACTATTTGGAATGTATTTGTGTCATTGGTTTAGTTCAGTTTACTTTGGATTTGGTTTTCGCTCTTTTGGATTCATATAGGTCAAATGGGTCAAGTTGACCAATTTGATCAATTTGACCAAATTGGGTTGGGTTAGGTGTTGAGACAAGTTCAATTGGCTAATTGAAAATAATTATAGGCTTTGGTTTGAATCAATTTTTATTTGATTGGATTTTGGCTAATTTGATCCTTTAAGTCAATTTGGACTAAGTTGGGTTAGGTTTACTAATTGGTCAAATTGGGCTCAATCATGACTTTGGTCAAGTTCAATAATCAATTTGGAATAAATTTTAGCCATTAGTTCTAATCAACTTGGGTTGGATTATGATTTGACCTATTTTGGCTTTATAGACCAATTTGAGTCAACTTAGGTCAAATGGCCAATTGGACTTGATTTGGCTCAATTGAGGGTTTGGTCATGTTCAATCATTGATTATGAATTGGTTTGAATCAAATGTTTCAATCAAATTGGCATATGGTGTGTTTTGGCTAGTTTAGGTTTCATTTAGGCTGAAGGTTGACTTGGTCAATGGGCTAGGTTGACTTAGTTTGACCCAATTCAAGATAATTAATTAACCTAGGATGGTGGTTGATCATAATATGAGATTTGGATGGGCTTATTTCAATCCAATTTGAGTTTGATTAGAACTTAGCTCAAATAGGTCTTTTAGGTAACTTTGGGTCAAGTGGACCTAAATGGGTCAATTGGCTTGATCATGGCTTGATTCAAGCTTAGTTGTATTGATAAATGGGTTTGAGATGGAAATATAAATCCAATTGCAAATGGTTTGAAGCCATGTGGATTTTGGTTCATATAATAATTTCAAGTTAAAAGGGCTAACTTGGGTTTGACTTGGGATAGCTTGGATTTGCTTTGATAATTATAGTTTACATTTATATTTGGAACAATAATTGAAGGAACGATTGAATCATGAAGAAATCTATGAGTTTTGAATTGATTTTGGTATCATTTAGCCAAGTTCAAGAAATTAGCAAAAAAGACTAAAATTAAAATTTTGAATTGGGTTTGATTTTGGCTATTTGGATTCATATTTCATTTATTTTTGGGAATATAAATGAAGATATAAATGGTTCATAGAAAATCATTTGAGTTTGGAGTGATTTAGAAGCAAATTTGACCAAGTTTATGGGATATAGGCCAAAAGGGCTAAGAAAGGAAACCTATTTAGTTTGATTTGATTTTGGTTATTGGAGGGTGGACTTCATTTATATTTGTGAATATAAATAAATGAAAAATTAATTTATAAAGAAATTCATTGAGTTTGGGATAGTTTGGATTGATATTTGACTAAGCTTATGAGAGTGGTTCATAAGACTTAGGAGGGAAATTTGGTCTTGGATTTAATTTGATATTGATTTGTTTGGTTTAGAATTAATTTTTGATTCGACATTTAATTTGAGATTAAATTGATATTTGAGAAAATTAATTGAATTACGGTTGATTTGAATTTGGTTAAGGCTAAGTCCATAAGATCAAATCAAAGGGCTTAGGAAGGGTTTTGGCATTTGGATTTGATCATGGGATTGAATTGCTTGACTTGGAATTTGATTTATGATTTGGAGTTTGAATTGATTTTTGAATTTGAGCTTTGGTTTGAGAAGGAAGGCATAGGTTGGGTTTAGGCCATAGGGTAGGCAAATTTTTCTAAGTCCTTAAGGCATAACCTATTCCTATGGCTAACCCTTCTAAGTCATTAGGCTTAGGTTAAATGTTTATCTAATTACTAGAAGTGTCTTAAGACTAAAGGACTCTTAGTGTCTATAAGAATCCTACATCTATGATGAGAAAGTTGAGAACTCGCTCCAAAAGTGAGGTCAACAGAGAGCTTATCTTAGTTCTAAAGATACTAATTGTGGCCTGTCGTAAGATCGGAGGCAAGTTTAAACCAACTTGGGAAGGCCCTTTCGCTATAAAAAAAGGCTTACCAAAGTGGCTCCTATCAACTTATTAACCATAAAGGTCAACACCCGATGCTTCCAATCAATGGGCTTTACCTAAAAAAATATTATGCATAAACAATATCATAAATAATTTTTCATCAATAAAAATTTCATTTTGACTGAATTATTCTCTAAGTTAAAATGTTTTCAATCACTAAACTCTCGATGTATTTAGGATAGGTGTAAGAGAACCCAAGCGGCATCCTAACCCTTACTTGTACAATACAAACATAAAATTGCACACAAACACAAACTCCGTCATCTTGGACTACTTTAAGTTAAGATAAGACCCCCAACGACCCTCACTTAGTAGCTGCTCTGGGTCAGGTTAGATTCACTACATGGTGAGTGCATCACCCCAGCAGTTGTCCTTGACCAAAAAAATGTGAGTCCTCATGCTTTCTTTCTAGCTTGACCATTGCAAACTGATGATCCCCTTTTGTCAGCTCAATGTACTTAACTGCACAACTAGTACACCATCTTGATAGCTAGTCATATTTTTGATGATGTGAGTCCCCAAGCATTCTCCTTGAGTTGGTTATAATATGCTAATCAGATCTGAGTACATATATCCGAGAGGGTAAGACCCCCTGAATTGCTCCTCTTCCTCTTGATTACTTAAATCTTGGGTTTAATCCTCCTTTGTGACTCCCCACTTAGTAGTCACCCTATGTCAAATAGTAGCTATCTAGTTGATGACAGGTTATCCTGATGATCAGTTCCTCTTAGGAAGATGTGAGTCACTAATGCTTTCTTTCTAGATTGATCATTAAAAATTCACGGGTACTTTAGGTTGCCTGGTATTCACCTTGCTGGAAGAAACCCACCAAGGTGGATAACACTTCTCAGGTAGATGTAAGTCCTCATGCTTTCTCCCTGAGTCGGCCACTATATACCTACAGGTTTTATATTTCAGAGATTAGGAGACCTCTAGATGCACCTTCCCTGTGGGCATTCTATTTGAATTTCATCTTCACGATCCCATCTAAACATGGCCTAGGTTACCACCACAGCCTTTCCGATAGCCACCTCTTTGGATGCTCAGACAGAGATGTAATGGACTATCCCTTGGGCTAGTTAATATGAGATTGGCCAAAACCCCCGTGGCTCCTTCTTAGTGTGCTCCATCATAAACCAACAGGATCCACACCAAATGAACAAACAAATAAAAAAGTGAAATCTCTAACGGATTAGGGTAAGACCCCCAATGGCACGTCTTCCCAAGTTTGCATCCTATCTTTGGGTAGTGTCAGCAAAACTCCCTATAGGAATCACATTGACTACTTCAAGCTGAGGTAAGATCTCAAGCAGCTCTCACTTAGTAGTCACCCTAGGTCAAGTTTGGCTTACTACATGATCAGCATGTTACCCTAATAGTTGATTCCACTTTGGAAGATGCAAGTCCTCGAGATTTCTTCTTAGTTCAACCATTACAAATCGATAAGTAACCCTTAGATTAGATAGTCTTTACTGTACGGTCAGTAGATTATTCTTTTGAGTTAGTAAATCTAACGTAAGTTCAAGCTTTTATAGCCCTTCCTTAGTGTGGCTCATCACAAACTAATTAGGTCCATGTTCATATATTTTGGGTTAGGATCATGTCCACGAGGCCCCTTTACCTAGTGACTATTTTAGGATTAAATTTAGCCATTATGGCCCCTTACCTAGTAGTTACCTCTTTAGGTTGAGTAGTATCATCCTATGGATGAGCGGACTACTCCTTTAGGCTAGTAGATATAAGCCAAATCTAGGCTCATATATCTTCTCTTTATTATGACCCTCACAAACCAATAGTGCCCATATCAATTCAACAATCAAACATAAATAAAAATCAACATGAATTACCAAAGTTAAATAAAAATTCATCAACTAAACTAATTAACCAAACTAAACCAATCAAACTAAGCCAACTCCAATCTAAATCTCATTCATCTTCAATAAGGCCCACATTTATGCCCTTGACATGATTCAATTCCCAACAAACCCATCTTCGTGCTTTTTAACGCAAAGACAAACTTCAAACAATCATTTTTAACAAATCTTCATTTATGCCCTGGGCATGACTCAATCCCTGGTAGGATCATTTTTTGTGTCCTTGACACAGAACTGAACCACGAATAAATCAAATTAAATACAGACAATCCTCTTTTTCATGCCCCCAGCATGGAATGAAATAAATTGAATTACAATAAGATCTAAGTTCCTTTTACCCGTTGTTTAGGTACATACAATCTTTATTGATGTTCTTGGACTTCTCGGACACTTTTAATCACCTCAGTCAATGCCAATATGTGCGGTGTGCCTTGTCAGTTACACCACACCTATGAGGGGTGCTTTTATTGACCTCGCTTTTGGAGTCAGGATTAATATTTCTCATCTTAAATATAGAAACTTTCTAGACACTAGGATTTTCTTAATGCTAGGGAACTTCTAGTGATTAAGGGAACACTAAACTTAAGGTTAGAGACCTAGAGGATATAACCCTAAGCTTAGACTCCACCTTAAGACAAATAGGTTTCACCTATCCTAAGGCCCAAATTAAAACTCATATCTATTCACTCATCCAAATTTAAGCTCAGGTAGATGGAGCTAAACCAACCTCAAATCTATTCAATTACTACTAATTGAATTTAGTTTCACAATCCAAGATCTAAGCTAAATTAACTTGGATTTTAACCCAAGTTAATACACCATAATCCTATGACTCAATTTAAACCCATTCAAGCAAATTTGATTTTCTCAATCACTTCAATTATTCATTAGATCATTTCAAGCCACTCCAACACTTGCAATCAAGCTACTTGATCCAAAGGAATGTGGCCAACCCAAGTTAGCCCATTTGACCTAAAGGGTTCAAATGATCCAAAACCTAATTGAGCCCAAATCAATTGCAATCAAAGCCACTCCACCAATCAACCTCAAATTTATTATTGAATACATCTTAAACATCCAAAACCCTAATTGGTCCAAGTTGGCTTGGCAAAGTCACTTAACCCAAAGTAACCTAAAAGGGGTAATTGAAACAAACTCTAATTAAACTTCTAATGGATCAGATCAAGCCATCCAATCTCTTCATTAAAGATTGTGGGTCATTATTGAATACTCCACTGTAATCAATTGAACCTAATCAAGTTAATTTGACCCACCCAATTTGACCTAAAGGGTCAAATTGAACCAAATCAAATCTTAGACCAAATTGGTTGAAACCTATACTTCTTACCAATCACCAATTCAATGTTAAACATAATTTAACCTTCAATTGAACTCAATTTAGTCAACCCAACCTAATTAGCCCACTTAGACTAGTTTGACCTAAAGGGTCAAATTGAA
Source organism: Cymbidium sinense (assembly GCA_021442155.1). Lineage (NCBI taxonomy): Eukaryota > Viridiplantae > Streptophyta > Magnoliopsida > Asparagales > Orchidaceae > Cymbidium > Cymbidium sinense. The sequence continues at coordinate 34,572,180 of CM038230.1, read as the reverse complement.
CCAATTCACTCCATGGTCCAAATCAATTTAAATCAACTCTTCCAATCAATCACCAATGATCAATTAAATATAGACCTAACCCATGCTCAAGCTAATTCGGCCAATTTGTTCAAATTGGTCAACATGACTCATTTAACCCAAATTGAACCATATGAGCCAAATCCAAATCTAACCCAAGCTGAATCAAACCATTTACACTTATTCACTCGAAATGACCAATTGAACTCGCTCAAGTCACCACTTTGACCTAATTTGGTCAAAATGGTCAACTTAGCCCAACTTGACTAATTTGACCCATATGGGTCAAATTAAACTAGACATAGCCAAATAAAGCCTAAACCCAACCAAATTTGGTATGACTCATCTTTGGGTCACCATGGGCCTACCCAAGTGGGCCTAAGCCATGGTGAACCCAGTTTTGGTCAAATCTATTGAACCAAGCCACCCAAATGAAATAAAATCCCCATTTTGGTGGGTTCTCCACCTTCTTACCCCTTGGTAGCCACCTTTGGCTCTTCTTGGACAAGAGGACCACTTACCCAACCAAATCCAAAGCTATTGGGCTGAGCATTTAGCTACGAGAGGGTGAGTTCACCCATAGGCATCCATTGATCCTCCTAAGAGAGAGGGTGCATGTTGACCTTTCTTTTGGAGTGAGAACTCAATCTTCCCATCCTAGATTTAAGAGTCTTCTAGACACTAAGAATTTCTTAATCATGAGACACTTCTAGTAATTAAGTGACCACTTAACCTAATCCTAAAGACTTAGAAGGAATCATAGGATTAGGCTATGCCTTAATTAGGGATGAGGTTGATCTACCTATCTCATGATCTAAACCCAACCTATGTTCACCTTCTTAAACAACAACCAAATTTAATTCATATCAAACTCAAATCCAAATCCAAATCAAATGATTAAAACTGATGATCAAAATTCCAAACCCAAGCTCTGATCAACATAGCTTAAGTCTTGTGATTCTTGTGGTATAGACTTAGCCTTAGCCAAATTCAAACCAAATCAAGCCTAATTGATTTTCTCATAAATCAATTCAACTTTTCAATTAACAAACCAAATTCTAAACCAATCAAATCAAATTAAAGGACCAAAATTAAATCAAAATCCAATCAAAATCCTATGACCTACCTTCATGAGCTTAGTCAAATTTTCCTTCAAATCAATCCCAAATCATTTGATTTTCTCACAAATCAATTACTTTTTCAATCATCTTCCCAAATATAAATTAAATCTACATCCAAATAACCAAAATTAAATCCAGAATCTCACTCAAACCCCTCCTAAGTCACATAGTCCAACTCAATGGACTTAGCCAAATTCCTTCAATCCAAACCCCAAATTCAATTTATTTTCTCATGGATCAATCATACCTTCAATCATGTTCATAAATATAAATGAAACCTACAATCACCCCAACCAAATTAAATCAATTCAGTCAAGCATAACTTAGCCCATTTGACTTGAAATTCTCAAATGAACCAAAACCTGTTCAAGTCCAAACCAATTCTAATTAAATTTCTAAATCCATCCTAAATCCACATATAAATTAAACTAAACCCAAATCAAGATAAAATCAAACCAACTAAGGCCAATTGGATTGAACTAAGACCCAAAGTGACCAATTTGACCTATTTGAGCCAAGTTCCAATCCTACTCAAATTGAATTGAACTAAGACCACCAAAACCTCCTATCATGATTGATGATCACCTTAGGATGATCAATTGTCATAAATTGAGTCAAACCAAGTCAACTTAATCATTTGACCAAGTCAACCCCTTAACCTATATGAACCCAAACTAGCCAAAATTTATCCTAAATAAAATCAATTAGAACCATTGATTCACACCAACTTATGATCAACAATTGACCATGACTTGACCACCAATTGAGCCAAACCCTACCTAAGTGGCCCTTTGACCCAAGTTGACCCAATTTTATCTAAAAGATCAAAATAGGTCAAATCATAATCTAATATAAATTAATTACAATCAATGGCTCAAGTTCATTCCAAATTGATTATTGAACTTGACCAAAGCTATAATTAAACCTAATTTGACCAATTGGACCCAATTAACCTACTCAGTCCAAATTGACCTAAAGGGTCAACTTAGCCTAAATAAAAATTAAATCCAAATTAATTTAAACTAAAGCCTACAATCCTCTCCAATTAACTAATTGAATATGAACCAACACCCAACCCAAGCCAATTTAGCTAATTTGGTCAAATTGGTCAACTTCACCCATTTAACCCATTTGACCTACATGAATCCAAATGAGCCAAAATCAAATCTAAGCTAAATTGATTGAAACCAATTGAACCAAAATACTTCAAATCATCATTTTAACTTGACTCAAGCTTTGGTTTCATACAATTTAACCAATTGGTCAACTTAACCCAACCTAGCCCAATTTGATATATAAAGGTCAAATTGAGCCAAATCCCTTTAAACTAAGCCATGGCCACTTAGAATCTGATCCAACCTAACCCAAACCCAAACTGAGCTTAACCCAGGGTAAATTCCCCTTGGATTCTCATCCCCACATGGGTTTTAGCCAAAATAGCAAAGTCCACTCTCCCTTTCCATGTGGCAGCCATCAAACACCCAAGAATAGACCTAAGCTACTCACCTAACCCAACCCAAGTGGGCTAGGTCAGCATTAGACTAAGGGGAGGTGAGTTAACTCACCTCCCCATCATGGTCGAATCCATTGGATCTAAGAAGCAAACCAGTTGCCTTGAGCCACCAGCCAAGTCTTCCACCAACCCAATTGAGCCACGTGGACTTGACCTTGGCCCTTCTAATGGTCGAACTGTGGTTGGTCGGCCAAATTCAAGGATGCAATCTCACCCATCCAATCCAAGGAGGGGGGATATACCCCCTCATTTTCACTCAATTCACACACTCACACCCTCAAAGCCTCCCTAGAGCCGAAAATGAAACCTCCCAAGCCTTCTTCAAGCATCCCAACCCTCCCCATTATTGGAAAGCTTGAAATTGAAATAGGGCACCTCCGTTTCTGATCCAATTCCTTCAAACCTCCACCAAATCTAAATTAACTTTACACACACCTTCACCACAGCTCGTCGAGCAAGAACGAATCATCCCCAAGATTCCCGACCACTGGAGGTAGGAGTTCAATCAAAGCCTAGCTCCAGTTCATCGGATGTTGATCCATCGAGTGATCGAGGGGAAATTGATCCAAGTGTTGTGCAATAAGGCTTCATCTCCAATAGATGAAGCTTCCTCAACCGATTGCATCGTTAATCTTGAGCTTCGGTGAGATAATTTCTCAAAATTATGGATTTTTTGAAATTTTGTTAGAGCTTTATCAAGGAAATGTGAATGTCTTGAGATCTTAGCCGTTGGATCACCTCTGATCGATGTCATAAAGGTGTGGGGTCATTTTGGAGTTGATCTGAGCTCATCTGAACTCAGATCAAGCGAGGAATAGCGGATGAACTCTGTCTCTCGTCGGTCGTGGGATGATAGATCACGCATCGTCTGTTCTGTGTGATTGGAACAGACGTTCGTGATCATATCTCATTAGATTATCTAATTTACTCCCTTAAGAGCCATGAGTTTAATCTTGGCCATCTGATCTTAGATCGGACGACGGAAATTAAAACTACATCTGCCACTGTGACATAGGTGCTGAGTGGGACATGATTAAGTAGCTAATCCCACGGCGCCACATGGAAAGCACGTCGCATCAACAGGCCATGTGGCGTTGAAGGGATTAGGCTTAAATTAAGGTTAATAATCTATTTTAATGGCTGAAACTTTTAATATTCATAATAAATAATTAAAAAATCATAAAAATGCAAATAAATACTCATTTTAAAGGTATTTCAGAGGAAAATCTTTTAAAACTAATTCTAATTGATTTTGAATAGTAATTAAGACTTAATTTGAGTTTAATTAAAAACTTAATTAGCTTAATTACTCTTTAATTACTCAAGTAATTAATTTCAAACTTTTTGAGATTATTTAATGGGATGACCTCCACCTCCCATATTTTTCTTGGGATTTATTGCTTAGGTAATAAGGGAAACTGCTCATTTTATCCTTAATTACTCTCTTAATTAATTAAGTGGTTAATTAACCCTTAATCAGTAAACAAATTAATTAGTTGAGCATGAAAATCACTATTGAATAGAGAATGGACTAATGGAATAGGGTTGGGACTTCTTTCCTAGCCTCATTCCCTAAGTTTATTTCATTTTTAAAATCAAATAAATTAAAGGTTTACTTAATTAATTAAATAGCTTAATTAACTAAATTCAAATCATAACCACATCATATCCTAATTAATTAAATCATGGGTAGACCTTTATGTGTTTAATAACATAAAGGGGTTTAAGAAAAGTATGGTTAATTCACATATGTGAGGAAACCATAAGAGTACTTAATTAAGTTCCTTAATTTAATTAACTACCAATTATGAGCCAATTGCATCAGGCCCCTTCATTTCATAGGATCATTACAAATTTATTTTCTATTTATATGCATACCATGTTGTCTCATAATTATTTGCTTAATTGTATTAAGGTAACATAGGTAAGGGTAATTAATTGATTTGATTAAGGGTCTAACTTAATTAATTCATAAGATTCACCTAATTACCTCTTCTTAAACCAAATCATATTACCAATGTGGGAGTGGGATTAGATGACAAATGAGTGTTCTCCTCCTCTTTAACATCAAATCAAAATCCAAAACTAAATTAATAAAGAAGCTTTGGTTTACATTAAATGGTTTTATTTAATATGATTGTCCTTAATAATTAATTTAATTGAATGAATCACATGCTTGTATCTGATTATTCCTCTCCAATCATACTAAATATTATATGTCATTTTATTTCATGCGTCCATTTCTTTCCAAAAATCAATTGAATTAAATGAGATTTCCTTTATGTAAGCTTGCATGTGTTGACTTAACTTAATATATATGTGGATATTATCACTATTAAATCCAAATATATTTTTTTCTAAAAGTTTACAAATGAATAATAACATGTGTATTGAGGATAGTTATAAATAGATAAGAAATGTATGTGTTTACAATTTAAGTGTATGAAGAAAAGTCTCTTTCCTCCATTCATATGTTAGTTTATATAAGCTTGAATGGTAGTGGACATATCGTCTGGACATCCTGGGAATATGAAACTTTAAGTATCCCCAAGGAGGTCATTTGATTACCTCACTTCCCCAGTTAATAAAGGCATGTATTTATTTGATTTCATTCTTATGTGTTTTTATATTAGAATTTAGATAGAGCTTTAAATCATATACATAAATAATTCAATTAAAGAAAATACAATCTTTGCATGATTCTCATCCTCTTAATCATGAATACATGTGTAGGTATTTAAGAAAAATGGGTATAAAGTCTAGACATCCCAGGAATACGAGGCTTTAAGTAGCCCCAAGGAGGACATTTGATTACCTCACTTCTCTAGTTAACAAAGGCATGTACCTGTTTATGTCTTTTATACATACATGTGTATATTTGATTAGGGAATGATAATCCTCTTTTTTATTAAAAATACATGTATCCATAATTAACTAAGTGATTGAATTAATTAGTCATATGATTTGGAGATTTCTTTCTTACATTAATGTATATAAATTTATATATATTTGAATGCAAAGGGATATATAGTCTAAACATCCTGGGAATACAAGGCTTTAGCTAACCCCGAGGAGGTCATTTGATTACCTCACTTCCCTGGTTAACAATGGTGCATATCTATTTAATTTCATCCCTATGTATTTTTGTATAAGAATTTGAATAGAGCTTTAAATAGATATGATCAAATAATTCAATCAAATGAAAAGTATAAACTCTAAACATACATGTACATTCATCATTTAAGTATGCTAAAATATGTTGCATGTATAGATACACTTAGGATTAAAATCATATGAATGTTGCATGTGATGGAAAGGAATGATTTAATATGTGTCATGTCATAGCAGTTCAATCAAATTAATCTTAAGATGTCTTCTATATTGAATGGGATTGTTTAAAGTCAACCAAATCGTAGGATTAATTTAAAATTTATAATAAATCATTCCTAAAGAGAACTAAATGAAATTAATATGCTTTAGATATGGCTTAAGGTAGAAATGGAAGAGGGTGATGCTTCTTCCTTCTCTTGATAATACTTAGTTCTTAAGTGTACATCATATGAAACAAAATAACATACAAATTAAAATTCATAAATTAATTAAATGATTTAAAGTAAAACCAACTTTCATGATAATTTGAATATTTTCTACACTTAGAAAAATATAATTTTAACGCTTACTTAAGATACACCACACAAGCCTTAACACACACATTAGAATCAAGTCACCACTTCTAGTTCTATGTTAAGACGGTGAATGATGTGATGTATATTTTATTTGGTGATGTATTATTTTAGACAGAATGTTAGAGTGTATACTTCGTAGACTATATGGTAAGCCGATATTAGCCTAATCATTTTTTCTATAGGGGATTATGCTTAAGGGGATGCTTAAAAATAAACATAAATTCTCTCTTTACAGGTTGCTAAGTCCAGATTATATATATAACAGCTTGGGATTGTATGTATGTTTAGCTAACCTTTATTTTGTAGGTGTAGTTAGATTTACCTTTCCTATATAAATGTAATTTTTATAATTAGGAATTAGGATTAGTGCAATGGGAGATTAGGATGAGCAGTGGCCAGAAGGCTTTGTCCTGGGATGCCCTGTGATGCCTTTGAAGCAAGCACATCCAAATCAAAGAAGGAAGAATCAAATCAAGGAAATGGAAGGATGAAGAATGAAAAGCCCCATAGCATTTGATAAAATTATAATTATTCTTTCATATATCGAGTTGTATAAGGGTAGCCTCGGCTACCCATATTTTTTCTTTCGGGTTGTACGGCTGCACCGACCGCACTAGCCACTTATTCTTTCATGATAGTTATAAAATTAATTGATGATTTGTTTAGATTATGCATTAGAAATTACATCTTTTTCTTAGTTTCTTAAATGCTTGGTGCTTTAATGTGTGGCCTGGATGCGATTAGACTCTTAGGATAAAAATAATTTTTTTATCCAACTAATCACTCATAATTAAATTCTAAATAACTTATAACCTCACCGTAAAGCCTAGGACATAAATCAAGATAATTAAAAGATTTAATAATCCTTTAGCTCTCACATCATGCATGCATCTTGAATCACTCTTATAAAATGAGGGCCTCTATCCTTGCACGCATAGGGACCACTTTCCTGTGAGAGCAACCCCTACTGATGGAGCTTCACCCTCTCTCTTTTGATTTGGCCAATAACCTACTTCATCATGTATTTAGGCATATAAAGAAAAAATTCCAAAGCCTTTGTCTAAATGATGTGTCAAAAATGAAATAAAATTTAAAAAAAAAAAGATTTTGCATTTGTAGATTAAGTCATATGCTCATACCACTCATACTTTAGTCTCTTAAGGAGTGGGTTTAGGACTTTAATCTCTTTCCAATTAAATAACTACCTTAGCTATCTTGCAATTCATAAAACTGGACTACATAGTTTTAAAATCGTAGGGCGAGTTAGCTGGTAGCTACTCCAGGCAGTTGTATGTCCAGAAGTCGGATGGGTTTACTCTCTCTTGTAGAGATAAACCATTATGTCCACCTGTTGCTTAGATTTAGGTCACGCTTTAGCTCATACTAAAGCTCTATAGATTTAGGATCTGAGGTAGCTATTTCCTTCGGCCTATGAGCATAAATCCTCACCTCTTATTCATTCTTGCAACCTTGTGTTGGTGGATTATAAGCCCTAGCAATCTAATAAAATTCAACTCAAATAAATAAATCTCTTCACTTGCAAATATATATGAAATCAAATCCAAATCACTCCAAACTCAAAAGATTTTCTCATAACCCATTTATATTCTCATTTATATTCACAAATATAAATGAAATATAAATTCAAATAATCAAAACTAAATTCAAAATTCAAATCCAAATCTAATGAAAATCCAACTTATACTCTTTCAAGTCAAATCCTTGAACTTAGCCAAACCATTCTCAAATCAATCCAAACCTTTATATTTTTCTCTTCAAACAATCACTTCTTCAATCACATGCCCAAATATAAACATAAACTTCAATCATCAAATCAAAAATCAAACACATGTTCATCCTTTGAACTTGGAATTGTCAAATGAACCAAAACTCATTTGACTCCAAATCACTTACAATTGGATTTATATTTCAATCATAAGCCCATATGTGAATTCAACCAAACTTGAATCAAGCCTTGATCATGCCAATTGACCCACTTAGGCACACTTAACCCAAAGTGACCTAAAAATCTTTTTGAGCCAAATTCTAATCCAGCCCAAATTGGATTGAACTAAGCCCATCTAAGGCTCACATTGCAAGAAATAATCATCCTAGGATGATCAATCACTCAAATTGGGTCAAACCAAGTCAAATCTAGCCATTGACCAAGTCAACATTTAACCCAAATGAAACCCGAACTAGTCAAAATCCACCATATGATAAATTGATTGAAACCATTGATCTAAATCAATTCATAAACAATGATTAAACTTGATCAAGCCATCAATTGATCTAAACAAAGCCTAATTGGCCACTTGACCTAAGTTGACCCAAGTTGACCTAAAATGTCAAATGGGTAAAATCTTGATCTAAGCTAAATTGATCACAGCCAATGGATCAAATTCATTCTAAATCATTTATTGAACTTGACCAAAGCTTCAATTGGCCAACTAGACCCAACCTAGCCCAATTGACCATGAACCCAACTTGACCTAAAAGGTCAAATCAACTTGAAATCAAATCAAACCAAAATTGATTGAAACCAAAGCTTGCAATACATTTTAAATGATCAACCAAGCCTAAACCAACCAATGACTTAACCCAATTGGGTCAAATGGGTCAAATTGGTTAACTTGACCCATTTGACCTAAATGAACCTAAATGAACCAAAATTAAATATGGACTAAATTGAACCAAACCAATGATACCCATAGGCTCCAAATAATCATTTGAACTTGACCTAACCCATGGTTTGACCCAATTTGACCAATTGATCAACCCAAATTGACCCAACTTGACCTAAATGGGTCAAATTGAACCAATTCAAACCAAATGAACTCCAAATCACTTGAAATTTGGCCCAACCCATTTTTGAATCATCTTAAATCTATCCAAATCAAATCAAGGCCAAATGACCACTTTACCCCTAGGTCAAAGGGTATTATATGACCAAATTCACTTGAAATTTGGTCATATTCTTTCCCAAGGCCACTTGGCATCCTCCTAGTGGTCCTCATGGACACTAAAAAGGATGGTGAACATGACCCAATCACCTTGGGTCAGTCCTAACCCAACCCAAGGCCAAACCAACCCCTCCAATGGGAATTGAGCACTTGGATCACCCCATACACTCACCTAGCACATGGGCACTCCCTCTCCTCCACCCCTCTACCTAAAATGAATCACACGGAGTGTCTAATAGCCTAAATCGATCAATCAATCATGGAAATTGAGATAAAATGGCAAAGCTAGTCTCAGCCATCCAATCTAAGGAGGGGGAGATATACTCCCCCTCATTCCCACTCAAACCATAGAGACTGAATTCGATTGAGCTCTAGGAATCGAAAGCAAGTTTCCCGAAGCCTTGGAAAGTATTCCCGAGCTCCCCCATTTTCTCCTTCTCAGTTTTCTTCAAAGCCAAAATAAGGGAGATCCAAATCAACTCCAACTCATCCAATTCTCCACTAAACCAAAATTAAACTTGCAAGAACCATCAAGACACCTCATCGAGCTCAATCAAGTTATTCCCCAAGTCACCAAGCCACGGGAAGGAGGACTTCAATCAAAGTTGATTGCCATTGAAGGGGAGCTTAGCCAACTGAGCCACCCACTTCAAATCAAGGCTTAATACCTTCAATAGGGCTTCACTCTACTAGACAAAGCTACCTCCTTCGTTGAAAGCGCTGGTTAGCCTCCGATGAAGTATTGCTCAAAATCATAGGCATAAGAATTTTTGCTTGCTCCTTTGTGAAGGGAATTGTTATCCCATTAGATCTTGGTCATTGGATTCCTTGCTTGTGCTCCTCCGAAGGTGTGGGGTGAGTTTGAACTCAATCTAAGCTCGGTTGAGCTCATATCAAGCGATGATCGATTGTCGGCACTATCTCTCGCCGCTCGGGAGGAGATAGATCACACACCGTCCATTCTACGTGATTAGAACGAATGATTGTGATTTAATCACATTAGATCTCCCTCTAATTTAATCCTAAATTGTGGGATTAATCAGGGCCATCTGATCATAGATTGGACAACCCGCGAAGAAAGTGCGTCCGTCACTAGCTAACTCGGCAGCAGATGTGACAACTTAAATAACCAATCTCATCATGTCACATGGAAAGTGTGCCACGTCAGCCGCCATGTGGCCCGACTGGATTAGGGGTTAATTAGCTCTAATTAATCTGATTTTAATCATGAAACTTTCAAAATTCATAACTAATTATAGAAAAATCTAAAAAAATATAAAGTCAACTTCATTTTAAAGATAATTCAGTAAGGAATAATATAAAATTAAGTTCAATTGATTTTGAACAGTAACCTTCACTCAATTTGGGTTTTATTAGAAATATAATTAGGCTAATTACTTCTTAGTTACTTTAACAATCAATTTCAAACTTCTTAGGATTAATTAGTGGGATGACCTTTGCCTCCCATGATTTCCTTGGAATTTATTGTTAGATTAATTAGGGTAATTGCTTATTTCATCTCTAATCACTTCTTTAATCAATTAAATAATTAATTAACCTATTAAATGGTGATAAATTCATTAATTAAGTTTGTTAATCATCATGAAACAGTGAATGGAATTCGGGAATGAGATTAGGATTTCTTTTCCAATCTTTTCCCTTAAGTTTATTTCATTTGGATAAAAACTTAATTAATTTGAAAATTGATTAATGATTTAATCATTTCATTAAATGGCTTAATTAACTAAACTCAAAATCAAATCACTCTAGAGCTTAATCAACTTAATCTTGGGTAGATTCTTAGGTGTTCAATAACATAAGATGTTTCAAAGATAATTATAATCAAACTACATGTGTAGGGAGGTTATAAAAGTACTTAATTAAACCCTTTAGCTAAATTAATCAATAATTATGAGTTAATTGCATTAGACCCCTTTATTTCTTAGGTGCATTACTGATTTAAATTTCATGTGGTTGCATATCATATGTTAGCTCATAATTACTTATTTAATTATGTTAAAGTGGTGTAAGTAAGGGGTAATTAATGAATTTAATTCACACCTTAACCTAAACAAAATATAAAATCAATCTAATTATTCTAAAATTAAACTATACTAATTCACACATGGGGGAAATGGGTTAGGACCAACAAACTCTTTTCACATTTCCTAAGTCAAATCAAATTCAAAAATAAAAATATCTTTAAAGAATTTTGATTTATTTTAAATGATCTTATTCTATAGGATTGTCCTTAGGAAGTAATTAGGCAGAATGAAGTCATATGCTTACATTCATTTATTTCTTTCTAAGTATGCTAAATATTGTTTGTCATATGAAATCATGCATTCATTTCTCTTGAAAAATCAATTAAAATAAAATATTTTCATTATGTCAAATTGTATGTTTTGGCTAAAGTAAGAATATGAGTGGTTGTTATCACTATTAAACCAAAAATTATTTTTTTAAATCTATAAATCAAAGATTATGAATGAAGTGATGCTACTTATAAATATTTATAAGCTAGCATGTGATTATAGCATAAGATGTATTTTATGCTATCTTCTTCTCTTCTCTTAACATGGATTTGAATAGGATTTGCAAAGTGTATAGTTCATTTGAAAAGAGTACAACACTTGTTTAAATCTATTCCTATGCATTTCTATGTTATGACTTAAGAAGGATACTCACATTTACACATGTAAATTATACAACCAAATCAAATAAAAATCTTTTGCATGATTCTTCATTCATTTATTTCTTTTTGTACATTCACATGTATTTAAGAATAGTGGTATACTAGTCTGGACATCCCGGGATTGCGAGGCTTTAAGTAGCCCAAATTAGGTCTTGTACCTTACGCCCCTAGTGTAGAAAATAATGGCACCGTACTCACTTATGTCTTTCATACATGTTATTGTGCATTACATTAATGGATGAAGAATCTCTCTTTTCTACATTATAAAGACATGTATTCATAGAATATCCAAATTTTCAAATCATATCTCTTAGCATTCATCATCAAGGTGTGCTAAAATTTGTATTGCATGTATAGGTATGCTTAGAATTTATTCATATGCATGATAGACATGGTGGAAAGAAATGAAGGGTTGTGTGTTATGTGATAGTAATTCACCTTAATTAATCCTAAGACGCATTTCTTATTGAATATGGCTATTTAGAGCAAATCTAAACTTATGATTAATTAAAACACATAATAAAGCATTTACTAAAGAAAAAAATTATTAATGAATCTACCTTAAAAATTACTTAAGGTAGGGATAAAAGAGAAGTTCTCTTCTCTTTTCTTCTCTTTACAATATTTAGTAATTAAGTGTAGGTTCATTCAAACCAAATCAAATCATCAACTAAAATTGATAAATCAACTGAATCACTTAAAATTAAACCACCCTCTAAATTGAATCATTCATACTTAAAAGATTCTAACCTTAAAGCCTAGCTAAGACATGTCACACAAGCCTTAAATGGCACACACATTAGGCTAAGTCACTTTTTCTAGCTCTATGTTAGGACGGTGCATTATTTTGATGTCTTATTTTATTTTGTGATGTAATGTTTTTAGAATGGATGTTAAGATGCATGTGCGTAGACTGGATGTTAGGCCAATCTTAAACTAATCATGTCTTCTATAAGGGATTGTGCCTAAGGGGCGTTGTAATAAAAATATAAATGCTTTTATTCTGCAATTTGCTTATACCCCTAAGCATGATCCAAACTAGGATAGGTGAACTTGGTTACCCATGTGTGGGGTGTTAAGTCCAAATTATTCGTATAACTACTTGGGTTGTGTGGTATGTTTAGCTAATCTATATTTTTCAGGCTTAGTTAGATTTATCTTTCCCATTTTAATGTAAATCTTATAATTAAGATTTGGAAAATGTTATGAGGGATTAAGATGAACATTGATTATAAGATCATGTCTTATATACCATGTGAAGCCTTAAAGCAAACTACATCCCAAGTCAAATGAAGAAAGAAAGAAGTGAAGAAAGAAAGAGATGAAGAAAGGAAGAAATGAAGAAAGAAAGAAATGAAGAAATGAAGAATGAAGACCCCCATAACATAAATTCTTTTTTATTGTAATTACTCATTTATAATCTGGGTTGTATAAAGATAGAGCTCAGCTATCCACATTACTTTTTGGGTTGTGCAGTGATACCCAATCACATCGGCCTCTTATTCTCTTACACTAGCTTTATAAAATTATTTGATTTTTGTTTAGCTTGTGCATTAGAAATTTTATGATTTTCTTAATGTCTTAATTGCTTGATGGTTTTTGAATGGCCTGGATGCGATTAGACTCTTAAGAAAAAAATAAATTTTATATCCAATTAATCAACTCAAAATTAAACTAAATAACTCATAGCCTCACATAAAGCCTAGGACATAATCAAGATAATAAAAGATTTAGCAACCCTTTGGCTGAATGTTGTATGTCTCACATCATCTTAAAAATCATATTGCTCCACTCTTATTAATGGAGGGCTTCAACCTTTGCCAAAGAAAATGACTTGACCTTTAAGAGCCATAGTGGAAACACACCTCCTTCTTTTTGATTTTGGCCCATAACCAATCTTCTCATGCATTCGGCATATGAAATCCCATAGCCTGTGTCAAATAAAAATGTCTAAAAATAAAAATAAAATTTAACAAAATTTGTAGTAGATTAAGTCATGAGTTCATTCTCTACATGATCTAGTCTCTTAGGGAGTGTGTTTAAGGATTTAGTCTCATTTCTAAATAAATAACAGCTTAGCTATCTTGCAAAGCATAAGACTTACCTACAAGTATTTAAAATCGTAGGAGGAGTTAGTTGGTGGCCACCCCTAATTGGCTGTAAATCTAATAGTCATGTGGTTTATTCTCTCTTATGGAGATAAAGTATATACCCACTTTTCACCTTAGATTTAAGAAGTGTCTTGGCCCTCTCCAAAGCTCTCTAAATTTAGGATCCAAGGTTATTATTTTCCTTTGCAGGCTACAAGTATAAATCCTCACCTCTTAAGCATTTTTACGATCTCATATTATGGAATTGTAAGCCTAAGATTTCTAATAAAAATTCAACTCAAACATATAATCCTTCTCAAATTTCAAAAATATAAAGCCCAACCATAGAATAGTTTGGGTTGCTCGCTAAGTTTCCTAGCATCATGAGCATTCCCTACTCATCTCTCTTTGGTTTCAATAATAACTCTCTCTTTTTTTATCAATCCCACTTGAATTTTCTAAAAATAACCAATTCATTGATAGTCTTATCTTTGAAATCTTTAGAGACAATGATCATTTACTTTAATAGAGAGTATTCTCAAGGAATCTCATTCCTTAAGATGTAATTAACTATGGGGGCTTGCCTCCATAGGGAACTTAACTAACCTGGTTTAAAATAAACCCTACTTTACTTTTCCATATAAAGTAGGGGAAAGATCTCTGGAACATTCGAAGACCCATTGTCCTCAGGAGTCCTCATTATGTGATTAAGTCTATTGTAGGATGGTGACTTCTATCTCTTGAGATAGTACATCATTCCTCAAATTTGCACCCAATCACCCTTATGAGTACATCTGCAGATCTACATGATATCCCAACTATACATTTTTCAAATTTCTAAAGTTTGAGAAATAAACACCATAAAGACCCATCATGCCTTAAGAGTCTTTATTAAGTGATTAGGTCCATTGAATAGTGATGCCTTTATCTTTTGAGATAATATATCATATCTCAATTTCATACCTGATCACTTTAATAAATACCTCAGATAATCATGGTGTCCCCCCACCCACCACATCCAAAAATAAACACCATAGTACTCCTCATGCCTACCCATTACACTCCCTCAGCCTCTCACCCCTAGTCACCTTAGTAGTCTCCTGACATCTCCAGCCATCTACCCTTATCAGACGGCTGCTAAAGGTTGAACCAATCTCAGCCCTTAGTTCAGCTATGAAAGAGAGTATACTCTTCCCCATCCACAAAACTTCCCTAGAGCATTCCGTACAGTCCCACACCTTCTCCCGAGCTCCTCATACACTCCACCACTGGCGAGACCAACTCCCAATCAAACTCGAGAGCCCCATCTATCAAAAAATTATAAACCCCCATCAAACTCAAATTAACTCTTCCCACACCTTCACCTCACACCAACGAGCCAAAATGAATCATTTTTCGAGCGATTCGACCACCGAAAAACATCCCAAGACTAACTCTGGTGAGCTTTGTGGTGGCATTTGGTCTATAGTGTTCGGTGGAGAGGCAGCTTGTGATCTTCTCAGCAAGGCTTCATTTCTTCAAGATGAAGCTACCTCCATCAGTAGACCACCGATCTTTAGCTCCGGCAAGGTAAAAATCTGGCAACCGTGGCTTTGACCCCTAGGTGTTGGTCTTTTTTTTAAAGTGAATCATGTTTTCGTGCAATTTTCATCATAAGATCTACTTAGATTCACTCCTTGATCAATTTAGAGTCGATTTCGCCATCGTACAAGCTCCAGCGAGCTCAGATTAAGCGGTAGAAGGCAGGCGGTGTCTGCCTTCCAGCGCCATTGGACAATAAATCACCGGTCGTTCATTCTGTGTGATAAGAATGGACGATCGTGATTAATCGCACTAGAAATTTTGATTTAATCCCAAGATCGGACGGCCAGGATGAAACCACGTCTGGTGCCACTGACTAAACTATCGCATCGGACGATTTAAATAGCCAATAATGTGATGCCACATGGAAAGCACTGCCACATTAGCATTTGCATGGGGCCGACAATTTAAAGGGTTAATTTGACTTTTAAAATATAATTAAATGGTCATAACTTCTAAAAATCATAATTAATTGTAAAAAATCCAAAAATACAAATAAACCCATTCTAGAAAGGTTAGATAGAGGAGAATTTATAAAAAATAAAATCCCTAATTTATGCTTAGTGAGTAGTGCTTAATTAAGGTTTAAAGCCTACGCTAATTACCTTACTTAATGCCAAATTATTTAATTAATTAATTCTAAATTTAGTGCAATGATTCTATGGGATGACCTCTATCTCTCATAATTTTCTTGGAATTAATTATTTTATAATTTGAAGAATTTAGAATTTCAATTCTAATTACCTTCTTTAATCAACTAAATAATTATTAAAATTGATGAACAGTAAAAATTAAATGATTGATGGTAATTAATCATTCTGGATAGTGGGAATAGTGAGGAGAAATAATTAGGCCCCCTCTCTTAATTATTTCTCCAAATGTATTTCCTTAAGAGAGTTAATTAGTATATTTAATAATTAAGGATAATCACAAAAATTAATGATAAAAGAAAAAATCAAACAAAATTAAAAATTGGTTCAGATAATTCAACCATAATCTATTAATTTCTTTTTATGTGTTTAATAACGTATAGTCATTAAAAAAATTATGATTAACCCATTGGTATGGGAAAATCATAAAAGTATTTAACTTAGATTCTTTCTTTCTTTAATCTAATTATCTCTTAAGCATGAGCCTAATTGCATTAGATTCCTTTAAGTATATTGCAAATTTTATTTTTCTAAAAGCATATCATTGAAGGCTCATGATCAAGTAGTTAATCAAATTAAAAAAGTTTAGGAAAGGTTAATTAAATTGATGTGCTTAATGGTTTGAACTTAATCAACTCATAAAATCCATTTAATTCCTATCAAATCACCAATATGGGATGGGGTAAATGCTAAGCATCATATCTTCTCTTTAGATTTTAATAACTTAAACATCAAAGTCAAATCTTACTAGAACTTTGATTAGTCTTAAAGAATACTTATTTGGCTTGATTATCCTTGGGATTTAATATAATTGAGTATGCTATGTGGCATTATTTAATTACTTCTTTTCAATTATTATGAAATGTACATGTCATTTGTTTCATATATTCATGTTTTAAAAAAAATATGAGAATTAAAAGAATATGATTGCATTTAAGTTTTATGTGTTGGATAAATGTTATTATATGGTGTGACTATTATCATTAATAAATCTCAAAGTACTTTTGAAACTATAAGTTAATATTAAATAAAAATGTGTAAAGTTTAATTTGATGTTGACTATAAATGCTTAGTAAAGTTCCCATTTAGTTATAATTTAAAGATAGCAAAGGATTGTTTCATCTTCATAGATCATGTGCATGATTACATAAGTTTGAGTTGCATGTGCTAGAATTTGGGATAAAACTTTACTTTACATGAACAAAAGATTTATTTTTACATAACTTTTGCATGATTTTTATTTATATGCTTGTGTGTATGTTTACATGTATTTAAGTTGGCAAGTATATAGTGTGGGCATCCTGAGAATATAAGGTTTTAAGTAGCCCCCCGAGGAGGTCTTAGATAATATCACTTCTCTTATTTAATAATGACATGTATTGCTTAAATCTCTAATACATGTCTGCATATGCTTAGCTATAAAATAAAAATCTTTTTTTTAACCAAATTCATGCATTAATGATCATCAAGTGTGAAAAATATATATATGAATTGCATGTACAAATATGTATATTAAATCAAATATTATGAGCAATAAAAATGAGGAAGTATGTAAGCTATTGATGATGAAAATAAGTAGTAGAATATTACTCATGTAATGGTGACTCAATTTTATTAATTTTAAGATGTCTTTCATGTTTGAATAAGATTCCTTAAAATTAATCTGAACTTAGGCTTAATAAAATGTTCATAAATGGTTTACTAAAGAAACCAAAGTCGTAGTAATATACCCTTTAGAAAATAACTTAGGATAGGGATGAAGGGGGTCAAACCTCTTTCTTCTCTTCATAATATTTAGATGTTAAGTAGGCATCAAATGAAATAAAAAGATGCAAATTAAAATTATTCAATCCATTAAAAGATTTAAAGTAAAACCACCCATAATGGTTAATTTAAACAATCCTAAAACTTTAGACAACCATAATTCCAAAGCCTAATTAAGACACACCACACTAAGCCTTAGCACACACATTAGAATATTAAGTCACGAATTATAGTGTTAAGTTAGGTCATTATATGTTATGATGATGTAATGTTTTTTATACTAGATATTAGGATTATTTGTGCATAGACTGTATGTTTGGACGTTAGTAGTCTAATGATGTCTTATGCAAGGGATTGTGATAAACAGGCTGTTGTAATAATAAATAAATATAAATATTCTTGCTTGTAGGTGGCACTTATGCCCCCTAAGCATAATCCAATTATAACAGATGGGCTTAGTTATCCAAGTGCAGGGTGCTAAGTCCAAATATATGAAATATAATTGCTTGACTTACATGCTTATTTAGCTAACATCTGTTTTACAAGTGTAGTTAGATTTTATTTTTCATAACATATAATTTTGTAATAAGAATTAAGATTAGTGCTATGGGATTTAGGATGAGCTGTGGCTAGAAGGCGAAGACTTAGGAGGCCCTATGAAGCCTGGAGCAAATTAATCCAAAAGAAGGAAAGAAGAATAAAATATTGAAAACCCTCATAATATTTATTTTAATTGTAATATTCAATTGTAATCCAGATTGTATAAGGGTAGAGTTCAGCTACCCAATTTCTTTTCTTTTTCGGGGTGTACAGTGGTACCCGGTCGTACCACCCTTTTATTTTTTTATGAAATTGATATGTTTGATTGTTGTATTTAGCTTGTGCATTAGAAATAGCATGCTTTTCATAGGTTTCTTAAAGTGTGATGATTTGATGTGTGATCTAGATGCGGTAGGCTCTTTAGGATAAAATTAAATTTTCTATCATCACTAAATAACTCATAATTAAATTTTAATGTAACTCATACCCTCATTTTAAAGCTTAAGCTTTTAAACAAGATAATGAAAGATTTAGCAACCCCTCAGCTGAATGATTGTATGCCATCACACCATACATATCATATTATTTCACTCTTGAAAATAAAGGATCTTCCCTCTTGCATATAAGAGTGACCCGTGAGAGCGCCTTGTAATGGAGAACAACTCTTCTCGCTGATTTAGCCTACAACTCAATTTCATCAGGTATTTAGGCATAATTATTTCAAGCCTTGGTCCAAAAATAAATGTGTCAAATGATCCATAAACTTGTAAATTTTCAACATTAGTCTAAGCCATGTTTGCATACCAAACATTATATAGGCTCTTAGGGAGTAAGTTTAGGATTCTAGCTTCCTTCTTAATTAAATAACAATCTAACTAATTTGTATCTACATAAGATCGGTCTACATGATTTTAAAGCGTAGGAGATATTAGCTCGCAGCCACTCTAAGCGATTGTAAGTCCAAGAGAGTCGGGATGTGTTCATTCTCTCTTATGGAGGTGAACCACTATATCTCATTTTCCCCGAGTAGAGTTAGGTCGAGCTCTTGGCTTGTGCTAAAGCACTCCAGATTTAGGTTCTGAGGTAGCTCATTTCTTTTTTGCTATGAGTAAAAGTTCTCACCTCTGAGGCGTTTTCACAATCTTGTGTTGTTGGACTATAGAACATAGCATTCTAATAAGATTCTAGTTTAAATGAAAGTAAATTCTTTCTTTTAAAAATGTAAAGCCTCAATATAGGGTAGATTGAAGCACTCACTAGGCTTCCTAGTATCATAGGTAATTTTTACTTATCCTCCTTTAGAACCCGTGCAAAAGTCTTCTCATTCGAGCAATCACATTTGATATCTAATAGCAACTAATTCTTTGATAGTCTAGTCTTGAAATCTTTGGAGATACTCATGACTACTTTAATTGAGAGTATTCTTAGAAAATTCATATTTCTTATGATGTAATTAACTATGGATGCTTACTTTCATAAGGAACTAAAGAATCCAACATAAAATAAACCCTACTTCACTTATCCATGTAAAGTAGGGGAACGATCTCTAATATATTTGAAAACCCATCTACCTTAGAAGTCATTATTAAGTGATTGAGTTCATTGCATAGTGATTTTTTAATCTTTCAAGGTAGTACATCATATCTCAATATCGCACCCGATCACTTCAACAAGTACCCCCTAAGATCTATGTGGTTTCTTTATGACTTCAAATTAAAACACTACATACATGTTCACTTTTACATATTTTTTTATAGATTGTACCTGCATATACCTGCATACTATCAATCACTTTTTATACTTAGTTTTTGCATACTTCTGCTTATATATGTAAGCAATGTTATTTATGTTTGGTCTAACCATTTTCTTTTATGTTCCTTACGAATGGCATCAGGTGGTGGTGATGATGCTCCACGACGATCGTTTGCTAGCATCTTTACACTGAAGAAAAAAACTTGTGTCGCAACCCACTATTCAGGCTATCACCACAGTCATTATCTCGACCTCCATTATGATTTCACCACCCTAGACTTCTAGAGTAGCTAGCACACATGTCCACCATTCTCTATAACCTGTAGACACTGCTCAGTTCTACTCATATCAAGTACCCACAGATTTCACAAAGCATAAGTTTCAGCATACACCTTCTGATCAACCAGGTACTTCTATGCCCTTTGAGTCATCGATGATTTACATTATTGTGCTGGAGGGTGACACATAAGCATATTTTGTTAAGTTCTAGTTTTTGACAAATTATATTTCGAATATGAATTATAATTTTCAGGTTCAATCCATCTAGATAAGTTATTCATAAAATCAGGGACATAATAAGAAGCAAGTACGATGTTCGATATGTATCATGAAAGAATGTCTCAATTGAGATTCAGGACATGTGGCTCAAGGAGTTTAAGTTATTGCCTAAACTATTTTAAAATATTTTAATGCATTAGTTGATCTTGAATAATTACTAATTAGCATTTATTTGTTTGATGTTACAAAAGGATTTCAATTGATTTCCAGAGTACAACCAGAAGATCAGACAGAACTTTGAGTCTAGAGGGGCTACTCGCCTACACGATATGTTCACAAACATATGCAAGTCTAGGCAAAGACCTATCTGGATTGGAGAGGATGTGTGGGCTAACCTCTGTAAAGTATGGGCCTCCCTAGAGTATGTTCACAAGAGAGAGCAGGCAAAGTAGAATCTCACTTCTAATTGTGGGGGCATGGGCACCTACTACACATTAGAAGTTAAGTACCACACACCGAGTACTGATGGAGGATGGTAAGTCATTTGCCAGTTTTATTAATTAAACCTATTATTACGGCTAATGAATTTTATTTTTACTATTTGCATGCTAAAGTTTTTGGTCAAGAGCCTACTGCTACTGGATTGCATAGCATAACACATCAGCATTAGACTGACTAGTACTAGGTTAATATTCATTCATGGAGAGCATACATAAGTTAACATTAAATCTTTTGAAATATAATTGAGTTAATAATCTATTATGGTTAACATATATTCTAGTCGCTCATAGGACAACTACATGCGACTGAAGGAAGTTGGTAATCAAGGATCCACTAGTGCAAACTATTCTATTGAGCAGTCTAAGCAGTCGGAATATGATATATGGAAGGTGGCTATTGGGGGGGAAGAAGAAGGAACAGATTTATGGCCTAGGTTCATAGGAAGTAATATATGTTGCACATCATTCATTCTCTACAACTAGCAGGCAGTCGATTGAGGAGGTTGATGCGATGGACAAGGAGATGGAAGCCATGATGACTACATAGATGGAAGCCTAGATGGCTAAGATAGAGGAGAGAATACCAAAGATGCATAGGGATAGCCTCAAGGGGAACTAGTCAATGGTGGAGATGGATCAGGAGAAGGAGGAAGAGGAAGGGGATGAGGAGACTAATAAGGAGTAGGCTTCATGTTTATTATATTTGCATATGTAAACAGTTTGTTCACATTTTCATATTTTAGGCTTTCATTTAAATATTTTGAAACTAATTGTTCATTGTAATGGTTTTGAAAATACTGAAACATATGAATAGATGCTTAAGATTAGCTGTTTGTTAGTCATATGTTGATACTGAGTGTATTCTTGTGATTATTTGTTTGTAAATCTTCTACAAGTATAAAAATAGAGCATGAGTGAAGCTCTGATTTTTTTTTTTCATTTTTGTGCAGGTTTCTGGTGGATTGTCTATAGATTTTCCACTGGAAACCTCGATATGAGGCATCGTTCAATAATCAAACCGCCAAAAATTTTCCTACTAGTGGGTTTCCAACAGTTTTCCAACGGATTAACTCGGTCGAACATTTTTGGCGGTAAGATCCGCTGGCATGACCACCAGCAATAAACAGTCAAAAAATTTTCAATGGTTTGATGTTCCAGCAATAATTATCAACTGGTATGTCCGTTGGTTCTTCCAGATAATATTTATGGCGGGCAGGCCGCTGGAATTCCAACAATAAATTTTTTCTGTCAAATTTTTTGTATGTCGAAAAATATTTCCAACCAAGGTTTTATCTGCAAACCTATATCCACTAGAAATCCGTCAAAAATTTTATTACCATTGGATTACCTGTTGACTACCGATAGATATGTCGAAAAATATTTCGAACCAAGGTTTTA
This sequence comes from Cymbidium sinense, assembly GCA_021442155.1. Lineage (NCBI taxonomy): Eukaryota > Viridiplantae > Streptophyta > Magnoliopsida > Asparagales > Orchidaceae > Cymbidium > Cymbidium sinense. The sequence continues at coordinate 34,549,411 of CM038230.1, read as the reverse complement.
TCTGCAAACCTATATCCACTGGAAATCCGTCAAAAAATTTTATTACCGTTGGATTACCTGTTGACTACCGATAGATTTGTCCGCCGAAAATAAACATTATTTCTGTATTGGAACTCTTCTAATTAAGTCATCTAAGAATTTGTCCAAGAAACTCATCCAAGGAACTCACTCAATGGACTAGTTTTCAATGAAACTCATCCCACGTAATTGCCCCAAAAACTCATTCGAGAGTGTTCATCTTGGGCACCAAATCTAGGCACTCACCTCAAATGTAACCTCAAGGATCTCATTCCTATAGCTATAATCATGAAAAAATAGGGATATGTAAGGCAATCCACTTGTTTGTAATTATTAATCATTTATTGCCTTAATAATTTCTTATAATATAGCTTCTCATGTAACCTTCTTCACCCTATGAATAAGGGGTTAAATGACATTTCTAAAGGAGGACATTTTGTATTATTCACATACTATAGCAAATTCTAGATCTCATCTTCCTACTCGCATAATCTTCTCTTTTTCCTTTTTTGGTATATTTGTCTTGCTAGTCCCATTAAGTACAGTCAGGGCATAGCCCATTGAGAAATCTTCTCCAATTATGGAGAAAGTCAAATTTCTATAATATTCACCAACATAGTGGATTATTTTAGTTGGAGTGCTTAGGTCAAACTCATGTTTATTTTATCCTTAAGTTTTTCACATAAAAACTCTTATATCTCTTATGAACATATTTTATCATACAAAGTTGGATTTTTATACACATTTAGGGAAGAGAATAATCATATACTATCATAATTTTGTTGCCATATAACAATAAAATTTTCTTGCAAATATGTTAATAATAAGGCATGAAATAATATATACCTCCATATATATATTGGACATCAATTTGAATAATTAGCTTTTCCATCCAATACATAGTGCTCCTCAGTCTTCGAATAAAATGATGCCTATATCTAAAAGTTTGGAGTCTAAAACATTAAATAGTTTGAAGATAAGATAGATTAAGTGCAAAGAATGATGCATGGCTTAAGAAACTAAAAAGAACAACTACTCAATGCAAGTTCGGTGGGTGGGTGAGATGAGAATAAAATGCTCAGGTAGCGAAAGGGAGTAGCAAAGGCGCTAGGTTAGGAGAGAATACCGCTTAGCAATCATTGAACTAGCTGCCACCAAAAAAAAGGCGAGAGTTTCACTTAAACAAGTTCAAGGCCAGAGTTTTCTTTTCTTTTCTTTTGAAAGAGAAAAAAAGAAAGTTTCGAAAAAATACGAGAACAAAGATCTACCCCTTCCTTTGTTTGTGGAACAGTCTTGTTAGGAAACTATCAGAAAACCACTTCAATAATAATAATAAAATGCTAATGATGTAAGAATTTAGGCTTTGATAGCATATATCAAGGAACCTATGTAATAATGTTGCAAGTGACATTAATGATAAATTAATATATATCACTTTAATATATTAAATGATTATTATTATTATGATCACTATCTTTTTATTGTGCTTATGATATGACATACTTATAATACTTAAACAAGTGTAGAAGATATGGTTGGATAAGTGTTAAATGTATATGCTCCAAAATTTTATGCTTTAATAGCGATCATAACAATTAAATGAGGCGTGATTCCAAACAGCATTATAAATTATCAGCAATTTGCTCAATTGATAAATTATAAATCTATTTTTAATATGTGAACTAATTGCTCACTATCTTTTTATTGTTAAGTCAAAAGATAATAGAGGTTGAGATGTCAATTTATGATATACATTTTCCATTGCAATGATATTGGAAGGTTGCAATATTGAAGGATGGAGACTGTGGCTCTTTAAAAAAATTATAAAATCAATAATTATAATTTTATAATTAAATTTTGATAAAATTATTTTGTTTTTTTATTATTATTTTTTTTTTTCAGCAAAATCCCATCATTATCACTCCGCTTAGGCTTACTCAATTTAAACCTCCTTTTTCATAAAAAAAAAACCATTAAATGAGTCGAACAGGATTGACTGCAAGTAAATTGATGTAGTTGATTGTTGTTCATATAATATTAGTTTATGTATTTTTATTTACAAAAAAATTGAATAAATATGATTAAAATTTTAAAAAAAAAATTCATATAATAGGACAAATTTTAATACTAACCTTCCATTCATGATCATGAGCAGATTTATTTATTGTCTAATAAGTAGATTATTAAGAATAAAATATTCATTTGATGATAACTTAATGGGGCATTTATATATATAGCACGCAATTCTTATATATATATATATATATGTATATATCTAACACACAAACATAAATATTCATATATATATATATATATATATATATATATATATATATATATATATATATATATATATATATATATATATATATATATATATATAGCATCTAAATTTTATTATTATTATTGTGCGTCGAAAACCATAGAGTAAAAGTTTTAAGCATGAAATCCAAAGACACACACACAAGTATTTAAAGAGTGAATAATAAAACTCTGAATTTTACGTGAAAAATCTCGAAAAGAGAGAAAACCACTGACAGTAAAAAGCTTCCACTACTGCTTTTGAGTACAAGATCTTCCGATCCGGGATTGAATTGTATAGAGAAAGGAACAACAACTATGTGAAACGATCGTAGAAGTTGCTAGTAAGAAGAAATGATGAATCGGCGAAGAATCAGAAAAGTACATGCGATAAATGCAAGAACAATCACCCAGAAATGGAACAATTATCATAAATGCGGAACAATCCCCGGTAGAAGTCATCATGATGCGAAAGAGATTGACGACGGCAGATCAATCCTTGTACGTGGTATCGACTCTCAAGCGAAGATTGCTTGGGATCTTTAGAGCTCTCCTCTCCTCTCTCTTGCTTGGGCTCCTCATAAGAATGAGGCTATTTATAGGTGGAGTGGCGTCTCAAATACATGCAAAATCCAACCACTCCTCCAATCGGACATCTCGATGATTCCTCGATCATATGATGTATTTTGTGTATTTGAATGCTCAAATGAAGTCGAAATTGTAAGATCTTTGGTTTTGAAGGCTATCAGACGCCGATTTATAAACACCCATATTTGAGAGCTTTTAGGAATTTAACTGACGTCTCAAAGTTCCAATAATATTTTAAGCTTGATCTCACCGCCACTGACAATGCGATCAAGAGATTCGTGGTCAATTGAGAATTTTCGGTCATATCAATTATAATAAAAATAATACTTTTTTTAATTTTTTGGAGTAAATATCAAACTTTAGGTATTGGATATGTAAATGCATAAGAATTGTGTGCTATATATAAAAATTTCCCTAACTTAATTGCTTATTTTATTTTCTTATAATATTTTTTTATTTTATGCATCTTAAAAATTATAGATTTTATTAAAGGGATAATAAGACAAAAGTATCAAAGAGAAAATTAGATATAGTTTTTAATTAATATTTAAATATCACTAAATACCTTAAAATAATACTTTGTTTTATGTTAATTTTAATTAATATTATAAATCTATTTAAATTTCGTATTAAAGTTATATATTTCAATTATCAGCATTAAATAAATAATTAATTAAGCTAAATTGATGACAGTTGGCGCTTGAAAAAAATATTTTAAAAAAAATGGTATTTTATGCGTAACAACTCTCAATAATATGCGTAACCAAAGCATTTTAATGAGCTGAATCCATATTTTGGATCCAAATTATTTAAACTTGCTTCGATAACACTTAACATTATAAAATGGCTTTTTAAAACATAGATTTATTTTTTAAATCTACGCTTTAATATTAAGCTGAGGCGATTTATATTAAATTTGGGAGTGGGTATGGCTATCCAATCGGATTATTTCACCTAAATAAAAATTTAGATATTGATAGAGTTTTTTTTTTTTTTCTAGAAATAGCTTAAATTTTTGACTGCCTTAATTTCAACCGATTAGTGATTTACATGTATATTATATAATTTATATTTATTTATTTAATGTCAAAGTTTTTATATTTATTTATATAATATTGTAATGACTCAATCAATCATAATATATGTATTAAATATATATTATTTAAAAAATTAACAATTTTTTATATTTAATAAATTTTAAATTTTAAAAATTATATAGATAAATATTATATTTATAAATACATAAAATTTATATAGTATTTATCTAATTTTTATATTTAAAATTTATTCAATAATTCTATTGATTAAATAAATATGTATTCTTAGATGACGCCAATAGACTAAATTGAAGTCAAATTTATTATTTAGAATTAATAAATTAGTATAATATAATAATAGTTTGAAAACTAAAATAATTTTTTAGCAAAATTATATATCTGAAATACAACATCAACGAAATCTTGAAAGAAATTTTTTACACAAACTAATTTGAAAGTAATATTAATTATTTTTAGGAGTATAAATGAGTTGAATTTGAACGAGTTGAATTATTGTTTGTATTCAGTACGTTTGAAAAAATAAATTATTTTATTTATATTCAGCTTATATTTGAAATGACTCGAAATTTTAATAACTTTAATTATTCAAAATAATTAGAAATATAATAATTTAAAAAATTTATAAAAAAAGAGAATTTGAACTCAGATTAATTATTTCTATAACAAAAATATTAACTATTAAGTTTATATTTATAAGTGATATATATATATATATAATATAATATAATATATTTTTTAATTTTAAGCTAAATTTAATCGAATACAATAAACGAAAGATTATTTATATTTAATTAATTTATAAATTAAATTTAAAATATTTATTTATATTCAACTCGATTAATTAACTAACATATAAACAATAAATGTTCCTGAATAATGAGCGCTTTTTTTTTAACGGTCCTGATTACTCTCTCTTAATAGTGTTCCACACTCTCCCTGCGGACCCCACCCAAAAGCCCCCACGTCTAATATATAAATGAATAAACCAGTCGGACTCGTCCTAAAAAATATCTATCAACTTTTCACACTGATGCCCCTTCAGAGCTCTTAAATCACAAAACCCCTCTCGTCTCCCTCCGTCCAAACTCGATCTCTCCAAGATGTTGGAGCATGGTGACGGCGACGACGACGACGACGACGACGTAGGCGACGGCGAAGATGAGGGCTGGTCTTTAGATATTTTCGGAACTCCTCAGCTACCATTTCGGTCCGAATCCGCCGCCATCGACCAGCCTCCGCCGTTCTCCGACCAAGTCCTCGAAAACGTTCTAGAGAACGTCCTTTGCTTCTTGTCCTCACGCCGCGACCGCAACGCTGCCTCTCTTGTCTGTAAATCGTGGTTCAACTCCGAGGCTCAGTCGCGGCTCGAGCTCTTCATTGGTAACTGCTATGCTGTCAGCCCCGCACGCGCCATCGTCCGCTTTCCCCGCATTCGGTCTCTGATACTCAAGGGAAAGCCGCGATTCGCCGATTTTAACCTGGTTCCTTTGGGCTGGGGTGCCTGCTTTTCCCCTTGGATTGCCGCCATGGCTCCCGCTTACCCGTGGCTCGAGCGAATCTGCCTCAAGCGAATGACTATCACAGACGCTGATCTCGCGCTCATAGCTTGCTCCTTCCCGTCTTTCCGCGATCTGTGTCTCATTTGCTGCGACGGCTTCACCACAGTCGGCCTTGCTGCCGTCGCCGAGAACTGCAGGTATTTTATTCTGATCCGATCCATAAAACCCGCAGACTGAGATCTGTCGTGCTTCTTATTTTACGACCTGGGGAATTGATTTGCCTAATTTCAGGTGTCTGCATTCCCTGGATCTGATAGAGAATGACGTTGAGGACGACGAGGATGAGGTGGTTGACTGGATATCAAGGTTCCCTCCAGGGAAAACTTGCCTCGAATCCCTGGTATTCGACTGCGTTAGGTGCAGTGTAAACTTCGGTGCTCTCGAAGCTCTTGTGGCTCGGTCGCCTTCTCTCTGGCGGCTGAGAGTTAATGACCATGTGTCCGTAGGCTTTCTCTGCCGGCTCATTGCCATGGCACCACAGCTCACCCACCTTGGAACTGGTTCGTTCTCTTCCTTCGAAGAAGAAGATGATTATGTCGACACTCTCGAGATGGCATTCAAAGCTTCCAAGTCTCTGGTATGCCTTTCAGGTTTTCGGGACCTTACTCCTGAGTACCTGTGCACTATTTACCCTGTCTGCGCCAATCTGATCTCCCTCAACTTCAGCTACGCCCAGATCACTGCCGAGCAGCTCAAACCAGTTATTGCCTGTTGCCACAATCTTCAAATTTTATGGGTATGAAGCTGGTTTCAATTTGAATTAAAGCTCTGAGAATTTTTAGCATGCTTTATATCGATTGTAGAATTTTCATTTCAGGTTCTTGATTGTGTGTGTGACGAGGGTCTTCAAATGGTTGCTGCGACTTGCAAGAAGCTCAGGGAGCTAAGGGTTTTTCCTTTAGATGCCACAGAGGATTCTGAGGGTTCTGTATCCGACGTTGGACTGACTGCGATCTCTGAGGGATGCCGAAAACTCCAATCGATCCTTTACTTCTGTCAGAGTATGACGAATGCAGCCGTTGTAGCTATGTCCAAGAACTGCAAAGATCTGGTAGTGTTTCGCCTCTGCATCATGGGTCGTCACCGTCCTGATCATCTGACTGGACGGCCCATGGATGAGGGCTTTGGGGCCATCGTGAAGAACTGCAAAAAGCTAACCAGGCTTGCTGTTTCAGGCCTGCTCACCGACAAGGCTTTTGCCTACATTGGCAAATATGGAAAGGCAGTGAGAACCCTTTCAGTGGCTTTTGCTGGGAATAGTGATTTGGGTTTGAGATATGTGCTTGAAGGATGCCCCAGATTGCAGAAGCTTGAGATCAGGGATAGCCCTTTTGGAGATGCAGGTTTACTCTCTGGGATCCATCATTACTATAACATGAGGTTCTTGTGGATGTCTTCATGCAATATTTCACTCAAGGGATGCAAGGAGGTGGCTCGAAGATTGCCTCGCATGGGTTTGGAAGTGATCACCGACCGACTGGAGGATGACAGCAATGGCGTTGTGGAAAAATTATACATGTACAGATCTCTCGTTGGCCCAAGAAATGATGCCCCATCATTTGTGAAGTTATTGTAGTGCTAGGTAGGAGGAGCAAGCCTTCATCTCCTTAATTGGTAACAGATGGAACCTCTTTTCAGTTAGAAGAAATTTTCAACCCCTTACTAATAAGTTGAATTCACTGATTAGTGTTCATCATCCAGAGAAATCCATCATGTCCATATCTGATATCCTGCCAGCGTTCCCCTGGACGCCCCATGCATGGACCGTTATGATAAAATTTGTTGTGCAAGGCTCATAACGCTAATTCCGAGGTAAATTTATTCCATCTCAGAGCCGAAAAATTTGGACTTTTAAATAGATTTTCTACAGGCTAATTCGGAGAATGTCATTGTGTAATATATCTCGACGCAAATGCGATGGAAATCATCTTTAGAGAGATGTTGCTTAGTGACCTCTCACAACATATACAGTGATCGTTGCTGATAGAATGGTGCTGAGCTTCAAGTTGGCAGAATCAACATTACACGCTGCGAGCTGGATAAAGCGTAATAGGGGACATCATTGAATCAGATTTCCTTCATTTGAAGGTGTAATACCCTCAGGTAGAGCTCATAACTGCACAAAATTTTCAGATGAATTGCTTTTTCATGTATTTGTAGGATTTGGTTGTGAACTCTACAGCATGTTTTAAATTCTTCTTTGTTCAATTTATTTTGTGCTCTGATTGTTCTATCTGTGGAACACTACCTTGTTTTAGGATTGATGGTAAATTTTATTTAATGGTACTTGATAAAATCAATAATTATTTTCTCATATTGGGCAAATGCCCTCAATTTTTCCAAAAAAATAAAAAATAATAATTATGTTCTCTCATAGAGATCCGATGCATTTTATTATTCTGTTTATTTGGCCACATTTATTAAGGACCACAGCTATCCAGTTACCTTTCTGCTGCAAGAATGAACCAGAATTATGCTTCTTTCAATCTTCAATGGCATATAGGCACTCCACCACTTGATGATCGCATCTGTCCTCTCCTCACATGTGTTTTCAGTCTTCTGTTCAGATTTATCTGCTGCAGTGTTAGCTTCTAGTTCTAGCCTCCAAGTTCGGAAGACTTTCTTCGGAACTCAACCTTCTCTCTTTCTCTCTAATATATATATATATATATAGTTTCGTGTACAAATCACAGACTGTGTACTGGTCAAAAGGGTGAGCAGTCGCCATCTCGTGCTTTTGCTTGCACGGAAACAGTAATTTGAAGACTCTGAGTGGCCACCTCATATGCGGTCCTCTTTTTGACGCTCATCTTTGTTGCTCAGTCGGGGTCCCCTTCTCATGGTGAAGGATAAGGACCTTTAGATCATGATTTGTGCATGGGAGCACCAGCAGTCCATGGTTACCAGCGGTCAAACAAAGGTTAGGAAAATAAAGCTCAGTGTGGTAAGAAATATATTAATCTTACTAATATTTATATTTTTTTTATATTCATAATTGAAAAAGGTCATGACTGAGCTTTGTAAAAGAAGGTTGTACGGACGGTGGGTGGCGTAAGGTGCGTATATTGTGGGCAATGGCCTATAGATACGTGTGCGCACTAGCAATTATTTGTCGTACCCAACGCTAGCGGGCATAGGTCGCGCTACTCGCATTAGAATGGGTGGGCAGAAGTGAGGCTTATAGCTTTTGCCTAGCAAATCATTCAATTTCAATTTCAATTTCAATTTCTCGTTGATCCTCTCAATGGTTATTTAAGATCACTTGATTAATCTTGAGGTGAGTTAATTCTGATATTAAATTTTCCTGATTTGGTCTCAATTTGTGTAAAAAAAATAAAAATTTTATTTTTTAAGATAAATTTTTAGACTAATATATATTTATATATATATACAATTTGTTTCAAACTTTGCTCCAAAATTATAGGTTATAGATTGACTCAATTACTATTTAGATTCTATTTAAGTAGGTTTAAGTTAAGATAATTGGATTAAATTGGTCATATTAATGTTAATTAGAAAATTATAAGATAAATATAATAAACATTTTAGATGGGCTATGTTAAAGAGGAGTCGAATTTAGGTCAAGTATTTTGACCCATATAATAAATATCTAATTTAGGTTAATTTGATTCAGATCTAACCATTTTCAAATCCAATTTCAACTCCTACTCTCTGAGGTTTTTTTCATTTGAAGTTTGGTATGAGCTCCTTAGTTGTCTCATTTATTTTCATTCAATTTTGATTTAAGATAAAAAATGATTATGCATTTAAGTATTTATATATATATATATATATATATATATATATATATATATATATATATATATATATATATATATATATATATATATATATATATATATATATATATATATTATATATATAGCCTTACTTACTATTACCTAACAAGAAGTAGATTTGATAAGTAGGTATGCATAACAGATCACCTAAGCGCCATATTATTAGTGCTGATGAATTATTCTTTCTTATGAAATATATTTGTGCGTGTATGAACTCTTTTATACCTGGTAAGAAATTACTTATAATTAAGCAAAAGATTTGATATCAATAACCCAATAATCTGCTTTCAAAATTATAAAAAACAAGGTCAGAAAATATGATTTCAATTTGGATGAATCTGTGAGTGTTGTTTCATAGAACTGAAGTCGAAGCATTAAAGAGAACAGTTGGTTTTGAAGTTAACAATAGATAACAATAATTCATCTCTAAAGAATTACAACAAATCGTGATTAATTTGATTTGGCACAACACAGCACAATTCTAAAGTTAATATTTTTATTTATAATTTATAAAAAAAAATGTAAATATTGAAATAGAAACTATATCAGGATGGATTTAAAATTAACTTCAGCCATAGTATGTTAGTGAAAATTGTAATTCATGGATAAGCATAATCGCTGTCCAACTCATTATATGATCGATATGTTATATTCCTCTTCAATATAATAACTTTTCTAAGAAATCAGCTACAGCTTCCTTATTAAGACTATGATGCCTGGAATTTTATTTATGTTAGTGTGCATAAGTGTTTAATTTATCACATCACCTTTTGCATGCATGATCAAGTTATATTAATTCAAATTAAAAAAAAATCTCTTTAATCTATTTTGCAAATAATCAAATATGTGCTAAGAAAGTATTTCAAATTCATTTAGGGGCTATTTAGTTGCCTGAATTTTTAGGTGTAAAGTAAAATAAATGTAGGGGTTTTAACTTTTTATATGTTTGATATAGTGCAAAGTAAACTTTTCAAGGTAATGTAATGTATTTAGAATACAAGTTATTTTATTTGGAATTACGATTTTGACTAATTCTAACTACATCGCTTAATGTTAAGTTATAGTCCGCCACATCACCCGCCGTTGCCGCCACCACCGCCTTTGCCGCCGCCGTCAGTTTCGTCATTCGCCGCCGCCACAATCTCAAGAATGTTTTATATTATATTTATTTTACCAAATAAAAAAAATAAATGAACTCATGTATTTATAGAGTTTTCAAACAAACAATCATATATTAATCTAAATACATTGCATTCATTATACACTGCATTCCTTTTATATTGTATTCCTTTTTCAAGCAACCAAACAGCCATTTTAAGATGCATTTTAAATAGGCATAAATTTTGAATACAATCAATCAAATAGCCCTTAAATAATGGAAAGATTTACATACATACCACATATTTCTTATACATTTATATATCTAACATCCAAGTGAGATATTTACTTATCTAATAATTTTTTATGCTTAAAAAGTGTATTTTATTTTATAAAAAGTAAGTGGATAATATTTTTGATATGTTATTTAAGATTGATGTGTTATAAGTTTACCTATTAGATATGTAAATATATAAGAATTATATGATATGTATGCAAATATCCCTAAACTAATAATATTCACAAAAAGAATATCAACCAAGAGGCATCAAAAATAGTTGCACCCCTTCTATTAGAATATTGATCCATAAATTGCAAAATGTGTGGCTAAAATTTATAATTTTAGAGAAATAACCTTCTCCGCTAATCAAAAAACTATGAAGTCTTTCACCAGTACAGCCAAAATTGATGTAGCCGATAATACAAAATATAATATTTAAAAACAACTCCAACAATGACGATGACATGAGAACATTTGATTACAAGTTCTTAAAACTCTGATTTATCCGTTTTATGAATCAGATTTTACATCTAAGGTGATACTTCCATGTTTTCAAAGGCTAATTTTCAAGGCTTTGCGATAAGAAAACTAACAATACTGCTATAGTTCAATAATAATAATAATAATAATAATAACAAATCAATTTTTTTAAAATTATTGAGAAAAATATGAGATTGAAGTTATGATTTTAGAGAAATAATTTTCTCCTCTAATAATTGGGCCAAAAATCTTTTTTTAAAAAAAGAGAATTTTATAAATCAATTATCTAATATATATATATATATATATATATATATATATATATATATATAATTATTTTCTCTATTTTTTTTAACTATCAAATTTATGTATTTGTATATATCATGGTTAATTTTTTTGATAATTTTACAAAAATGAGTTGAGTTTTTGTTATGAATTTTAATATTTTAAAGTTAATTTAAAAAATTAAGATTGAATGTGATAAATTTATAAATATAAAAGAATAAGGATGGCTGTATATGTAAAAAGTCTTGGGCATGTAAAAAAAATGTCACGTGTATAGAAAATTAGGGGAAGAAGCATTTGCATGCACAAATTTACAAATTTGAACGTCTGAAAATCCGGGGTGAGTTTAAGATTAATGAAATCGTTGGGGAGGGACCATTATTTCCTTGAAAAAAAAAAGTTGTTTGGGAAAAACATAATCATATCACATATTTGCTAAAGCCTATCATTAAATGAAATTAGGGTTTGTTTGATTGATTTCGTTTTATTGTAAGGGCTCATTTGATTATTTTAAAAAAAAAATAAAAATTTTACATGAACATCATGCTATAATAAGCGGTGATTTTATATTTTATTTATTTTAAATGTGAAAATAAATATCTTTTTTATATAATTTTAAAGATATTTATGGAATTACCTTTGGAAAGACTCTCTGATAGTGAAAGTAGAGATAAATATCACACCTTGAGTTTAGTAAGGTCTACAGATCATCCTTGAATTCATAATGCACACTGACCTTTTTTTTGCTTTTTTAAGATCCAATTGCACCTCTTCCTCTTCTCCTTCCAATGTAATCTTATATCCACTGATTCTCAGTGCAAGGGTTTTTGTAGTCTTAGCTATTGGTTGAAGGATTTGCATGCTCTCTTTTTTTTTCTATCACTCTCTCTCACTGTTTCATTTCCTCTCTACCCAACCTTTATAAGGCTCTCTTAACTTGGGAAATAGATTTATTTGATCTTCACTCATTAAAGCTTTGAGTTTTGGGGGCCTCAATGAATTCCTCTCTCTTCTTTAGTCTTCTTCTTCTTCTTCTTCTTTTCTCTTAGGTGTTGCGCCTCATCCCCATACTCTCCCAAAAAATAAATGTGGGTTAAATGTTTCATTAACTTCCATTCAAAGGTTTTCTTTCAAATGGAAAGAGCTTTTATGTTCTCAAAATAATAAGGTGAAAAGATTTTTCCTCTCTTACATTACTAATGGTAAAGATGAAAAAAAAAATGTATTTGATTAATTACCTTATAACAAGCCATAAGAGTTAAGAGTTGTCTACCATGTTATTACTAACATCCTTTTCATAAATCACTCTTAGTGGTGAAAAATAAACAATAAAACCTCTGAAGTAAGTTTTCTTATTAAGTTGATTATGATAGTCTTGTTTCTTGATAGAAGATCATTCTCTTAAAAACAAAAAAGGGATGATATGTCAAACCTATTGAGGAACATCTATCATAGACAAGGGTGTGTTCGAGCCGATTGAGCGAGCCACGGCTCGAAATCGTCAAAATGTATCGCTCGATTCGAGTCTCGAAGTTTCAGCCCGAGTCGGATCGAATCGAGCTCGAGCTCGATCCGGCCGATCAGAAACAGGCTCGAAATTAACCGAGCCGATCAAATCCAAACGAACCGCTCGAATGCAAACGAGCTCGTTCTCCGAAAATGAAATCCAGGCTGAGAGAAGGAATTTTTAATAGCAAATTTTTGGCATATGTAATAATGTAAATTGCAATTAATAGCAAACTATAATTTCACAAATTACAAATACAAGTCTAGAAAATGATACAATTGGCATAACATTTAAAATAAACGGACGTCGAATTAATCTCGCCCGTCGAATTAATCGGACGACGATCTGTTTTCGCTCCGGCCGTCGAGAAGCCCGCCCGCTTTTTTCGATCCGCCATGAGCCAGGTTCGCTCGAAAAAAATTCGAACCACATTTCTGGCTCGAAAATCGGCTCGTTTGCTTCGAGTTGATCTCGATTCGAGCCCAAGTTCAAGTCGACTTTGGAGCGAGCCACGATCTTCGGGCTAATTTCTCAGCCCTTCATAGATACTTTTATGGATCAAGCTCCCAAACTTTCCTTTGTATTTTTGGAATAAGGTTAGACTATCTCCGATTGATAACAAAGTCAATAATATGACAACAATGGACAATCAAATCATCACTAAGCTTTATTTAACCTTTGTGAGAGTTTGTGTTCAAATTAGATCATCTTCAAATCTTTTTAATTATGTCCTTATTAATCATAATCTCCATTAATACAATGAGAAACAAGTGAATGTTGAGGTTTTTAGAGAGGGCAAAACAAAATGGTTCAGGTAGTGGACATTGATTCAATAAGTAAGAAAGGAAGCATTGCAAGTTTGTGGGAGAGTGAGGGAGCATGTGCTACATGTGACCAAGTGTGGGTGCAAAAGGCATAAGAATTCAAGTAGAAATGAGAGAAGGTGGGAGGAGTGCTGTTAAAGGCTGATAAAATAAGAAGAAACATGATAAGTAAGTTTAGGATGATTTTTTTATATAATGTACTAAGGAAAGTTTTTTTTTTCAGTGTATTTATTCTTATTAAAGAAATATAAGGGATTATAAATATGCTAAGACAAAGGGAAAAAAAATAAAAAAGTAATCGTCAGAATAATCTCCATAATAATGATATCTAGCAAAATCCTCTAATTGAGTATTTTGAAAAGTAACAATTTTATTTAAATATTTATTATAATAATAAATTAATTGTAGAATTTGATAGAAGGATTTACATGCATACCACACAATTCTTCTTAAAAGTGAAATGCAGCTTTTAAGCATAGGAAAATGTTATATAAATAAGTATTTAATTTTATGTGTTACATATGTAAATGCATAAGAATTGTGCGATATGTATGTAAATCATCCAATTTGATATTATTGTGAAGACTCTTCGATAATTGTTCCTCCTAACTATTCTAATCCAACTTCCAACTTTTATAATTATTGTGTGAGATCTTAAAAAAAATAGGCTTTACTTAGTATAATATAAAAATATTAATCAAGAAAATCTTTAACACTAATAACTGTTGAATCTCTAAGAGGTTATTTTATAAAATAGTTCTTGAAATTAACCTTAGAAGTCATACCTTGGGCCATGACTCATTGCAATCTTTTTTTTTTTTTTTTGGAATGAGTATCCACCCAACACCTCACCCATCTTGTGGGTGGGGATGTCATGACTAATCCTGGGAGGCCAGTTACATTCATCATCCACACGACGGGCCCCATTTACTTTCACCTTGGTATAGGCCTCCACCCCTGGAGAGGATTCAAAACTGGAGGCCACGCCAGCTTCACCAACTGAGCTAAGAGACGGTAGATGGCTCATTGCAATCAACTACATGTCCCTCCCACCTCAAATCATGCCATTTTAGCCACAAATATTATGGCAATGATTGAACTTTATTAAAATTGGCATTGGCATCTCTATCAAGTTTGATAAGACAAGATGAATAAATTAAGAAGAGGACATACACATGCTTCCTAATTTATGGTGCAAAAGAATACTAGTGCTTTGTGCCATATCTAATTCCTACTTGAACTTTCCCAATAGAATTCTTTTAAAACCTTTATTCCAAATACAAACAATACCAATTCAGGAAGAAGATGAGAAGCAAACAAACGTTGAAATTAGACCTCAAAAATAGACAAAAGTAGGAGCAATGTCATTAACTCTCTTCTTTTATTTGCCTTCAATATTTTGACCTAACGGCTGCCATATTTCTAAGCCTAACCTATAAAGATGTTCTATTTTATCAAGAAATCTTTCTATGGAGTCTTAGACTTTAAGCTAAGTTTAAGAGAATCAAACTCTATCATCTTTACTCATCTCTTATTTATGAATGAAATACTTTAAACTTAAATAGAAAAATATGATAAATTTAAATGCGACATCAATTTTTTTTTTTTTAAAAAAAAGAGTTATTTGAGAACTATAGTCTTAGATGGGAGAGAATATTACGTTGGGATGCTTGAAGCATTCACGCGTCGGCACGCATGAAAACAGAAATTAAATATTATATTTAATTTGCTTTTTACGCTCAAGACGTGATGTCTGATCATCCTGATACCGCATAATATTTTTTTTCCTTTGATGAAGCCAAATACTACAAATCTCTCAAAAACTTGCTTTCTCCTTCATATATATATATATATATATATATATATATATATATATATATATATATATATATATATATATATATATATATATATATATACAAGAATTATGTGCTATGTTTGTAAATTGACGAAAAAAGAAATGCTTAAATCAAAAGGTAATTAATTCTCTTAAAGTCGTGGTAACAATATGAACTGTGATACACTATTCCTTTCAGAGAAAAATAAAATTTATTTCAGACATTATTTCAGCTCAAAAGAAAAATAAAATGCTGAACTACTTGAAGCAATGGCAGCATTTTTTTTATTTCGACTCAATTAAATTAAAATAAATGAAAGAATTATATAAAAGAATCGGCTCAGTTCTGTTCTTCAAGCTTCAGTTTTTGAAGTAAATTTACAGAGAATCTCGTCATTCTTTCAAAACTGAGATTAAATCCAAGGCCGAAGACAAACGCTGTTCAGATTTCTGTGCTGATAAATGCTAATATATCTTTTAAGCGAGTTTATATTTGATATATCCCTCTAAAATTTTATATCAAGTATGGATTTTAAGTTAAAGTATATATTCAATTAAATTTAACAACTCAATGAAATGAGTTCAATACTAAAATCGGGTCAAATCAAGCACAAATGAGCTCAAATTAAGCTCAAAAGTTATATATGAAAATATCGAGTCACTGACTGGTTGATCAAATGACTTCCAAATTTGACTTACTTATAGTCGAATCGAGCGGCTCGACGAGATGAATCCAACGAGCCTAAGATCACTCAAATCAAAGATCGTTTATACGGTCAAATCACCAAAAAATTATCTAGTGAATCAATATAAGTCAATAGTGTTTTGAGATTTTGCTATAATGACCAAAATGCCTCTCATAATTATAAATAACCTCATTCTTTAAATGGGAATAAGTAGAATAACTTGGAAGAAAACTAGGAGAGAACTATAAGTTCGAAGTTCATCATCACCACTATTATCACCGATCGTCGCCTATTGTCATCGCCGACTGTCACCAATAACCGTTGCAGCCCAACTACCGCTATATAATTGTTGTAACCTGATTTTAAAATTCTCATTATCGTGATTTTCACATACATCAGTAATCCCATTATCGAAGATTTAAACTCTCTAAAAGATATATGTAATGGAACATTTTATATTAAATTGCACGTAGTTTTTTTCCCTCTTTCTAGAGTTTTCCAAGTAAAAATTTGAGTTCTTATTCTCTTTCAACTATCTACGTCTGGATTTTCCGGTGAAAAAGCCAAGTTTTATTCTAATGATTTTCTGGCAAGTAACAATATTAATATTTTACATATCCCAACTCTCAAGCTAACAAATTGAGTCCTCTCAAGCTAATGAGTTGATTAGAAGTTGGCTCATACTTCACTTCTCATCAAGTTAAGCTCTAACCATCTCACAAGTTTGCTTCACACACTTAACACCACTGACTTAGCCTATCCAAATATGCAGATACATGGTCTCTGTACAAACATATATAGAGATATATTCTAATCATTTTGACTAAATATTAAAGTTCTGGGAGAAATATCAGTTTTAATAAATTTCTATATTTCCAAAATGTATTTTTCTAATTTTTAACCAATCAGATAGGTACTTCAAGAATTTCTTAATCTCCAAAACGTTCGTAACAACATTATAAAAATCTATCCATTAAAAATTAAAAATTCAAGATAATTACCAAATATTTTTTTCAAGGATCTTTCCATGGGCTTCAACAGATCTTGTTTCACTGTCTAAAAGGTAAATTGATTGTGAATTATTTGCATGCAAAGTTAGTTGTTAAGAGTCTCAGTGGGTTCAATTTTAATTTTTTATTTTTATTTTTTAATTATTCTAATAATATATTTATTTAATATTTTTAAAGTATTTTTTTAAACTAAATCACAATATTTCTAAAACAAAATAGTCAAAATAATTTTTAAATTTTTTTGAATGTTTTCAAAAACAATTATCACTTACAAAATAAATAAAAATACAAATAAAATAATTTTAAATTGTCTCTAAATATTTGATTTGAAGTAAAATAATTTACTTCAAATTTCATTTGCTTCAAATTTCCACTTTACCTGGAGTTGTGGGATTTACTAGGCCCATATAATTTGCAGATTAATTGATGTTGGGCCTCCATTTAGCGTCTTGTATGTACCAATCCATCAGTTTCATCCATATTTAATTTGAATATGTAATTAATGGGAGCTTCATGTCCAACCTATTAGTTTTTTTTTTTTTTTGTGATGTATTAATATGATAATGATGATATCAATATAATATGATATAAATATAAGATGTATATATTATTAAAATATTAGAGTATAATATACCATTATAATATCATGTCTTAATTAGTAAAAATATTTCTAATTATTATATAAATTAAATAAATATGAAATAAATTTATTGCAATTATTCATAAAATTAAAATATATTAAAATCAATTGAAGAAAAAATTGTCAGAAGATATTATAGATCATTAGCTTGAAGTTGAAAAAAAAATTGATTCTTTTATTAAATAGATGCAAATTAAATATTATATAAAAATTAAAAGAAAATGGAGCAAAAGGGGGAAAATAAAATTAATGTGAAGTATCTAATAAGTTATTTATCATACTTAAAATAAAATTTAAGTTAATTATAGTTTCCAAAGTTAAATTTGTCCTATTTAATATTATTTCTTTGATGTAGTGAAAAAAAAAACCTTCTTTCTTTGCTTCTCCTTTATAACATGAGAATATGCTCTATATTCTCTAATTTGTCAATGTGTAATGCAAATGCAAGCTCGAGGGGTGTCAAAATTAATAAAATGTTTTCATTTATTTCATTTTTAAATAAGTGAATTAAATAATGACATGAAAACAATAGTGAAGATAAGGAGAATGTTTTGTGTATCATTTTAAAAGAATAAATAAATAAATCTAATTATATTTTTTAATGTGGTTCAACTCACTTGAAACATCATGACATTACCCAGATAAGACTCAAATATCGAACTAATCAGTGCCTATAACAAGAGTCAAGGTCCTAAAAGCAAAAAATATAAATATAAATATAAATATAAATCCACAAAAATCAATCAAATAATTAAAAATATCTCTAAAACATAGGGTTGAAAATAAAATAAAGGATTTTATTTTTATCATCGTATTAGTAAATTTGAAGTTAGAGAAACTTTAAAGAAAATGAAATGTTGAAAAATAGTGAGACCTGATGATATTCCAATAGAAGTGTGAAAATATTTAGTAGATCAAAAATTTCTTAGCTTATAAATCTTTTTATGTTATTTTAAAGACTAAATAGATGTCAAATGAGTGGAGAAAGAGTTTGTTATTTTTATATTTAAGAATAAAGATGATGCGCAAGAGCATGCAAATTATAGAGGAATTAAGATAATGTGTTATAAATTAAAATTATGGGAGAGAGTAATTGAGCTTAGGTTACTATGAGATACAAAAATTTCTCACAATAAGTTTGATTTCATGCCATGTAAATCTATTATGGATGCTATACATTTATTAAGATGTTTGATAGAAAAGTATAGATAAAGTAAGGAGGATCTACATATGATATTTATTGTTTTAGAGAAAGCTTATGATAAAGTTTCAAGAGATGTTCTTTGGAGAGTTCTAGAAAAGAAAGGAGTTAATATTGGTTTAACGATATGTATACTAGAGCTGTTACTTGTGTCCAAACACAAGGAAGATTGACAAAATATTTTCCTATTTCAGTTGGATTACATTAAGGTTCCTCTTTAAGCCCTTATCTTTTTTGCTTTGGTTATGGATGTTTTTACTAGGCATTTATAGGAAGATATACCTTGGTGTATGCTTTTTGCTGATGGCATTCTTCTCATTGATAAGACTAGAGAGGGAGTCTAAGAGAAACTTGAATTATGGAGGTCAACCTTAGAGTCTAAAGGTTTTCTTTTAAGCAGATCTAAAACTGAATATATAGAGTGTAATTTTAGTTGTAGAAGTTCTAGCAGTAATGTTTTGACATTGGGTGAACAAGCTATTAAAAAGAGTGAGCAAGTCAAATATCTAGGCTCTATTGTTCAAAATTATGGTGAAATAGATGGAGATGTTATTAGTAGAATTCAAGTTGGATGGTTGAAGTGGAGGAATGCATCTAGCTTGTTTTGTGATAGAAAAGTGTCGCTTAAACTTAAGGCGAAATTTTATAAGATGGTGGTAAGACCTATAATGATTTATGGTGCAAAATATTAGCCAATAAAAGAGAAGCATAAAACTAAGTTAAGTGTTGCAAAGATGAGGATGCTCAGGTGGATGAGTGGCTTTACTCTTAGAGATAAAATGTAAAATGAGTATGTTCGAGAAAAAGTTGGAGTAGCTCCTATAGCAGATAAGATTAGAGAGAAGCGCCTTAAATGGTTTGGCCACATAAAACGTTAGCCATCCGATGGCCCGGTTAGGAGAATAGATGCATTAGATTTGCCTTATGTTAAGAAAGGTAGAGGTAGACCTAAAAAAATTTGGTTAAGATGTATAAAAAATGATCTTATTATACTTCAATTAAATGAGAATTTGACACATAATAGGATACAATGGAGACAAAGGATTCATGTAGTGGGATAAAAGCTTATTGTTATTGTTGTTGTTGTCTAAAACATAGGGTTGAAAAAAGCGATTGATGATAAAACTCGATTTCATCCTTAGATGGATGATCAAATGAAGTATTTGATGGGGGTTGCAAATGAGATGAGGCACCAACATAGTTATGTTGAGAAAAATTCATCATTGCCCAAAACCTCATAAAATCCATCATAGAAAAATGCATAGCGAATATATATATATATATATATATATATATATATATATATATATATATATATATATATATATATATATATATATATATATATATATATATATATATATATATATATGAAACGGGGAACAAAAGGAGCTGATTAAAGTCATAAAATTTAACAGACACATCAGAAGCATAACACATAATAGTTCAAAATCCAAAACACAACACATTAAAGGAGTTGTAAAATAAAATCTTCACATAAAGCTATAGACCGTAAACCTTGTATTATATGCTAGAAAATTTACATGGACAAAGTAAAAGATTTTACATCTTAATATTTGTATGAAAATCTAACATATATATAAATTTGTAAAAAAGAACATAAGAACATATAAATTTTTTCATCAAAAATCTAAGAACCACGGGGGTCAAATACAGATGAAATGATTCTATTAGTTGAGTATTTGTTCAAATGTTCACTTCTCACCAAATTCATAGAACGGATTGTTATTGAAATATATCACAGAGTTCATTTAAGGTATTTGGACTAATGTGGCAAAGTGATAACAAGCCGATAGTGAAGGACAGATGATAATGACTATGTTTCTACAATAACAGTGAGGTTGCAATCTAATAATGCGAATGAGTGGTAGTATAGTGAATGTAGTTAGTTGGCCCTCTGGTGATAACAATCATTCAACGGCCTAGCGCCAAATCTAGAGGTGATCCAACAACAATTGGGAAGCGATCCAACATAATAGAGGCAGTCTGATGATGACGATCAGATAGCAATCGAACGAAAATGACTGGGAGGTGGTGAAGTGATAGTGGTCGAGCAATAATCTAGCGATGCATTTCACGTTGTCCAATAATAGCGGTCAAGATGCGATCCAATGGTGATGGTTGAGGTGGATTGATGTAAACAATCAAGCAATGATTTGGTGATGACAGTTAGGAAGCGATCCGATAAAAATAGTCATGTGACAGCCTAGCAACGTCGATTGGGTCACGATCCAATTGTAGTTTTTAAGTGTTTCAATGAAGATAAATAAGAAGTGGTCAGACAATGACGATTGGGTAGTGATTTTATGATGGAGGACAAGATATACTCCCACAATAACAATCTATAGGTGGTTTGACGATGACAAGTTAATAGCGATTCAAAAATAGCAATCAAGCGACATAACGATTAAGCGGCGATCTAATAGTGACAATCAAAAGATTGTTTAGCGACAACAATCAAGAGTTGATTTGGACACATCAGTAAGGAGAGTCTCGTAATGGTGATCCGATGATGGTGTTCTTCAATTCTTCAAATTTCAAAATTTTATTTAATCAATTATAACTCATATAAAAAAATAAGAATCTATTCATAGATTTTAATAATAGCATGCTTCATAAATGCCGTTAATGTCCATAACATCAGTTGACCCAAAATAATTATCTTTAGTATTTTAGTGTCTTAATAATGTTCAAATTAAATTATCTTGAAGTCATTGAATTCATCTCATCTAGATGATTACTTTAAATATATATTTAAAAAATATTAAAATTATTTAAGAATCTAACCAATGTCTTAAAACACTTAAT
Organism: Cymbidium sinense; assembly: GCA_021442155.1. Taxonomy (NCBI): domain Eukaryota; kingdom Viridiplantae; phylum Streptophyta; class Magnoliopsida; order Asparagales; family Orchidaceae; genus Cymbidium; species Cymbidium sinense. Next base: position 34,527,410 of record CM038230.1, on the reverse strand, counting down.
CTGAGTTTAAATTGGATCTAGGCATCGATTAGATCCTTTTCAATGTTATGGAGATCGTACCAATGCTCTTCTTCCATCAATTTTCTGAATCCAAGTTTTAAGGATCCAAAAGCTGATTCTAGAAACTATCCAATCTCAAATGCATAGAAATTCCTTCCCGATTGAATGGATTTTTGAGAGAAAACATCAAATCCTAATAACATATTTAAGACAGGCATTAAATAACATACTTTTGAGATATCCAATTGGATGAATATTTTGATTAATTCAATTTCCAGTTATTAAAATGTGAGTGATCATCTCATAAAATTCAAGATTCCAAAAAAATTACCAGCCCCACATCCAACACAAAAACGAATAACATCACTTAATTATCATAATTTTTTTTTTCATAAGGCAATCATGATTAATACATCAAACTTTAAAAGACAAGGAAGATATCCTTCTATCAAATCATAAAACAATCTACCCTTCTCATTTTAGGCAACAATCCACTCTGGCTGAGAAAGGTTAAGTCCCAAACAGACGACACAGAGAGCCGTGTGTTTTGCATTAGAATTAATATGTTAACTCTCTATAGATTAATAATCATGTTGATTTAACACTAATGCAAAATATTTATCAAAAAATACTAACTAAATGTTATATATGCTGACCTGAAAATTTCACACGGTAAAATGTAATACCTAATTAGTTTATTCTTAAATTATTCCTAATTATTGTTTTAGTTAATTAACCCATTATTACTGTAGCGATTACTGTAGCACCAGGTCTAAGATGAATGCTGGATTAAAAGCACGACGCGTATGGCGGATCGATCGAAGGTAAATTCATTTCCTTTCCTTCCTCGCTCCGCAGACACTTCGGATCGATCAGAAGGGGATCAGGTTATATAAAATAACAGTGACACAAATTAGAGACTGTTTAGCTCATAAATGGAAATCCAGCATAGCAAGAACTATCAGCATCCAGTCACAATTACAACTAAACACGTCATTAAAAAGTAATCACACACAAATAAATCACCTAAACTTAAGCACTTAAAGCAACACACAACCAAGCACCAAACACTAGTACATAATTATACATAAATCAGCGTTAAAAACATTTTCATAAAGCACGCAGCAACCATCATGAAAGTAATAACACGTCCGCTAGCAATAACAATAGCGACAGCCACAGCCTACAGATAAGAGAAAGACTTCCCCTTAAACACGCTTATAAAGCAAAAGGTTCGCCACCCCAACCAGAATATCAGAAGAGTCTGATTCCGTTGCACATCGCTGGTCAAAAGATGCAAAGCCAATAAATATCCTTCAAAGCTTTAAGCTTTATTACACCATCAATCATTGATTGAGTCGTCTTCATTGGATTAATGGCTTATCTGCCATAATACCAGTACTGTAATCTGCGCATGATACCAGTACTGCTGCTAACTAAATAGAGAAAGATGCAGTTCATGAGAAGCTTCAGAGAGAAAATGGCCGTACCCATAGTCTTTGCTTCACCATCTACCATAACACTAGTACTACTACAGCTGCCATGACCATCAGATACCTGTCTGTAACAACAACAATCCGTAAATACTACTACTGAATAGAAGATGGCTTAATGGGAAGCTTAAGAGTATTGAATGGCAGCATCATATCCCTTCCTCCCTGAGATTAATGGTTCTGCATCTACCATAGTACTAATGCTGCTACTGCCATTACAATCACAATCTGGCACTCACTCTGCAAATAACTATATAGAAGGAGATTCTGATCGTGAGAATATTTAGAGGGTGAAGGAATTGACACCTGCAGCCATGGCTTGCAGCTTGAGTAACTTCAGATATTGAATCGCCTCATCGAGCACGGAGGCTGTGTCCTTGCCCTTCCCTCCAGGGATGATTCTCTTCAGCATGCTAACGGTAGCTTGGATGCTCTCCCTCTTGTTACATCTGCTCCTGCCTCCTTGTCCAGTTTTGTCTTCCCCTTTACCAACAAAGCTTAGATCATTACTACTGTCTTCTTGCATGTAATGAGGTAAAGGAGCTACTGATGAGCTTGCAGTGTCCATGAGCAATGCATCTATCTCAGTGGAATCAACTCTGCGGCGCTTGGCTGGGAGATAGGAGCTAGCAATCTCCTCCATGTCCAATGGGGAATGACCTGTGCTAGTCTCTTCATCATCATATCCATAGTCCGAGTCCGAGTAAAGCAGAGCATCAATTTCTTCTGTATCTTCATGCATCTCATCCTCGCTCATATGGCTATTGGAGGCATATGAGTGGATCGCATTGCTCGCGAGTAAAGTTGGATTAAACTCCTCAAATGGATTTGCCACTGAACTAAAAAGCAAGCTTGTTTGGTCCCCAGAGTGATCGAAAACAAGGAACCTCTTTGTCTTAGTTGCATCTGGTTCAGAGTTAATTGTAGGATTTGGTGCCGGTGTGTTCAATGGTGGCCAACTTGCAGGATTAAACTGAAGGAAGCTCCCCTCCACTCCAAAACCAGGAAATGGGACGCCACAGAATGAAGGGCTATAAGAATAACCAGATGTTGGATAGACAATTGTGTTCTGCGGTTGCCCAGAATCAGGGGGCCAGAAAGTACTACCAGAGTTTAAGTTACTAAATTCCCACATCTAGTGCAGTAAAAGCAAGCTAAATCTCCTGAAACACAAACACTCAGATGCAAAAATCTCAAGCTGGAAAATAAACGTTGTTGCTTTTTTACTAGGATTAAAGGCAAACAAACCCACCAAAGAAAAAGCAGAGAATTCTTCTATCACAGAATCTTACTCAGAGACTGTAAAATTCCAGCTATATTCTAATCATGCAGAGGACGGAAACAAATCTACGTGACTGGCTTCAGGAGGTGGCGGAAATACTCAGCCTACGGCAAGATTAATTCATACAAGAAAGAAAGAATTATATTATAACAACCTAGAATAATTAGAGGGAATCAAAAACTCATTTAAGATTGCAATATCTTTGTTCCAGCGCAATTACCTGACAGTCTTGCAACGGTTGGAAACAAGCGATGACTCTAACTATGATGGTAGCACACCCAGCAATCCCATACTCGTATTTCAGTTCCCGAAATCTCGTCTGCGTCGATGCTTGGCACACCATTACTATTTGCTTTCCCTTCAAAATGAGCCGCCCACCACAGAAGCACAAGAAGAATCGCAAGATGATGAAGAAGAAGATGGAAAAAGAAATGAAGAAGATCTAAAGTCGCAGACGAAAAGAAGAATTTGAACACGGACTAATTCCCGAGAAAATCAAGAAATGCCCTTTAAGCTTATCAGGTATGTCTCAGATGGCTTCGATGGAAATAAACCTCACTCCCACAAATTGCAGTGTGTAAAAGAGACTAAACAGAAGAATGTCAAAGCGAAACTCAAGTTACAGAATAACCCTGCAATATAAGTTCAGGGAAACCACTTTCCGGTAAACATCGATGGAAAGGCTCAGCCACCGCATGCTTCTGCTCCAATATTGAATCGGATAAACTTCCTTTCCTCAAACGTGAGAAAACCCTAAAATATTTTCATCCATTAGCAAGGAAAAAGTGAATAAATACGAAACCCAAAGAAGATGAAGCTCACTCGAAAAAATCCCTACTGAAAGAACCTTCATACACGGCAGCAGTAGCACAAAAAATTCCTATTAGAAATAACAAATCAAAATAGCGAAAAAAAAACAATCGATTTGCAGAAAGAAAACATCAAAAGGGAACGATCAGATTAGCGCTGAAAAATCGAATAACTGAAATTGACAATTTTCACTTACAGCGAAAAGGATCAAGTTTTAAAGCGCAAATCTGGCGATTTTGGGGTCAACTAAGATTCACGTGCAGAAGGTAGAGCACGACGAGCAGATCTGACTAGAATTCGCAAGCTCCAGACGAAGGAAACCAGAGAACAGGCCAAATTTTCCCGGACAAGGAGATCGAGAAGACAAAAGGTTGAAGGATTTTATCGGCATTATGTGACAAAATTACCCTGGAGAGATAATAGATATTACAGCATATTTAGGTGTTTTGTGCTATGATAGGATGAAAGAGTTGTCCTGAAATGTAATACATACATAAGATTGACCTGTGGCTAATTAATTGACTAGCATTAGTCACATAATCAGGCTCAAACCATGGTTAAGTTTCACGTTAAATGAGATTTGAGACGAGATGAATTAAAAAGAGTAATCCTTAATTAAGAAATAAAAAAAATTTAATTTAAATTTTTTTTTATTGCGTCAAATTTAGAAGAATTTTTTAAAATAAGTATTAAATAAATATTAATTATAATTTTAAGTAGAAATAAAAAAAAATTCAGTTTAGATACAGTCGCTGAGGTGGCTTAAAAATGAATCGATTATGTTTCTCTGGCCATGTAAATGTCAGATCAATGGTTTTATGTCTGAATATTTAGGTTACGGTTAGGTGACGATCCAAATATCTTTCCCGACCCCGACGATGACCTAATCCCATTCGGCTCCACCTCTAGATTCCCACCCAAGACCTAAGGATTGATCGACGACCTCACTTTCTCCACCTCCACGGCTCCCACACTTTGGTATATTGATTTCCCTACCATTTATTTTTGTGGTGTGAAAGAAGCAAGTTCTTCTTTGATTTGGTCATTGATTTTTAACTCTATATAGGATAAATATTCATTCCAAGCATCTAGAGAATGAGAAAGGTGCAAGTTCTTCTTTCTCTTTAAGGGTTTTTGTGGTATGAAACATGCAAGTCCTTTTTCTTTAATGAAAATAAGTAGCAATTTCATGTGATGAAGCACCAATTTTTAATAGGTATAATTATTTATAGGAAATTGGGGTCGGAAGAGTTTAACTGAATCAAAATCTTCAAGAAGGAACACCCCAATTCAACTCGAGGAAATTTTATCAAATGGGTTCAAACTAACTAACTTCGACTCAAACTCGAATATTAACGGGTTCAAAATGCCGAACTGCAACTAACTCAACGGACCAAACCAATCATATAAGCTTAATAATGATAAAATCTAAAATAATTTATTTAACCAAATAGAGAAAAATTTAACATTAAATATTATTACTCAATTTTATGATATCTATAATATTTTTTTCTAAATTCTAAATTAAAAGTTTAAATCTCTGGAGGCTTTACTCTTGATATTATAAACAATTAATATTACAAATAATTAAAATAAAATAATATTTAATTAATTAAAATTACATTCACAACATTAACCCATACAATAATCAAATTTTACAACTCTTCAATACACTCTAAAAAAAAACTAAAACTTCAAGTCTCCAACTCCAAGCTCAAAGAGTCAAAGTGAACTTCAAGACCCTTAAGTCACAACCTGTAAAAATTCTGCAAAACATCTTAAAAGAATAACAATATATATACATAGAGTGAGAGCAAAACAAAATCAAAAGAAAGATCACAAGAGCATACCAATATACATCACATCAATGGCACCCACAAAAAAAATCGCAAAGATGTAGAATGATAAAAATTAGCGCTTAAAGTAATACAAACAAAGTGAAGGATAAAAGCATCATAAACAAAGAAAATTAGATAGAATAGAGAGAGGCTCGCTCAATCACACCAAAATGATGAAATATGAACATCCAAACTAAGGGTTATATCACAAGAGCTAGCCAAAGAGAGTGAAATCATCAGCTTATCAACAAACCTATTGAAAGATAACTTGTTTGTTGAAAGTCTATGAGCTTTAGTACCGCAAACTAATTAAAGCCATATATTTTAGAGGAGAAAGTGCGAATGGGAAAGGGATTATCCCATTACCCATACAAGATAATTATCACTATCACCATATTCATTATTCACCATATCATGGGACATGGGAGTCTATCTGATAAAGAAAACAAAATGAATATGAATAATACAACAATAAAATGGGATAACCAATCGATAAAGAAAACTACCCGTGAATACATAAATCTGAATACCATGATACAACAAAATACGAATACCTGATACAAAATAAATGAAAATAACACAAAAATAATTATGATTTCCACAAAAACATACACCACAAGTAATATGTGATAATGCAAGATAGATATGCATAGATACAAACAACAAATATGTAACAAATGGAAAGAAACCACAGGTCAGAATACGAGAATAGAAATACAATAGTGAATACATAAGCAATAGCATTTAAATACAGAATAGTCCAGAATACAAGAATAATACAACAATAAAATGGGATAACCAATCGATAAAGAAAATAACCACCATGAATAAGAATCTTCCTATCAATATTTTGATAATCTAAATAAGAAAATTACTTCACACTACAAGTTAACATGCCCCTTCCAAGCATCAATTCATAATAAGTTTTGAGAAAATTAACATATATGCAAATGTAATAGTGTGCAAATTATGCAAATAATAGTATGCCAATAACAACATAGATCACTAGTTGGGTAAGGCTAGAAAATAAAAGCAAATCAAGCAAATTATGCAAATCTACAAAATAAACCGCAAAGATATATAAGATAATAAGAAAAGTATGCAAAATAAATGCAACCAACAAGTTCACACTTCACAACCACCGGTCCACCATAGAAAGGCAACAACAACACCTAACTATGTAAAATTATGCTTTAATTGTTATAGGCATTCATTAAATTATTGCATGAAAATTAAAATAAAGTACTCAAAGTGACTAGTTAATAACTAATTGAATTGATATATCACCATCATCTTTATCACTCGATTAGAAGTGTACTTCATAACATCTCTGTGATTTCATCAAGTTTAATCATTTAAATCTACAACAAAGAAAGACTTCAATTATACAGATACATAAGTGATTTAAATGAAAATTTACTAAATTTATTAAAGAAAGACTTCAAATCTCTATCATTATATAATCCTTCATGCATACCAATGCTTCCACAATATCATGTTTTAGTGCACTGATATTGATCAAGAATCCTCCGCTATTACTAAATACACTTTCTGGATGCAACAAGAAATTGGTATACACAAAATATCACGAGCCATTGACAACTTGTGAAAATTTATATTGGTTGCCCTCCAATAATGCAATATGTCAAATCCATTTTTCTATCAATCTAGGCTCATCTAAGTATAGCTCAAGCTCGATTTTCTCGATACTATCTTCTTCATCAAAAGAATCAAAATCTTTAACAAAATAAAAGTATAATATAAAATGTCAACTAACTAAGCAAAAAAATTGACCAAAATAAAGTAAGTATACAGAAATTGTGATTTTGAAATTGTTGAAGTGAATGCCCTTGAATTATCAATTTGAGATGTTAATGAATTAAGTTTGTAATGATGAACCTTCCATGCTTGATTTTGAATAATTTCTAAACAATGAAAATAACTTCCCTCATATTTACAACTTGTCTAACCCAATCACCTCCATAAAGTCTTTATAACACCATTCAACAAAATTAAATTTGTACCTTGGATCAAGAATAACAGCTACTGCAAGAATTACACAAAAATCAGACCAATATTTCTCAAATTTTGAAAGCATATTTAAATCTATCGTTTTGATGCAGTCATTATCACTTAAACTTTCATGCTTTAATATCATGTCGCAAAACCGGAAAATAGAGATTTGTTTATTTTTTTTTTTGGGGATGTGAAATCTTAGGGGATCTTATTTAGAATGATGGACATTAAGGTGAATGATACTATCTCGAAGATAGAAATCACCACCCTATAATGGACCTAATCACCTAATAAGGACTCTGATGATGGTCTTGAATATAGATCTTTCCCACTTTACATGGAAAAAAGTAAAGTAGGGTTTATTTTAAGGGGTTAGGTTCCCATGGAGGCAAGCCCCATAGTTAATTACATCTAAGAAATGAGAATTTCTTAAGAATACTCTCGATTAAAGTAGATAATTAGAGTCTCCAAAGATTTCAAGGTTAAGACTATCTTTGGCTATTTTAGAAAATCAAATGGGATAGATCAAGGAGAAGACTTATTTTTGGAATCCAAAGGGAGAAAGTAGGAAATACTCATGATACTAGGAAGCTAGTGAGCATTCCAATCTACCCATAGTTGGGCTTTATATTTTGAAATTGAAGAGAGTTAATTATTTGAGTTGACATTTTATTAGATTCTTAATTCCACAACATTGTGAAAATGCCAAGAGGTGAGGAGAGGATTTATGCACGAGCAATTCTAAACTAAGGAGCCTTGGTACAAAACAAAGGCACAACCTAAATCTAAGGCTAAAAAAGGGTATATGGTTTACCTCCACAGAGAGAATAAACAACCCATTGCTGGACTTATTACGAGTGGCGCCTTACTCCTCCTACACTTTAAATCCATGTAGGCAAGTCTTATGCTTTGCAAGATGGCTAGGTTGTTCATTTAGAAAGAAAACTAAGTCCTTAGACTCACCCCTAAGAGACTAGAGTATGAAATGAATATGAATCAATGCAAATTTTATCAAATTTATTTGATTCTTTTAGACTTTTGTTTTGACAGGGCATGGGATAGGTAATTTCCTTAAACCCTAAGGCATAGCCTAATCTTATGATTAACACTTCTAAGTCTCAGGCTTAGGTTAAGTGTTCACCTAATCAATAGATGTGTCTTATGACTAAGGAAATCTTAGTGTCTAGAAGATCCTTAAGTCTAAGAGGATGTTAAGAACTCACTCCAAAAGTGAGGTCAACAGATATCTTGTGCCAGAAAATACACATGTAATTTCATAAAAATGTGCTAAGAAATTGCATATGCTGATAATTTTTTTCTCATTCAATTGTTGATGGACAACTCTTGTAGTTCGAGTCACCCAATTCTAAATGAAAGGCACTGTAATAGATACACTATCAAGCATAATAAAAGTTGAATTCCACCTAGTAGGAACATCTTGCCTTAGTCCCTTCTTTTCATCAATAAAACTTTGTTTAGCACATTCCAAAATTTTTGTTTTCTTGCTTGAGAATCTTTCACATATTTAATACTTTCACGAACCTTTGATATTGAGCTATCAATGTCTTTTAAACCCTCTTGAACAATCAAATTTATGATATGTGCACAACATCGTATGTGAAAGAATTCTCCATTGCAAAGTAGGTCACCTCTCAAATTTAAATGATTTCTCATGAATTCAACAGACACATTATCAGCTGAAGTATTATCTAAAGTAATACTGAAATTTTTTTTTCAATTTCCCAATCAAGTAAAAAGTTTGAATTACTTCAAATAATGCAAGTCGGCGATAAATGAAATTTTTTTTTTTTGTAATTTCCAATTATTATCAATGAAATGTCGTTACAAATAAATCCATCAGTATTGATGGAAGTCCATAAATCTGACGTCAAGCAAACTCGACTAGTGGTACTTTGTAGCATTGTTCCGATTTGCCCCTTCTCTTTCATGAACATCTTTTTGCAATCTTTTCTAATAGTATTTCTTGAAACAAATTGCAAATCTCGATGCAAATAACGTAAAAGTGCTCTAAAATCAGACCATTCAACACATTGAAAAGGTAAATCATGCATAATAATGCAAGCGGTAAGCAACTCACGAAACTCTTGTTGGTTGAACTTAGCATTGCACATGGAAATAGATGAAGAAGAATTACTTTGCAAAATAAGTTATATCACGCGTGTATCCCTTTTTTTGCAAGTTTGTAAATGACGTTTCAAATTGCAGGTGCTAAATTTGCTATCACATATGTAGGTTGCACCGCACTTTTTACATTTACATCTTTGTTTCCCATCATTTTCAAAAGGCAGTAAATCAAAATATCCCCAAACAAAATGATAACATTATTCTCTTCTTTCTAGCAAGTATATTGCTTGTCTCTTCATTAATTGTTTGAATTTCATTCTCACCAATATCTCCATCAAAAAAAACTTCATTTTCTTGAGCATTAATAATAGTATTGGAATTCTCCATCTAAATTAAAAAAATTGATGATAAGAAATTTATAAATAATACATTATATATGTATTACACATTTACACCCTAATCACTAGAATGAAAACCTCTATAAAGATAAATTACTCTTTCATGAAACCATAAAATATCCGGAAAAGCTTTGAAATCACACAGGACTCACAGCTTGGTTGCAAAGAAAAAGGAATGGTGGCATTTTCAATATGATAGAATAAATCTAATGTGTTCAATAATGAAACAACTAAGATCAGCATAAACCTCAATCATACAAGCAACCTGACTAACTTGTGACATTAACAATCTACAAAAAGAGTAGAGACATAAAATATGCCATGTCGACAGAAAACTGGAGGATGACCGAAGATGAGAGTATTTATCAGTTTCAGATATCATGTGAAAGCTGCAGCAAAGAAATAGACCTAAGGAGCCAAACTACTAACATTTACAATTTGATTTGTACTTCAGTCATGACAGATTTTCATTCTAGTGAAGTTCAATTTCTAACCTGTGAACATTTTGGATTTCCATACAATTGTGGTGTAAAATCATTGCTTCAAAAAACTAATTTGTGCACCAGCTAGAAATACAACTGCTAATTTCTGCAATCCCTAATCCGAGCACCAGCCAGAAATACAATATCCTTTTCAACTTCATCGCATATGTCAAAAAACACTAACAGCATGTTCATTCAAATGTGCTATACAAACAAATAACTGAATAAACAATCACCAATCACATGATGAGAAGCAAAAGTCAAACAACACGGCCATCCATATTCCATACAATAAAAAAGAAACGATCACCAAACATGAATGACAGAGAAGGATTGATTTTTAGATTACCTCAGAAGCGAAATGAGAAGATTCGAAAGAAGAAGGGTGACGGAGAGTCGAGAGAAAGAAGATGTCGAGATGGCAACGCCGAAGGGATTGACTTTTGGCCTAAATCAATTAAGAAGAGGTATAGAGGCAGAGCCGGCCACAAGCGGAGAGGAAAGGAAGTTCGACTCAGTGAAGAGAACTGAAGAGAAGAGATAGCTTTGTCGCACCTCGCTTGCATTTGCATATTTTCCCCTTTTTCTATAGGTTTTCTGAACAATCTGGGCTGTCAAAAAAATCGGATGGTTCAGCGGCTTCAGCAAAATGCGGGGCACACAAAATAGCGGAATCGAGTTATTCGGGTCAATTCGGGTCTGCTTCGGGTTTTTGGGTTCAACCCGACCCGACTCGAAAGTACATTTCGTGTCATATATTACGACACTAACCCGACCCGAAAATCTATTTTACTGACCCAAACCCGGATTTTTCGAGTCGGGTTCATGTCGAGTTGTCGAGTCGGGTCATTTTTTGACATCCTTAGTTATTTATGCAAGGCTTGATCAATGATCTAAATTTATTAGCTACACACCATAGATTGTATAATAGTACATGTGACATTAATTATGAGGTTTATATATATATATATATATATATATATATATATATATATATATATATATATATATATATATATATATATATATATATATATATATATATATATGCTTGAATTAGTATGATTGTGTATGTGAGATTAAGATTTAAAGTGTAGTCCTCATAAAAATTATCATATATTAAGAGAGGTACTCGTAGAGTACTACATTTGAATCAGTGATGCAATAAATTTGATGAGTGATGAGTTTGAAAATTATTTTAGAATGCGTTTGAAATTTACTAGATTTATTTTGAGATTAGTGAAATATAAGTTTTACATTTTGTTCATTCAACATTGTAGGTTAGTTGCTGAGCATATATTAGGATGACTCAGGAGTTCGTTTACTTGATCCTCTTCTATGATGGACAACTGATCATTGATGATGTTTAGTTTATGTCAAAATCATCCAATTTCGCATCATGCAAGTTTAGAAGATTTAAAATAAAAAAGTGCTTAGATCTCTATGCTATGATGTAGATAATTTTATTGTGGAGCTAATGTGTCATTTCTCTGTCGATGCGGGATACATAGCATCTACGATTTCTGACGATGAAGTCTGCAGTGTTGTACTAGATGAAGCTTCCCGTCAAATATTAGTTCTTTATGTGGAAGTCAAGCCACAATGTACGCTTCAATTGCAACTAATATTGATCTCATGCAGCATAATATTTCATCTGATTACGCACATGATTTCACTTTGTCAACAACCACTGTATCACAACACTACTGCGATGACTCAGAACTAAGGTTAGCAATTACCTTAACAGCATTGTTAGTGTCTTCATTTTATGGTTTATCCTATCTCTCATTTTTTTAATGATGTTAATTTTATTGACATAGAACACAGATGCCTGTTGAAGCACGATTGCATGAGCAACCTAGTGCATTTAAAATATTGTCTGATGACGAATACAACATAATGAATAGCGAATCAAGCAATACATCTGATGATAATGATGATGAAGAGGATTTTTTCTTGGTAATAACAATTTATGTGACAACAATGTTGGTCATGAGCTTATTCGGATCATTCAATACAAAATTCTATAAATGATGATGCTTTGATTTGCAATAACGACTATGTTCGCACATGTCAAATCACAAAAGATTGTGATGTAGATATTGTGTTTGATGGTCCATCTAATATGTCAAATTTTTCGAATAACATCGAAGTTCTAGTTGAGATATATGAAGGTATGCATTTCTCAAATAAGAAGAAGTTTTAGTTTGAGTCACTGGTTGATCAATACTAACTAATGTTCAGTTTCTTACCATCACTTCAAATCAAAAGAATTTCACTGTTATATGTGCACAATATAGCAATCCTAGTAGATATTATCAATGACACATGCACTGTAGTAGGAGCAAAAGGTTGGGATGTGCTCGAAGGATACCAACGTTAGGTACACCACATACATGCATCAGCACTATCAGTGGTTCTAGACATCGTCAATGCACTTCTAAGTTCATTAGTTATTTCATAATGTCACTTATGATATCTCAGATAGACTTGAAATCAAGGGAGATCATTGGAAGGATGAAATCAAAATTTAATATTAAAGTGTCTTACATGAAGGCATGGGATGTGCGGCGTAAGAGTATCAGAGCAATATTTGGGAGTTGGGAGGACTCATACCGCTCTCTTGGCCTATTCATAGATTCTTTATGTTATGTTCTGCTAGGAATTGTTTATAGAATTTTATCATCAAATACATGCAAGTTTCAAAGATTATTTTGGGCATTTGGACCATCAATATCAGGTTGAGAATTTGTCACTCTCGAGCAACATTCTACTAGAAAGTATCGAGTACGTTACTCATGACTATTGTTATTGATGCCAACAATTGATTATTTTGCTTTCGCGAGTTAAAATAGTGAGTCAGCTCTAGTTCATGTGTGCATTGTCTATTATTATGAAGGAGTGATTTATGTATTATCTCAGATAATCATGTAGAGTTGGTACGTGGTTGTCGAGATGTATTTCCATGGGCTGCGCATTATCATTGCTTAAGGCATCTGAGGGAGAACTTCAAAAAAACAATGTGGAGAATGGGTATTGCATATGTTAAATTTCTATGTAAGAAAATATATATGTCTGGCAGCACGGATGACATAAACATATTCAATCGTCACATGACAGACATAAAGAATATCAAAGTCAAAGCATACCAATGATTAATAGAGCATGATGTGTGTAAGTGGTCATTTGGCTTATGTGTTAAGATATTACACCATGACAATGTATGTACATATGAACTTTTCTCGCTAGATTGAAATAACCGACTTTGACGCGGAGTATCCTTTCTCGCCACCACCGTTAAAGTAAGATCAGGTAGACCACGATCAAGTCGATATAAGAACACAATTGACGAGAGTGTAGGACAGAGCACTTGTATGTGCAATTTATGTAAATCAGTTGGTCATTACCGGACATCGTGCCCACACAACCCTACTAGTAGAAGGTTAGTATGGATAGTATAACAAAATATCATGTACATAGGGATTTTCATATTTCTTCTATACTTTTGCACAATTTTAATATTAATGACTTCTAACATTGTCCCATTTTCTTTGTTCTTTTTGTCACAGGTACGATGGCCGAGGAGCCTTCCAGGCCGAATAGACGTCGGCAGAGGACGCGTGCTAAGATGGCCGATGACGCAGCAGATCCTATACATTAAGAGGTCCATCCCAGCATAGCCTTCTTGAGTGGCAGACATAGGGTCGCTCATCCAGGTTCAGTATGTATTTACTTTCAAGCTCATTTTGTCAAACTATTTTAATTGATAACCTGACTTTACATTGATTTCTTTCTATTACATGACACTATTTTGGAGACAGCTTCACATCTCCTTATGCTTAGGGAATGACTCGTTACCTGCCTGTGGTTCACAGTTGCCCTCTCTTTTGTGTATTTTGTATAATTCTGTATTTTTTGTATTTGTAACTGGGTTTACTTAAGATATGAATGGAGACTATTTTGTGTAATTTGTTTAGTTGTATAGCTAATTCATGTAAAGTAGTTTTAATTTAATGCTAGTACTACTGTTATTATTGATATCCGATTGAATTTATATTTACAAATTGTAGACAAATACAGCTTTTATAAAAAACACTTCTTTTTTTTAAAAAAAATGACAACATGAAAGTGGCCCCACCTATTAGCGACTGCCCTACGTTAGCCGATAATCGGTCAACTATACTTAGCCAATCGCCGGTCGATCATTCGCCACCCTCAACAATGAGGTGGTTGGTCAGTCGCCCACTTATGTGGTGATTATACCTAAACTTAATTTTTTTTATATATACTTAAAATTATAATTATTATTTATTTAATACTTATTTTAAAAAATTCTTCTCAAATTTGTACGGCTAAGTGGCTTTTCTTATTAATTCATATATATATATATATATATACATATATATATATATATATATATATATACATATATATATATATATAAAAAAGTAAAGCATTAGACCTAATTATCACAAAAAAGGCATTGCACCTTTGAAAAACTCAAGCTTTTTTATTCTAATTTACTCTAGTTCTCTTAAAAGCATTTATAGGATCATTTAATAGTTGAAATCTAGTAAAAGTAATTTTAAATATTTATTTTATTTTAAAATTGGCTAAATTTTTATATTAAGTCTAATTAGAATTTTAATCAACTAAATAAGCACAAAAAATAAATAATTTAAAAATAGGTATAGTGTTGAACGATTTTAATTTGCTTAATGTGGCCTCCACGTCGTGAGTACTAAGCTTGAGTTTAAAAAAAATTTAAAAATTCTTAATTTTTCCGATCGCAACGATAATGAATCAGTGAGCTTTATATCGTTGGAAACATAACAAAACTTTTCACGACTTTTATGTTGACAAAAATCTATGATTCTAGCCCAGTAAGATGCAGTTTTTGCAAACGCTCGCAAAAATTGTGGTGTAGAGTTCAAAATTTTGGCACAAACTGCGGCGTACCGAGCTAGAATTGCCAATTTTTGTCAGCATAAAAGTCATGGAAAATTTTGTAATGTTTCCATGATACTAAGTTCGCTCAATTCTGACACCGGATGAATCCGATAAGAGCAAAATTCTACGATTGTGCCAAAAATTTTAACTCCACACTGCAATTTTTGTGAGTGTTTGTAAAAACCGTGGCATACCGGCTAGAATGGAAGATTTTTTTCAACATAAAAGTTGTGAGAAATTTTGTTATGTTTCCAACGATACCAAGCTTACTCGATTCCGAAATAGGATGAGTCCGATACGGGGAAAATACTGAGACTTTGCTAAATTTTTTTTTTTAATGTCATAGTCGTGAACAAATGACACTAGCGTGGATGCCACGTCGCAGTAAGTCGCCGATGACCTATTATGCCTATTTTTAATTTTTTTAATTTTTGTGCTTATTTAGTTAATTAAAGTTTTAATTATGCTTAATATAAAAATTTTGCCTTTTAAAATTTCATCATTTAGTTAAATTCAAACCTTCATACACATTCATAATTTCACAAAAAATAAGATATTCATTTATATATTTGAAATAAATATAAATAAAGCCAATATTTTCTTAAAAAATTTCCATTGAAGGCAATTAGACCCTCTAAAAAATATGTTTATCTTGAATGTCATTCGAGAAGATATTTTAAATGTAGTGTGAATATGAATATATTTTAAGTTAGATAATTGAAAATTTATAAAATCAATTAAAGGATTTATATATCAATTTTTAAGTGATTTTAGTTTATCTAATATCTTAAAATTTTAATTAATAGATTTTATTAAAAAAAAGTTTTAAAACTATATAAAAAATAATATTGAAAGTACATATATTTTTGGATGATAATCTATTTTATAAATGTATTATATCAATTATATGAAATAGAGATATAGATGACTGGTAAAACTTTTGAAAGAGTCATTTTTTATTTTATGTACATGCACATCAAAAAATATTTTATAAAATGAATAGGTTATTGAAAGAGTCTTGCTTGTCTAGGTGACAAGTTAGTCATTAATTAGTGAGTAATTAGTTGTATAAATAATTTATAAGAGTGAAGGTTTAATGTTGTGCAAGCAACCCTCCTACTTTGGTAGAGATGTTATTAACATGAGCAAAAGAATAATAAAAACATATTAATCGAGATGAATGTTGGATGTTTTGAGGGGATTAGGGATCACTTAATGTTAATGGAGGTAGTATCAACTTAAGAAGGCTATAGGAGGATGGCCTTTGCAATGGTGCCAAAGCGGTAACCTATGATTATGAATTATTTGTGAGGGTATGTTTGAATGTGGCAACAACTTTAGATAGTTTAAAATGAAGCTAAGGGATAGGAAAAGATTTGAAGGTCAGTGGAGTGTGAAAGCTTGTAAAGGAAAGCAGGGTCAACTTAGGATTTGGAGAAGATGAAAATGAAGATTTAATTAGACTTTCCTTTGCATGGAAGTTCAAGCTCTTGGGAACTAATTGTAAAGGAAAGTAGGGTCAACTTAGGATTTGGAGAAGATGAAAATGAAGATTTAATTAGACTTTCCTTTGCATGGAAGTTCAAGCTCTTGGGAACTAATTGTAAAGGAAAGTAGGGTCAACTTAGGATTTGGAGAAGATGAAAATGAAGATTTAATTAGACTTTCCTTTGCATGGAAGTTCAAGCTCTTGGGAACTAATTGTAAAGGATGAAAGGAGGTAAGGGAAATAAAATTAAATGTAGTTAAATATATGGACAAAGATATATATAATTATCACAACACTCAATAAAGAGTTGTTATTAGACCACCAAGCCTCCAATAGAGGTATTAGCCACTAAATCATCTTTAATATCATAACTTCTAATTTTGAGTTAAGAGATTAACGGTTTTGCATGGCAAGGGATTAGCAATTTCACTTGTAGAGCAATGATAGTGAGTTAAGATTTCTTCTATTTAAATTTCATGATTTCTTGAATTGAATGGTCAATTTCGAGTCAAATTCGAGTTGATGGGTCAAAATCGAGTCAATTTCGGATTTGTGGGTCAACCCGAATCAGACCCAAAATATCAAACAACTTGAATCCGACCCAAAAATTATTGGGGTCAACTCGAACCGGGATTTTTCGAGTCGGGTTCGTATCGAATTGTCGTGTTGGATCAATTTTTGATACTCCTACCTTGGTGTATAAGATCTACTTTCAAAAAGTTTCTACCAACAAAAGCTTTTAACATCTTTCTAAATCAAGAAATCTAAAACCAGATTTCTTATTTATTTTGTATTCAAAATAATGGTTTTAATGGAAAAGTTTTTTCATTATAGTTACAGCAAAAGAAATTTTTTTTTTTTCAATTTAAATCTATAGGATTATTTTCTAAAGCATTTTATGTGCAATACATTTCAAAAGCAGCGGGGTTCCATTGCAATTTCTTTTTCAATAAATTCAAAAGCCAAATATAATTCACAGGTTTTTGGCTTGCTTTCAGGCTTCATTGGAAAATTATTTAATAATAAAAATTGAAACTATTTGTGTCATTAATCCATACTAGTTTTGTACGTAGTTTTGTCAATATAGCTTTTCAAAGATATTGCACAGAATTTTTAAAAGTCTGCTATATAAATTTTAATTTGAGAAGCACCTAAAGCTAAAAATCATTGTAAGCACCAAGTTTTAACAGTTGGCTTTTAATTTACATGGAATTGTAAGATCATTTGTGAATCTTTCCGTTTAAGTTATAGTTCGAGCAATGTTATATAGGACTTTTTAAATTAGTGCAAAAGTTGTATTTTTATTTTTATTTTTATTTTTATTTTCTTTCAAAATCTATGAAAATTTTATGAAACATACCTAAATCATTGAGACTTGGGAGCAATTTAGGATTATTTTTTTACTTTTTATTTATTATTTTATTTTTTTATTTATATATTGACTTATAATATAATATATTTAGTATCTTTAAACTATTTTTATTAAATATTAAATAAATTTGATTGTGGTGACAATAGTGGCTAGTGGATTATTACTAGCAATGATCGTCGATGATAATATTCAACAATGATGACTATTTTTTTTTAAATGCTTAAAATTTATTTTGAGTATTTTTAAAATAATTTAATTTATTTTTAAAAAGTAAAAAAAATTATGAAAAAATATTTTTAAAAATTAAATAAAAATAATCCCAAACAAATTCATAATTTTTGCAAAGTAACTTCACTGGTCTCAATTCACCAATGTAAGTACTATGGATCTCCCGCTTTCATTATGAAGCTTCACGGGAAAATATCTAAGAGCCATGGCATATAACAAAAAATTTTATTTATTTATTATTATTTGTAATTCTTCAATTGTTATGATGCAAGAAGACGAACATGAGTATACGGATACAGCACGATATAAATACAAGACATTTTTATTATTAAAAATATAGGACAAAAATATACACCTGTCACCGTATTATAGATTTTATATCTTAATAATTATAAATATTATATATAATTTAAATAAAATAAATAGAATATTAAAAGTAAAAAAATGATAAAATATTTAAGTCTAATACAAAAGATAAAAAGTCCATAAATGATACATATGTATTAAGAGGAAGAGTGTCAAGAGGTTTGAGGACACTGACTTTCAATACTAATAGTGATGGCAAAAAAGCGTGATGATGATTTGATTCTACGATCGCATAAGAAAATTTAATTACCGCAAAAGAGATTGAGACTCGAGGAGAGTTGGGTGATGTTCACATCCACAGACCATGAGTTATAAATTAAAAAAAAAAAAGTTATAAGTTTATAACTTATATTTGAAATATTTTTAATTTTAATTTTAATTGGACACACTAGAGACGTGTCTAACATATGTTGGACAGTGCACTCCACTATTTTTAGGAGTGTCGATATATCATTGTTCAAATATTATATATATATATATATACCTAAGCAATAATTCATTTAATCCTACTTATATGTCACACTTGTCGCACCATTACATCTACTCAAATTTATTTTAGAAGAAAAAAAATTTAATTTTATATCCTCCAACATGTATTTATCAATTTTTATTCAAATATCTAAATTCCTGAGAAAATATTAACTCATACTTCAATTTTTTTTCTTACATAACTGTTTTTAATGTTCATTCTATATTTTTAATTACTTTTAGAACACATTAGGCCACATATGTTTTTCACATAAAAAAAAAAAAATACAGATTAGCAGATAGATCTCCACAATGGTTCAGAATCCTGGTGGATTAAATGCTTCCTGAGCAACTATCAAATTTGCAGTATTTTATATGCATTAACTGATAATGCCTTCTCATTTAAGCACACATGCTGCTACAGTACTGATCATGTCATGATCCATGATATATCCAAATCTTAATTCATTTCTATTTCATTTGGTAGTTTACGACTGGAACCGGCCAATGGATTCTCTTCTCAGGTACCAAGGACCGAATCTTATACCTAGTCACCTTATTAGTATATATATCAGCTGGAGCACTCTCTCTCTCTCTCTCTCTCTCTCTCTCTCTATGTGTGTGTGTTTGTATATATTGATAATCTTATATATTGTTTTTCAGTTTTCCAGAGCAAACTGATTAATATACAAAACTTGAAGGTGGTAGGAAAGATTTTGGGGATTTGATTCTGCAAAGGGATATGCAATGGAGGCAAGCCATTGGTAAGTACCTCGAGGAATAGTTGGAGAAAGAAGACGATGCCTGATTTTGAGATAAAGAATTATTTTAAAAAAATGATAAAGCTGGAAAGAAGGCCGGAAATGATACCAAAACGCCGCGCGTATCTTGGGCGGTCTTAGAGGAGGATATCTTATGAATTTGTTTAATCCTCCCAAGAAAGTCATCCGCTTTCTTTGGCTTAAGTGTTTATATTAGGTTTTATTTAAGAGAGATTATTATATTTGGAGTTCACATATAGCTTTATATTGAGACGTTTAGCTAATATATAATTACTATATATATTAAATATAGAATATTATATATTGCGTGCTAGAAAATCAGTTGCAGTCAAATAAAAATTTATGCCTTAGCTTTGTTGCGGAATCCAGCACACACACAAATATTTGAGGAATTAATAAGAAAACTCCAGAATTTTTATGAGGAAAAATCTCGAAAAGAGGGAAAAAACTACGGGGTCTAGCCCAGTAAAAATCTTCCACTATGTATCTGTTTCAGAGTACAAAATTTTCCCGATAACGGATTACGAATTATATGAGAAGAGACAATGGAATCGAATCGACAACAACTATATAGTCAAGTTCGGAGTAAATTTTGTGGGTAGTAGATGAATGTGTCCGACCGACAATGAAGGTCCGTGATGATGGCCGTGATGGTCAGCGGTGGTGACCGACGACAGTAGCGGGCGGCGTGACCGCGGTCGGGCGATGATGACCGGCACGATGGTTGACGCCGGTCGGCAGCGGTCACGGCGGAACCGATGGAGATCGACGACGATGAGGATCGGCAGCGTGGTCGACGGCAGCGGCGATGGGTAACCAACGGGTGGCGATGCCGAGTGGAGGATTATGTTTGGAGAGTTTTCCATCTCTTTTGTTTGTTCCCCTCATGAAGAATGAGGACTATTTATAGATTAGAGGAGTGACGCTTCTATAAATACATGCAAAATCCGAACCACTCCACTCCATCGGACGACTCAAAATGATTCATTTGATCATTTGATGTATTTTAAGTATTTGAATGCTCAAATGAAGTCAAAATTATGAGATCTTGGGCTTGTTAGATCCGGCTCATCAAGACGTTCGATTTGACTATAAACACTCCATGTTTAAGAGCTATTTAGGGATTTAACTGATATCCCAAAGTTTTCAATGATATTTTAAGTTGATCTCTTAGTTTCAACTTAGGATCAACTTGCTTTTGACATCAAGATTCGTGCTTCGACTAGTAGTATTTTAAGTGTCATATTAGTTGCCTCCTATTTTTAGATGACATTATCTCATTCATCCAAAAATATATATGTCAAATACTTGAAAATAGCAAATTCTTCAATGAAATTTTTGACCTCCATTAACCATACATTTTGAGAGAACAGATCTTCAAGGGAGCACAAGATTATGGAATATGAATGGCCTCAAATATGCATGCTGGATGTAAGGTTTCGGGGTTATGGTTCCATCCGAACATTTAAAGGTTCCATGGTCCTCGGGGCGGTCATCATGGCCACACAGGCTGTCAGTCAGAAAGTGCGTCTGGTGGCAGAATGAGTGAGCCAGGCTGGGAAGCGTCATGGCACACAAACCGCTACGATGAAGGGTTTTTTTGTCCATTTTTGTTTGTTTTGGTCCGTTTTCTGAGGTTTTCACCCATTTTTTGCGCTTTTTCTTTGTTTTTTTACATTTTTAGCCCTAGGGGGTCTATAAAACTCCCAGGCTGGGGAGAAGGCACATATCTAGTGCTCTCTTCTTCTTAAGAAGGTCGTCGAGGCGATCGTGTATACGCAAGTTCGATTTTCCCTCAAAGCCAACTCCCTCGTGGACCGACCGGGTTCGGAGGCGATCAAGGCCCGTAGTTCATACGGCAAGGCTCCGGTTTTCCCTCGAAAAAGGCATCAACTGTCCTCGTCAGACCGACTGGGTTCAGAGGCGATTAAGGCACGTAGTTCATACGACAAGGCCTCCAATTTTCCCTCAAAAAAGGCGTCAACTGTCCTCGTCGGACCGACCGGGTTTGGAGGCGATCAATGCCCGTAGTTCATATGACGAGGCTCCAGTTTTCCCTCGAGAGAGGCGTCAACTATCCTCATCAGACAGACCAGGTTTGGAGGCGATCAAGGCCCGTAGTTCATACGGCGAGGCTCCGATTTTCCCTCGAAAGAGGCATCAACTATCCTCGTCGGACCGATCGGATTCGGAGGCGATCAAGGCCCATAGCTTCTACTTCTTCTTGTGGAAAATTGGATTTCTTGAAACTCCAATGGATGGTTTAACAGTTGACAATTGCCAAGATGGCGGGGAAAGGTCAATTAGGAACCATCATTCGAGCAACTCAGAAAGTCTGATAGATAATTTCATAGTATCATTCTCCATGATGTTACTTGATGCCATTAACTTGCATGGAAGGGGTAGAATCGAATTCGCTGAGGATTTTTAACCCATCCGAGGTTGTTTGTCAAAGTTTTACTTGATGACATTAACCTACATAGAAGAGGGTGAATCGAATCCGCTGAGGATTTTTGACCCATCCGAGGTTGTTTGTCAAAGTGTTACTTGATGACGTTAACTTGTATGGAAGAGGTCAAATTAAATCCGCTAAGGATTTTTGACCTGTCCGAGATTGTTTGTCAGAGTGTTACTCGATGACGTTAACATGTATGGAAGAGGTCGAATTGAATCCACTGAGGATTTTTAACCCATCCGAGGTTGTTTGTCAGAGTGTTACTCGATGACGTTAACTTGTATGGAAGAGGTCCAATCAAATCTCCTTGGGATTGATCATATCCCGACAGAGACACAATGTAAGTTGTGCATTTCTTAAGTATGAAGATTGAAATGAAGAAGATCATTTATGTGCAACAAGCTTGTAAGAAAAAGTCATAAACTTATTACTTTAATAATGTTGGTGATGCAATATTGTCATAAGATAACTTAACAAGAGAAATGAGATAAATTTTTAGAGAGAGTTAACAAAAGATAAGAGGTGGAGAGGAAAAGACAAATGAGTAAATTAAAGGCTGCAATATTTATGCACCAAGAATTACATATATCACTTTCAGAGACCCTCAATGTTCCAAGCTTTAGGGAAGATTTTTTTCTCTGGATCTTTGATCATAGCTTGGCGGTTGGTCATCTGATAATGAAATGGAGAGTAAGTCTTTTAAAGGAAAATCCCTCTGAGGTACTTCTTTATCTCAAAGATTAAAATTCTCGATGTTGAAGGTCACCGAAGGGCGTGGTTGAGCTTGTTTGAGGTAACATGATTGTGCTATTTGTTGATCTCCACAGACCACTCCAACCCCAATGGGGGTTTAAAATTTCATCTTAAGATGAGGTACCGAAGTGACAGCACCAAAGATTGATTGGAGGGATCTTCCAAAGATAGCGTTGTATACTGAATTTGACTTGACCACTATGAATTGAACTGAGTGAGTGACTTGTTGAGGAAATTCTCTGAGAACAATAGGAAGGGTGATTGTCCCCTCCACTCATACAGGGCGATTATCAAACCCATATAACGGTTCTGCAGCGGGTTGAAGTTTTTCTTTAACCAGGCCCATGCCAAGAAAGGTGGAGTAAAATAAAATATCAACGGAACTCCATTATCAATCAAAATTCTCTTAACAACATAACATGGGTCACCGATCCCCGCACTGATGATAAGAGGATCTTGATGCGGAACTTGGACTCCTTCCAAGTCTGAGTCATTACAAGTGATGGGATGATTAATACAAGATTTTTTTAACTCCGACACTTCAAAGATGACGATAAAGATTTGATTAGATAGTAGTGGCCCTCCTGCAATCATTTCAATTTCTCCAACTATTTGGCACTATTGTGTTGTTTCTGTGATGATTGTCCCGGTTGCCCCCCAGTTGGAGTTATGTTTATTTGAGTTGATTATTTCTGCATAAATTAATGCAGATATCCCTGTTGAATGAGCCTCTCGATTTCTTCTTTAAGTTACTTACATGCCTCCGTAGTATGTCCACGACTTCGATGGAAGTGACAATATTGCTCCTGATTTCTTGAATTTGGTTTCAGTGGATGTGGCCACTTAACGGTCTCTTCATCTCGAATGGCCATCAAGACGTTAACACGAGATATGTTCAGTGGCGTGTATTCCTTTTCCAGTCGTGGTTCGTGACGTTGATGTGGGAGCCGTGGAGGGAGATCATGACTGCCTTGTTGCTTCTTTTGATGAGATTATTGATCAGTGTTTCTTAGGGCACTCTTACGTTTTCCTGTGGATTGTTCAAATTATTTACGATGGGCATTAATAGTCTAATTAGCAGAAATTTGTGCTTCCACACGGTGAACCAAGTCGGCATATGGGATCGCTCTGCATTAATGACGAAAGAAGGGGCGAGCCTTCCAAGGAAAACTCCTCTTAGTAATTCAGGGTCTACCCCAGGTATTTGGCGAGCTTCTCAGGAGAACCTCCGGAAATATTCTTTAAGTAATTTACCTTCATTTTGATGGATGTCTGAGAGATGGGTGGAATCTTTAATGATCCTCCGGTTTACTATGAACTGTTCTACAAAAATCTTGACGAGTTTGTCAAAGGTATGAATGGACCCCCTTGGAAGGGAGTAGAACCAAGTGTGGGCCTAACCTTTAAGGGTGACTGAAAAAACTTAACAAAGTAATGTGTCTGGAGCTCGTCGGATATGCATGATGGTTCTGTAGTAATCGATGTGTTCATATGGGTCAGTTGCCCCATCATAAGAATCGATGCTCGAAACTTGAAACCTACGGGAATAGGATGTTGAAGAATAGCTTCAGGTAAAGGTGAGGACTCCTCATAGCCGCGGTGAGGGGGAGGATGATTTTTGTCTTTAAGGTGAAATTCATCTTGCATTAAGCATCGTAATTCTGAACATATAACATGACGAGTTGGGTCAACAGGACGAGAATGTGCCAAGCTACCAGCAATAATTGGTGCATTAGCAGTCGGTTAAGCTGCACGTGATGGATGAGTAGAACTAGCGTCAAGGAGATCGAGATCACGGCGGCGGAGGAACTTTAGTGTGGAGATTAGCATTTTGAACTCTCCAACGATCGATCTTGGGGAGATGTGTTTGGTATGTCGTGTTCCTCGTAAAAGTCGGATCATCTCACTTTGAGACTCTTCCATTCTACGATCTTCTTCTAAAGAGATTCGCCGCTTCACAAGGTCACTATTAGGGGAGGCGTGAAGTTGGCGCCCCTTGGTATAAGGATTGGTTTCAAGAGTGACGGGAGTTGGAGCGGGAGGCTCCATTGTTACGAGTATTGCGCCTATTGGCCATGATGCGGGTGTTCACAGAAATTATGATTGATGGGTTTTCTTCCCACAGACGGTGTCAAACTGTTGTGTGCAGGAAAACCAATTGCGGTAAAATAAAAATTTATGCCTTAGCTTTGTTGCGGAATCCAGCACACACACAGTTGTTTGAGGAATTAATCAGAAAACTCCAAAATTTTTACTTGAGAAAACCTCAAAAAGAGGGAAAAAATCACGGGACCTAGCCCAGTAAAATTCTTCGACTATGTATCTATTTCAGAGTACAAAATTTTCTCGATAACGGAATTACAAAATTGTATATGAGAAAGGCTAACAATGGGAATCCCAGAATCAAACGACAACAGCTATATAGTCACGTTCAGGTTGTAACATTTGCTAGTGGTAGTAGATGATCATGCTGGAATCGATGATGAAGGTCGCCGGATGATGGTGAAGATGGCCGACGATGGTCGGCGGCGGTGACCGACGATGGTAGTCGGCGGCCGTGACCGGCGTCGGTGGTCGACGATGATGGCCGGCGATGACCGTCGAGTGGTGGCAAGATCATGCTTGGAGAATTTTCAAGCTTTAGAACTCTCTCATCTCTTTTGCTTGGGCTCCCCTCATATCAAGAATGAGAGACTATTTATAGATTAGAGGAGTGACGTTTCTGTAAATACATGCAAAATCCAAACACTCCACTCTATGGGACGGCTCAAAATAATTCCTTTGATCATTTGATGTATTTTAAGCATTCGAATGCTCAAATGAAGTCAAAATTATGAGATTCGCCATAGATCCGGCCACAAGATACTTGATTTGACTATAAATACCCATGTTTAAGAGCTATTTAGGGATTTAACCGATATCCCAAAGTTTCCAATGAAATTTTAAGTCTTGATCTTGCCAATTAAGATTAACTTGCTTTTGACATCAAGATTCGTGCTTCGACTAGTAGTATTTTAAGTATCATATCACTATATATTACTATATAATTATTGAAAACTTTAGCTTCCATTCTTAAATTATGGGTTTTAAGTCTTATCATATGATTTATGAATTTGTGCATGAATTTCTATTAAATTCACTCCAAGTAAAAATTAAATTAAATTAAACTAGCTTTCTGTGAAAGTATTCAAGTTTAATTATTGAAGAAAAAATATTATGTATAGTATTCAGATGTATTTTTGTATTCGGACATCAATTATGTACTAATATATAGTAAAATAGAAATTAAATATTATACTTAATTTTTATATTTAATTTTTTATTTTGCTACATTGTTTGAATACACGTGAAATTTTTTATTTATTTAGGGGTGAGAAAAGCAATGAAAATGGTGGGTGACGATCTGTGCGGCAGCATTTAATTATATTATATATATACATTTTTTAATTCTTAATTTATGCCTTTACTTTGAGTGCTAATGGTTGGAACTTTGAACTTTAGTTAAAGGTTTAAAGCGCTTGAAAACAAAGTGTAACGGCCTGTCACATGATGGCTTCGTTAATCACGGACGTTTAGGGTACTAAGAATTATTAAAGATGACAAATTTTATATTAGGATATTCTCATTTAAATTTAATCGAGATATAATTTATAAAGATTAAATTTTTTTTAAGATAAATAAAAAAATTTAATTAATTAGATATGTATTTCATGCATATTAAAATAAACTTGATGTCTAAAATATTATTTTAATCAAATTTAAATCGATTCTGAAATTAAAAAAATTACACCTTTGATATATAGGATAGGCCAAAAGGTACACTAATACATGAACGGAGAGAACAAATGTAATTAATTAGTTGTAGAAGATTTTGCATAAAAGTCTTGGTAATTAATTTTATTTGAGAAGAAATTTAATTTGATGTCACCATAAAATTTAGAGAATTTACATACATGCTATACAATTCTTATGTATTTATATAACTTAAATTTCAATTTTCAAAATCACATTAAAAATATCCCCTTTACTCATTTTTTTTAAAATGGAGTACATCTCATAAGCATTAAAAAATATTAGATAAATAAATATCTAATTTTATATATTAGATATGTAAATATATAAAAATTATATGATAAGTGTGTAAATCTTCCTAAAATTTATATATTAAATATGAATTTTGTCGTAATTTTCCTAACTATAAGCATGCATCTAAACATTAGAATTAATTTTTTTTGAAATCTACTTAAAATTTTTTAAGCTCACTTTTCAACAAATTAATTACCAAAACGAGCATTTTAATGATAGAAATCTAATCATGCCAACAACATATTGGTTGAAATCAAATGAATTTAAGTTGAGCATTATAAGAGTATTTTGTTAACATTAGGAGATCATTTTTGGAATCATGTATGCTTATAATCGAAATGAGTTACTCAATAAGATGAATTAAATGAGCCTAATATTACTTAATTTTAATATCATTGAAGTACTAAAATGTCTAAAAATTACTTAAGTTTTTAAGACAGACAATCACAAAAGACCCAGAAAAATATCTTGATTTCTAGTGATAGTAAATAAAATTCTCCATAATTTTATAAGTATCAGCTACTTATCAAATCCATATAATTTTATCAATCATGATAGATTAATAAAAAAAAATTTCTAACAATAAATTTCAGATAAATCTAAAAGTTACACTAATAATTACAACCTATGTACTAATGTTGAAATAAAATTAAATGTAGTATATTCATTATCTTGCACTAATTTCTCCAAAGTTGAGAAAACTCTTCTCTATAAGAGTTAAAATTGTTAATCATAGTGAAGGAGATACAGATACTTGTTTATATCGATCTTGTAATATTGTGCAAGCAATTGTGAATATATGCATAAATATATATATATATATATATATATATATATATATATATATATATATATATATATATATATATATATATATTTATGCATGAATCTTGATATATATGTAATTGAATTTAATGAGTCCAAGATCTCTTAATTCAGATTTTATTTGGACATTTAAATGCTTAAAATACATCTCATCATCAATGAGATCATTTTGAGCTGTTCAATGGAGTGATTCAAATTTTACTTATATTTATAAGGAATGTTACTCGCATAATCTATAAATAGTCAATCATTTTTCACATGACGAGACTTAAGTTGAATAAGAGAGAGAACTTTGGCACTTGAAGAATCCCAGAGCAGAATTGAATCATCATCCAACCACCGCTGGTCACCACCACGAGTCACCACTGCCCAACCATCGTCGGATCTTAGCCAGTCACCAAAGCTAAACCATCATTCAATACCGCCATCGAAGTCATCACCGATCGTATTACGACGCCGCCATCGTACTACCCGGCCGCCGCTATATTGCCACTATCATCACAAAGCCGCCGCCATCACGATACCATCATCCAATTACTCGAACCGCCACCGCCGTCCGCCATTAGACCACCATCTTACCACCATTGTCAAGTCATCACCGACCACCGCCGCTAGACTGCTGTCGTCAGTCACCGCCACCAAACGTCGTCAACTGCCATAGCCCAACCACCACCATTGGATCATCTCCGCCCGAACATCACTCAACTATCGTCGTTAGACTACCACCTCAAAGGAAACCTTTGTCATTAAGCCCGTGATATTTTTTTCAAACACTTACTCTTATAAGATTATCTTCTCCAACTTTAGAGACATGATAACAATTATAATAAATAATGATATAGTGAAATCATTTCAACTCGGATAGGCAACATATTTTTTCTCTTCTTGTATTTTTCACGTAAAAATCTTAGTATCCTTCAAACTCTTTTTTTGTGTGTATGTGTGGAATCTTTGTGTAAGAATAAGACATTAAATTCTCTCACTTTATCGATACAAATCTTTCTATAAGTAATAATTCCATAAGGAGAAAATTGTATTGCCAACTAAAAGTCATCCTTTACTCTTATTTGAGGAGGCTTATGTCATCCTTCGCTCTTATTTAAGAAGGCTTAGAAGTAATAATAATTTCTACAAAGTTACCTCAATTTTAGAAACATCATAGATTTGCTATAAAGGGCTCATGTTCAGAGGCACAATCTTATAAATTTATAGTGTTTCATTATGCTTTTTTTTCCTACATTAATTCGTTAAGGATGTTGAATTACTGAGAGACTTTTATTATGTAAGATTGAGTATTTTGTAATACTTGTTGAAGTTGTTGATGCTATCATTCGGAAGTGTTCATCATTGGTTGAAGATGTTGAAAATAATATATATTTGGATAATGAGAAAAATAATAATAATAATCAATTTGGCATTAATACCTTAGTTGATGAGATCAATTTTATGAACTTTGATGAGAATTCCTTGCAATTGATTTTGAGAGTGTGCTGTTTTGAGAGTTTGTTTGGGGCAGTTGCAATTAATTTTAAAATTACTTTGAATAAAGCAACTTTTTGAAATGTTATGTGGATGTTACAAATATATATATATTTTAAAAAATTTAATTTTTTAAAAGTAATTTTTCACTGTAAATTTTTTTGAAAGCAACTAAAAAGTTGATAGTGAAACACAATCGTAGTTATTTTTTTGAAAAACAACACAACTATAAAGCTGCCCAAATACACTATGAATCTCAAACTAGAGGCGATGGAGAAGAACATTTTGATTTATATAAACTACATCATTGAGCACAAAGATTTTGAGATCGACAACAGTGACAGGGTGTGCTTGGGGCATTTATAGCTATTTGAAAAAGCAGTGATGGAGCTGCTGCAGAAAAATCTCCTGTCTAAAAAATTACAGTGAGTATAACAACATTTTTTTTTATTTTTAAAATATCAAACCACACCATTTTGGCAACTAATGCACTCCTACCTAGTCATATTAAAAAAAATAATTTCCCATCGCATCCTAAATGAAAATTACGGTGCGGTACGAAAATATACTGCCCAATATCGCTGTTCTAAATACACCCATAATTGATTGAATGTTAAAGGTAGATGGTATATACATGGAGTGCACAACATACTTACGAGAAATGGGGCCATATGATTGTGAGGAGAAGGCTGATCTACTAAGCTAGGGCTAACGCAAAATAACGTGGCACATTAACGGTTTGATGTTTACACGTAATTATGTGATTGAGCATTTGATGTGATTAGTATTAAATGGGCTAAAGAAATTAGGAAAGATTAAAGGTTCATTTGAAATAGCTGTAATTTTTTATAAAAATGATTATAAAATTGTAATGAGAAAAATAATATTTTGAAAAATTGTTATAGAAAAAGTAACTTTTTGAAAAGCTATTGTGATGTTAAAAATTTTTCTTTTAAAAAATTTAAATAATAATTTTTTGATGTACACCACACTAACAATTATGCTTCTCAAAAATAACTTTTTATCACAAATTTTTTTCAAAAGCAATCAAAAAGCTGATAAACAAACACAGTTGTGACTATTTTTTGAAAAGTAAAGCAATCAAAAAGCTCACTCAAATATACCCTAAATATTTCACTATATTGTGATGATAATATCCAAATGCATTTATGTCAAATTTTTGTTATAATGATATATTTGTAATCATTTGATTTTTAATAAGAACAATGCTAAATTTTATTATAAATAATAAATATGATCATAAAAAAAAGATCCTAAAATAAATTATAATCTTGAAGTTGTAAGAACAATGGGAAAAAATTTTGTGTGGTAAGGCAATGGACACAATTTTATAAGAGATATTTTTAATAATTAATTTAATAAAAGAATAATTAAAAAAATTCAAAAGGAGCTAGTCGTCGAAATCACTATCGGCTAGCTTAAACAAATTTAAAATAAATTTTTTTATATTTTGGGCAGGCCACTTGACCTGTTTTTTTCATATTTCTTTATTTAATTTATTTCAGTATTATGAATTTTTATTTTTATTTTTATTTTAATATTATCTTTAAATTGATATTTTTATTTTAACATTTCAATTTTGTTTAAATTTCCTTAATTTTTAAATTGAGTATTTTTAATTAAATACTTATTTTTAATATATATTTTTAATTAAAATGATATTATAAATTATATTCATCATGCCAAATTATTTTTAATTTTTTTAAGTTATTATTTTCAATTTAAATTTTATACTTTTTTTCTTTTTTTTAATTTTTTAATAATTATTTTCATTTTCATGTTTTTTTCAAATTATAATGGTATATGATATTAATTTAAAATTTTTTTGTTATATTTATTTTAAAATTCTATTAAATTTATCATGTTAAAATATTTTATTAATAAATTATATTTTATTTATTCAGTACTAAATTAGCATATATTTTTACATGATAATTTAGAGGGTTTTTTTTTGATAGAAATGAAAAAATTATCATAATATTAGAGACCTTAATGATAGATAAAACTTTTTAAATTCTCTCAAATAAGCTAAAATTCACAAACAATGTATACAAATGTGTAAGTAAAAACATGAATATTTTACAAGATAGAATTTAGCCTATTTTTTAAATAATTAATTTGTGAGATGAACCAATATCATATTGAATAATTAGATAACAAAAAATATTTTGGTGGTAGTATATCTATTTTAAAGTAAATATATATTTATGCAGATCTCATGAGACATTGATTAAAAATAAAAATCTCATTAACATAAGGCAATATACTAGACTAATATATTTTAATACTCATCTTTGTTAACTAAAATTTAAGTTCATATATTCACAGATAACATAATGATAACAACTTAGTAGATAATTATTTACAAATGAAATAATTGTTGTTGGAGAATAATTTTCTGATATAGCTGCTCACCCTTTTTATTTATTCAATTATTCTTCTAATTGTACCTCCTCTGTGATTTTTCTTCTCTGCTTCAAAATAAGGAATAGAAGAAGTTAAAATTACTTTAAAATATTATGAATCAAATTTCATACCTTATATTTTTAGGATTTTGTTGGCACTTAGACTTATTATATCCTGGTTGATAACAGTAAACACTGCCTTCCGAAATAATCAAGACTTTCATCCATTGTATTACGAATACGTGCCACTCTTGGTTGACTTGGGCATTTTCTAATAGGCGGCAAAGAGAACTCAATTATTTCATTTTCTTGGTTGAATTTTGGCCATAATCTGTGATCAGGGATTGTGTTAAAAACTCCTGCATAAGTTTGGTTGTATCTTTGGACTTTATAATACCCTGACACATACAAAGTGTGGTTGATTCGTTTTACTCCAAGTGCAGCTATAACATGTGGACAAGGAACATGATAAAGTAATGGACGATTATATACACCTTTATAATTTCCATTTTTATCAAAATTAACTCTAAATATTCTACATGATCTCTCATAAACTTCATACTCATATGAATTTACGCAAGTTAGTTCTGGCAATCAACGTGCTTCTTTTTCATATCTTTGAAGCAAATTTTTTATTCTATGCATAAATTCAAATTCATTAGCTAATAATAACTATTCTGCAGCTCTTAATCGCTTCAAAAAAAGAACAATCATATTATAATATATAGCACAAACTAATATTTGTGTAGATAATGCTCGTGCACGTCTAAGCACACCGTTAAAAGATTCATAAGTATTTGTAGTCATTGTTCTATAGCCAAAACCATCATCATAACATAAAGTCTATTTTGTTACATCTCGCTCAATTAGCTAATCACATACCTTTTTCTTTACATTAAAAAGGCAGACATTTGCATATTAAAAATATCTAAGTCATATGTACTTCCAACATAATACATTTTCTCACATAAAAATTCGACATCTTTCAACCTCATTTGGTGTCAGGGGCGGATCCAGAAAAAAATTTTAGAGGTGGTACAACAAGATAAGAAAATAATACTCATATACAAAATAAAAATTAAAGCATTTTATATAACAAAATAAAAAAAATAATCATCACAATAAAATAAATTTTCTTCACATTGCATATCATTTATAATTTCTCCTTTTGAGATTTATATTTTGAAGTTATTATACAATCAATTTGTTATCAATATTTGTAAATAAATAATTTTCAATATATGCGACAAGATAATCATTCATCTAAGAATCTCTCATTCTATTGCACAAATAATTTTTTACAATCTTTATTGTAAAAAATGCTCGTTCAATAATTACTATTACGATTGATAATATCAATGCGATCTTTATAAGCAAATATACAGAAAGTAAATATCATTTTATTTTTCTATCAATTTTTATGCAAGTTTTCTAATGCCTTTCAACTTTGAAATGTACTCGCAAGTTCTCCAAACCAAGATATACTAGAATATCTTCTAAGTTAAGTTCTGCATGAACTTGTTTAGACTTCGTGTTAC
Organism: Cymbidium sinense; assembly: GCA_021442155.1. Taxonomy (NCBI): domain Eukaryota; kingdom Viridiplantae; phylum Streptophyta; class Magnoliopsida; order Asparagales; family Orchidaceae; genus Cymbidium; species Cymbidium sinense. The sequence continues at coordinate 34,493,789 of CM038230.1, read as the reverse complement.
AATTCTCACAAATAGTAGTATGTGAAAAAGTTGAGCTCTATTGCTTCTATTTTTTAAAAAATATCTCTTCATATCTAATTAAAATAATTAATTAAAATAGTGAAATTAAATACAGTATAAATTTTCAAGTATATCAATAAAAGCTGGAAAAAAGTATATCAATGCTATCATATTAAAAAAGAAAAACTCATTGAAGGATTAAGTAAGATGATGACAAATGACACTTCAGCTTTACATATTATAATATAAAAGTAAAAAGTCAAATAAAAAAAATTGTCATCATTTCTCCTCTAGAAATTTTTACTGAATTACTAACACACATGAAAAGCATTTTGAACCTCTACAATCCTTTTTTTTCATAAAATTCAACATATGACAATTTATTATCAATAAATACATGATTTAAGAATTGATTGAATCAAAGAAGAAAAATCAAGAGTTTGGCTTGATTTGAATTTGATTTGGCTAAGTTCATGAATTTAGTTTTTTTCCTAATTATATCTAAAATGATAAGTATTTAAGAAGCATTAATATAATTAAGTTATAGCAGTTGCCAACTAATTATATCTAAAATGAGTGTGTGTGAGACGGCAGGACTCTCGAGAATGGCGAAAGCAAAGCGTGATGGTGGGATTTCTTGATCGGCCAACTTGAGAGAATGAAGAAAGGAAAATCCGAATTGCCAAAACTATATATATATATATATATGGGCGGCCATCCCCCTGCCCATAACCCTATTTAAACCCTCAGTTCTCCGTCCGTCTCCTCCTTTTCAAACTCCTCCTTTAAGTTTTCCCCAGGCTCCACTCTCTCGCCCTCAAGTCCGGTCTTCTCCGCTCCAACCTCTTCATCAGCAATGCCCTTATCTACATCTACGTGGCCGTTTTTTCGCGTCCGTTAACTTTTTCTCTCACGGCTCCTCAACACGGCCTCGAATATACTCTAGCCACCTCCGGTGTCCACGCCTGATTCTACCTTGATGATACTGCCGCTGTTAACGAAAGACCACAAAAGGACCTCTTCTTTCCTCCCTCCACATCGCCCATTCATTCTTTTTTTCTGCTTCTCTGAATCCCAGAGGCCGTGACTCAGTGTGATTCGTGAAGGAGTTTGAGAGGTAACCGAAGATTGCTGCCATTATCGGTTCCCTTTTGTTACCAATTTTTGTTTGAGCCACGTCGCCGCTGGTGAAAGTTTTAGCTATCTAAGGGTTACATTCAGTGAGTTATAACGGTTCCTTGTGCTCCTCTTTTTTTCTTTTTTCTTCCTGTTTTCATTTCAAATTTTGATATATATAGTTTTCATTTTCTATTTTTCTTCCTCCCCACGATTTTAGGTAAACCGTAAACTCCCTGTTTTGAAGATCCTATTTTGATTATTTCCCGATTAATTTTAAATGCCTATAAAATGAACATCTATTTGGTTGGACATTATATCATTACATAATGCTATATGTCTCTAAGTGTGCACATCAAAGCCTATCGACGATATTATGTTTAATTTTGATACTTCTTCTTGCTTATCGTAGTATATTCTTGTATTATGATTTTAAATCTCATGTTTGTAGAATTAGAGGCATTCATCATCTACAAAAAAGCAAGACCTATTAGAATACTTCAAGATGTCATGATTTGTTATTAGTCTTTCTTCTCCGTAGAAGAATAAGTCTCACCGACTCAATTAATCACTTGATGATGGAGTCTTGCTTTCTCATCTATATCAAGGTTGATATCTTTTTGGGTTTGTGAGTCTATTATCAGCATTTTCCTCTAATTGCTTAAGGAATTGTATGTTTCTTCAGTTTCGATATGGTTTGAATGGAATTGGTTTCACGATCAAATTTGAACCGATTAAAATTTTGGGTATTTACAATGGTTAAGGCATAATCTTGAACATGAATATCAACTTTTAAGTCTGTCGAATATGAGATGTAACTTCAATCTTTGTTCGCATATTTTGGCTCATATGGGTGGTAGAAAAAACTTTAATGATCTATTGTCATGTGATGGTCTGATATAAGTTTCATCATGTATCACTTTATTATTCTTGTCCTTTTGACAATTCACTTAATTGCTTTACTAGCTAGTTTTAGGGTCTCTTTATATGCCCTTTTGTCCAATTCATATAACACCATTGTTAGTATAGGTTGAGGATCTTGAATGAATAGGTGTAAATGAGCGAGCAGATTGAACCATGTTCGTGAAAATTGTTTTATTCTTTCCTTTGAATGCAATTCCATTTTAATCATTACTTATATGCTTTATGTTTTATGATTTTAGAAGAAACAGAAGATTATATTTCTGTAACGGTTATAATTAATTAAGGTATGTGAATATTTTTTATTTAATAAAGGCCAAAAGTGTTTTTTTGAAAATTTATTGATTTATTATTTCTTAATAGAAATGGTGTGTCTTTATTAAAAATCTCTGATTTATTTTTTTAAGTCTGATTTTGTGCCTTTATTTTGAAAATTATTTTAGAAAAGGCCAAAGTGTGCCTTTATTTTATTTTTTTGAAATATGTTCAATTCATTTTTATGTATTAATCTTTAATACTTTACATGATTTTAATCATTCTTTTAATTAGATATGTTCAAAATTTATGTTATTAGGTTTGATTTCTTTATTTTGTTATATGAGATGTTTTGATTTTTAATTTTATATAAAAGTAAAATTCATTATTTTATTGTCTCTAAAAAAAATTTGATCATTTATATATATATATATATATATATATATATATATATATATATATATATATATATATATATATATATATATATATATATATATATATATATATATATATATAATAATAATAATAATAATAATAATAATAATAATAAGATGAGCCTGGTGTACAAAATGTATCATCTGTTTGGTGTACAACTTTTTAAAATTCTCTCAAGTAGCATTAAAAATTAATGTAGCAAAGGAAATGTTCTCTACAACCACGAATTAATCATGGGTGTTTATTTGATACTATGCAAAGGTCCTTTCGACATCGAATGCTTTCAAAAGAGTTATGCAGATTATGTAAAAATCATATCCATATTCATTTGATTTAGACTCGACAATAATAAATACAAGTGGAAATAAATCATTATTAGCATCGATGACAATTGTTATTAATGGAGTACCTTTATATTTTTCCAAAAGAAAAGTATCATCTAGACTTAATACCGGATGACAGTGGCACCAACCTAAAATTAAAGGTCCAAAACTCCAAAATAAACTTTTAAAATAATGCGATGAAATAAAATCAATGGTATGCATTATACCTGGCATTACAGTTTTCACTACTTCTATAAAATGATATAAGGACTTATATGACTCTTCTCAACTTCAAAATATTGTTCTAAACATCATTCTCTTTGCATCACATGCTTTCATATATGAAACACATGCATTAAATTTAGCTTCAACATGCCTAATTATTTCTCTTACTTTCAAGTAAATTTGATGGCATATACTTGGAATAATAAATTGACATATGAACTTTGAATTACATTGACGATGATCTCTCATCATAATTGAATGATTACATGTATGCTATCCTATAATAGTAGAAATACATCATGAACCTTTTTAACTGCTTACTTTTTACAACATGTAAATACCAATAATAAGGTCGTATTATGTCTTCATGATGGATATATATAATGGACAACTTAGATTTATTTGAAGAAACTTTCTTATATTCAATATTGCTCTGAATAAATCATGCATTAATAGTCATTTATAAGTCAGATTTTGTTTGGAAGATCATACCGACATAAAATTCAGAATGAGAGAAATTTTCAAATATTTTTATTTGATTATTTAAAAGGCCATCAAAGTTAACATCAAGACCACACTCTTGTGCATTTTTGATAAGATTGTATGAATTCATTATTTATCACCATTTGATCAAAGATTCTATATCGAGTTAATGTAATCTCACGTAATATATCATGACCTCTTAACTCAACTAAATCTAGGTTTTCCATATGATGTAGACCATCAGAATTATTATTATTTGAGTCATGACTAGAAAACTATCTACTCTTGTGTACTCTATTTCCCCAAAATCTTCATTAGTTTCTATTATTTGTGAGTAATTTCTATATAACTCGGACACATTAAAGTCTACATTTGTTGGTATGGTAGATCTCGAGGTGCCAGCTTCAAATTGATTATACATTATATAGCTTGACCTATATATAATAAAATTAATATTATATTAATCATATATATATATATAATTATATATAATAAATAGAAAAATTAGTATAATAAATGATGGAGGTGGGTGTTCTTTTTTTTGATGAGATTGAGAGAACGTGGGTATTAGGGGTGAAGGAAGAAGATATGTTGGATAACTAGCGCTCCCACCAAGGATTGCCAAGGTTTGGCCACCAAGCTCTCAAACCACAAGAATAACTCAAAATTTTGTAATTGCCAAAAGATCTCCTTCATTCTAATAAGAGGCTATTTATAGCCATTACAAGCATCTTTCAAAAGAAAAGAATTCAAAATATGGAGGGAAAGGTGGGTGGCCATTAATGTGAAGCAATAAATTGCCTCATTATTTTATGCCATCCACCCATTTCACATGCTATTATTTTATGTGGATTCAACCACCTCACATGTCATGCCTTGAATTTTAAATGCAAAATTTCAAACATAGAGTTTCTAGAAGAAAATTAAAATTACATAAATAAAAAAAAGATGAAATCATAAAATGGGCTAGGGCTAAGTTTTCTTTCTTCTTGAATTTTCTTGGGCTTTAGCTTGAGATCTTGTAAATGGGCCTTGGGCTCTAATTTGTTGATTCTCATGATGTTCTACGTCAACTCCCCTCAATTGAACTCGCTCAGAGTTGAAATCTAAGAAGTCTTCTACTAATTATGGGGCTAAAGTCTCCAAATCACTACGTCAACCATGTGTCTTCCGGTGGTAGCTTATTCTTCCAACGAACTAGAAAATGATGTTGTGGATTAATGGGTGCTTCCTGATAATATAGTCAACTTCAAAGGAAGAGGGCTTAAAATGCGGTGCTATATCTGCTAAAGAGTTAGAGAACAAGTGGAGGTTTTCTAATTCCTTCATATGATAGAATATCTTCAATATTAATAACTGGATGAATGAACATACAAATCAAGGTGATAAGCATTAGTTCCAATTTTCTTGAGAATTTTAAATGGACCACATGCGTGCATGTAATTTCTTATATTTAGTAGTTTGATAATGCTCGAGAATCAATACATAATCACCTTCTTTATATTCTTTTGTTGAACGATTATGATTTACCTTAGAAGCATAATTATCATTACTTATAGTAATTTACTTTCTTATATCTTCATGAAGGCTTTGAGAATCTTTAGCAAATGAGAATCGATCGAAAATACATGAGATGGTAGGTTTTTGCATCTATTGGTTATCGTGGGTTTTGACCATAGATTATCTCAAATGGTGATTTTTTTTTAGTTCTAGATATAGTACTATTATAGGCAAATTCTGAGGTTGGTAAATGTAAATCCCAATTTCCTAAACTTTTACCTACCAAACATCTAAGCAAATTTCCTAAGGTATGATTAACTACTTCAGTTTGTCCATCAGTTTGTGGGTGAAAGGCGGAAGAGAATTTTAATTTGGTACCTAATAATTTCCATAATGTTTTCCAAAAATATGAGACAAACTTAACATCTGTCGAAATAATGGTTAAAGGGAGACCATGGAGTCACTATTTCCTTAAAAATAATTTGGCTATATAAGAAGCATCATTTGTTTTGAACAAGGTAAGAAATGAGCCATTTTGAGAACCTATCCACTACAAAAAATACTATCATGTCCTCGCTCTAGGTAATCCTAGAATAAAATCCATTGATAGGTCTTCCCAAGGCCTATAAGAAAGTAAGGCGTTATTGTCAGACCTTTTATTTGATAGTTTTAGCTTTGTTTATAAATTAAACATTGAGCCACTAATTTTTGAACATCTCATTTTAATGAAGGCCAATAAAATCTATTTTCTAATAAACATATGGTCTTATCCTTTCAAAATGACCCTACACCCTCAAAGATGTAGCTCGATGATAAGGAATTCTCTAAAGAATCGAGGAATGCATAATTGTTTTCCTTTATATAAATATCCATTTGTTATCAAGAATGTCCTTGTAAAGTTATTGGTTTATCTAGGTGTTCAAGATAAAGTGAAAGTCGGGCACACAATATAATCATCTTTAATTCTATCAAATCACGATTCTCAATTCTAAGAGAAATCATTAGGTTTACCCGGATAAAGCATCCAGCTTATTCTCAATTCAGCTTATGCTTTAGAACAAAGAGTAGTCTTGTAAAAATTCAACCCATTTTGCATGCCTATGACTTAATTTTCGTTGAGTATTAATGAATTTTAAGGCATGGTGATCAGAATTAAGTATAAATTCTCTATGTAAGAGATAGTGTCGCCAATGCCTTAAGGATTGAATTACGATAAAACTCTCTATCATAAGTGGAATATCATTTTTTAGCTTCATTTAACTTTTCACTAAAGAATGCTATAGGATGATTCTCTTGACTTAAAATTTCACCTATCCCAATTCCTGAAGCATCACATGTCACTTCAAAGGCTTTAGAAAAATCAGGAAGCCTAAGGATTAGTGCAGAAGTGATAAGAACTTTAATTTGCTCTAAGGCCTTTTATGCATTAGAAGTCCAACAAAATTTATCTAATTTTAGTATATCAGTTATTGGAGCAACAATGGTACTAAAATTCTTAATAAATCTCTGATAAAAAGTGGCTAAACCATGGAAGCTTCTAACTTCAGTAAAACTTTTAGGTGGTGGCCAATCTAAGATTGCTTTCACTTTAGAAGGATCAAGTTTAAGCCTAGTAGTGGATATAATAAAGCCTAAAAGATTACCTGCTTGCAAAAAAAATACTTTTAAATTAATGTATAATTTCTCTTGTCTAAGTAGTTCAAAGACTTTTTGGTGTTGTAGATGTTCATTTTCACTTGGACTAAAAATCGAATATCATCAAAATACACCACCAAAAATTTATATATGGTTTAAGACGTATTCATTAATCTCATAAATGTGCTAGGAGCATTTGAAAGTCCAAAGGGCATGACAAGCCATTCATAAAGTCCATCAGGGGTCTTAAAAGCCGTCTTCCACTCATCTCCCGATCTAATCTGAATTTGATGATATCCACTTTTTAGATCAATCTTTGAAAAAAATTGCTCCTGAGATTAAATCTAACATATCATCTAATCGGGGAATAGGAAACCTATATTTGATAGTAATTTTATTTATTGCTCGACTATCAACACACATTCACCATGTTCCATCTTTCTTTGGAGTTAATAATCTTTGGGCTGCAAGGGCTAAGACTCTCTTGAATAAAACCCTTTCTTAATAATTCCTCGACTTGTCTTTAATCTCACATGCTCGGTAGGGTTCATCCTATAATGTGGAAGATTAGGAAGTTGAGAACCAGGTAAGAACTCAATAACATGTTGAATGTCTCTTAAAGGAGGTAGCTCATCAGGAAGCTCATTAGGTGTAATATCGTTAAAATCAGAAAGAAGAGAAGAGACCACAGCAGGTATGTGAGTCTCATTAGAGTTTGGTATGGCTTCTCTTTTACATGTGTGTAGAAGAAATGGATGGAAAATTCTTTTAGTAAAGCAAAACCTATTATTTCTATCTTTGGGGTCAAAGGAGAAAGAGTTGGTGTTTTAAAGTAAGGATCAAAATGATAGTGTTAGGCTAATAGGATTTTCTATGATAATTAATTGAAGTTTGGCATTTTCTTCAATAGAGGCTTAGGTTGCGTAGAAGTTATTTTGTGTGGTGTTATGGAGGGTGTTTTTTCTGGGTTTATTGGTAGTTTAATAGTCTTATTATTATGTTTAAAAACATAAGTATTTTCCCTATCATAGTGAATAATATTCATATCATATAGCCAATTCGTCCCTAAGAGAATATGAGCAATGTCCATAGGAGAACATCACACCAAATTTGATCCTCATAGCTTCCTATTTTAATAGGAACTAAACACCGATTGGTGATGGGAAGAGATGTATGATTTACCCAACTAACATGAAATGGTTCAGGGTGAGGTTCAAATTTTAAGTTGGCTCGAGTTAAGGTATGTGTTGAAATGACATTCATGACACTCCCTCCATCTATAACTAACCTACATCTCTTTTCATTACACAAAACATACATGCTAAAAATATTCTTTCTCCTCCAATCTTCTGCCTCATTTTTTATTACAGAAAGACATCTCATAACATCATCATGATGGGTTAATTCCAATTCTTCATCGATAATGGGGTGTCATCATAAACTTCTTCTAGATTATCATCTATTGGATTTTCAACTTCTTCTAAAAATAAGATTTGAGCTTTACATTGATTTTGCATATGACCTTTTTTATGACATTTAAAATATATTACTTCCCTAATGTTCTTAGAGCTCCCTTCAATTAAAGTTTTAGGCAAAGAGGATGGGCCATTTGGATGGGCTGATCTAACAGTAGATCTATTGAATGAAATGGAAGGTACTTGACTTTTAATTTTAGAGAGGATTTCTTTTGTTGTTCAACCAATAATGAAATGCTTAAAGATTGTGGGTCAAATAATTCAACTTCATTTCTAATTTCAGTCAATAACAAATTTATTGGCTAATTAATCATTATCGTCTTCTAGAAACTAGATCTTCAAAAGTGTTCAAGTATTCGTTACAAGATAATTACCTTGTCTCAAAGTTAATAATTGGTATGTAGCTTCTTATCATGATGTGATGCTAGACTTTTCTCTTAACATTTCTTTCATTTCTATCCAAGTGAGGTTTGCCCTTCCTAATCTTTGTTCTTTAGCTAAAGTATTTGTTCAATTTTAGCATGCCCTATCAATTTCATTTTAGCAAAAGTAACCCTTTGGTAATCATCCATTTTATACCAATCAAAGAAGTCATCCATTTGAACTAACCAATCAAGAAATTTATTTGGATCATGTATACCATCATAAGTTGGGGCTTCTACTTTAACTCTTAGATGGATCATTAGAGTCTTCTATAGTCTTAAAATAATTTTCTCCCCACCATTTCTAGCAATTAATTGCCTTCTAAGTGGTTGATTTTCTCTATGGTTTGGATATGAATCTTCTTCATCTATTGGCATAGTTTGGTAGTGTATTGGAGAAGGAGTTGGTACTCTATTATTTTGTAGATGTACTAAAAGAGTTTGCATTTGTTGTTTAAGTTCTTGCATTTGATTCTTACTTTCTTCTAATATTTGTTGAGTTTTTAGTTCATTGTCTTGCATCCTAAGATCTAAGGCATCAATTAATCAAATTTTCAACTTGATCTTGAGAGAGATTTTGGTGCCATGAGATTTTTTTTTAAGGAAGAAAAAAAAAGATATATGAAAAGGGATCAATGAAAAAAATGAAAAAAAAAAAATAAGTATAATATAATTGTGCAATCAAAGCGAAATTTTAAGCTAAGAGAACTTCCAGTGAGGAGGTACAAGACCACTTAAATCCCAAGCTCTCCTTGGCAGTTTAGGTCTTTTGACAAAGTTCTATTTAGCTTCCAAAATCACCAAGTTTAACACACTTATATTATTATGCATGCATATTATATATATATATATATATATATATATATATATATATGCAATGAAATAAAAATGCTCAAATTTATCAAGCCTCTTTTTTTCTTTTTAAGAAAGCAAGTTATCATAAGTTAATCAAAGAAACTTCTAAAATTAACCATAAAAAATAACAAAGATAATAAAGCAAGTAATTAGATTTTAATTTGCACTAATGACTAGGTTGCTTTAGGTGATGAACTACCTCACCAAGGTACTCTCTTAATTTTTTTTTCTTTTTTTTTTTTGGAGGGGAGGGGGAGAGGGTGCGCACATTCACACAATTGAAAAATAGCTAAAATATATAATGGAGCTTACTAATTGAAATTTTATGCTATCACCATAAACTTGCAAGCAATATATATCTTTCCAAGCTACTAATATGCTTTTAAACTATCACATAAAAGAAAATTAATTAACCTCACAAGTCCAAGAAAACTCACAAGTTTGAAGACAAGTCCAACACTTGAGTTGCTCCCTTTGTTGAAGCAAACTTTTGACCAAATTTGCTCCTTCCAGCTTCACTCTGATACCAAATTTGATGGAGGTGGGTGTTCTTTCTTTTAATGAGATCGAGAGAGTATTAGGGGTGAAGGAAGAAGATATGTTGGATAACTAGCGCTCCCACCAAGGATTGCCAAGGTTTGGCCACCAAGCTCTCAAACCACAAGAATAACTCAAAAATTTATAATTACCAAAAGATCTCCTTCATTCTAATAAGAGGGGCTATTTATAGCCATTACAAACATCTTTCAAAAGAAAAGAATTCAAAACATGGAGGGAAAGGTGGGTGGCCACATTAATGTGAAGCAATAAATTGCCTCATTATTTTATGTCATCCACCCATTTCACTATTATTTTATGTGGATTCAACCACCTCATGTCATGCCTTGAATTTTAAATGCAAAATTTCAAACATAGAGTTTCTAGAAGAAAATTAAAAATTACATTAATAAAAAAAATGAAATTATAAAATGGGCCTTAGCTAATGGGCTAAGTCTTCTTCTTTCTTGAATTTTTTTTTAGAGATCTTGTAAATGGGCCTTGGGCTCTAATTTGTTGATCCTCATGATGTTCTACATCAATAAATTTATAAAATTTTGTATATGTACTTAGAGCTATAATTAGGCTCAATTGACTCCTGATTTGGTAAAATAAGAAGTTCTTGTCACTCATGCATTGATGTTGGCACCATAGACATATTATTTTGATTGGGTTCTACTTTGATATACATGACTAAAGCATGTATATATGCCTGCAAGAGAATAGCTTCACATGATTCATCATCGGTGGTATGGGTGGTCATAAATCCAATATTTATTGAAAAATGACATACAAGATGAATCTCATACTCATTTAAATTAAGGTTTAAATATTATAAGATTCATTCTTTTAAGTTAGCTAATTTGGTATCGAATGACACTTGTATAACTTTATTATTATCATAGATATAGGGTGGTGTAAAATCTACAGTGATTCTGAGCTCACAACCATATTGTAGCATTAATCGAGCAATTGTGACCATCTCAAAAAGTGTCTTCAGCACAAAAAAAAGAAGGGGCATTTACATACATAGCACACAATTCTTATATATTTACATATTTAACACCTAAACATAAATATTTACATATATGACACCTAAATATTTATTATTACAATAAAAATAGCACTTTTCTTACTTTTTGAAGTTAAATTTAACTTTAGAAGCACAGAAAAGGTGCTATATTTGTAAATATCAAACTTTAGGTGTTAGATATGTAAATGCATAAGAATTGTGTGCCATGTATGTAACTTTTCAAAAAAGAATTGAAAATTGAGTATTGTGGTTTGCAATGCCTCCATTGGCTATATATAAAAGTTTTGTTAACTCATCTTTATCAAATAAACATGCTTATTATTGTGTAATGATAAACTATTTAGTCATAAGTATCATTATATTTTATAAGCTGCATTGGATTTCCTCATAGCAAAATAATTGAGACGTTCGTCCTCTCGCACTGAAAGGGACGAGATACTGCTAGATGGTACATATTGTGGGCCCCTCAAACATCTTAAGATCCTTTGCTAAATGGGCATTTAATGTTACTTTACAAAATAAATATATTTATTATTATGATAATGATAAACTACTTAATCATAACTATTATTATACATAGTAAACTGCATCGGATTCCCTTAAAGTAAAATAATTAAGTTGTTTGTCCTCTAGCACATATTGTGGACCCCTTCAATATTTTGATATTATTTGCTAAATGAGCATCCAATATTACTTTAGTAAATAAACCTACTTATTATTACGTTAATGAGAGATTACTTAAATATAACAACTATTATACCCCATAAACTGTATTAGATTCTATTGGAGCAAAATAATTAAACTACTTGACCTATAGCATCGAAAGTGATGGATGGATGAAATGTGTTAGATAGTACATCTTATGGGCCCCTCAATCTTTTAAGATTATTTGCTAAATGGGCATCAAATATTACTTTACAAAATAAATATATTTATTATTATGATAATGATAAATTACTTAATCATAACTATTATTATACATAATAAACTGCATTGGATTCCCTTGAAGTAAAATAATTAAAATGTTTATCCTCTAGCACTGAAAATGATAGATATAATGAGATATTATCGGATAGTACATCTTGTGGACCCTTTCAATATTTTAAGATTATTTGCTAAATGAGCATCCAATATTACTTTAGTAAATAAACCTATTTATAATTACCTTAATATGAGATTACTTAAACATAAATACTATTATACCCCATAAACTGTATTAGATTCTCTTGGAGCAAAATAGTTAAGCTGCTTGAGCTATAGCATCAAAAGTGATGGATGGATGAGATGTTGTCAGATAGTATATCTTATGGGCCCCTCTATCTTTCTAAGATTATTTGCTAAATAAACAGCCGAAGTTACTTTAGGAAGTGAACATGCTTATTATTATAATAATGATATATTACTTAATCATAATTTTTATTATACCTCATAAATTACATCAAATTTCTTTATAGGAAAATAATTGAGCTATTTGTCCTCTAGCATTGAATGAGATGCTACTGGAAAGAATTATAGTTTGCCAAAAATACATGAGTATTATATATTCTTGCATATATTCTATTTATTATAGAATATTTTCTAATGTCTGATACTTTAGAGTCTGAAATACACTTATAATATCTTCATTTATTAGAGGATTTAGAAATATTTTCAACATACTTCTTAGGTATTGTAATACTAGCACATCTGTATAGGGAACTCAAAAAAGCTACAAAGCCTAACATGATAAATATAGCTAGTTGTTTGTATTTATTATAAGTTTGGACTTAAAGAGAGATTTCATGTAGGTCGACCAACATTATATGTACCGTACCCCAATGATATATCAGAAAAATCACTTGGGTACAAGTAAAATAATTTTATATTTTATATTTTGATTTAATTTATTTTACTCTAAATATCTTATTAATAATGTAGATAGAATGAGCAATAAGTTAGAGAAATTTTGATAAGTAATGTAAAATTTTATCGCAACGAATTTGATGGCCTCAAAGACAGTCAAGTTCGATCATAAATTCTATTGCAATGAATTTATTTTACTAGATTTTTTTCAATTTCAAGTTATAATATATAATTACTTAAATTGGACTATGCATATAGGTTATCCGGACTTCTTACTCATAATCTTTAATATTTCTTATACCACAAATTTGCATATTGGGTATTGAAGTATGGAGGTCATGAGTCTCTCTCATATGTTGGAAGCATGTTGAATGCCATCTCCTTGATCGTGTTATTAGATAATTTAATGGTAAACCACAAATAGATGTTGTGCAGATGGATCCAAAGTTCAAGCTAGTCGATGGTAGAGGTAAGACAGATGTTAATTGGTTTGACTATCATGGATCGAGTATTGAGCTTGGGAATGAAAGATTAGCTTATGATATCAATTATGTAATTGATCATATTAACAATAATCATGCAATTGCTTATTATCTATGGTGGTATAAATCTTGGGCTTCACTATATTTACTATAAGATGAACCACAGTCACATAGTACATACGATCATAGGGCTCCAGTAGAATGACTTTCTGTAAGTATCTTAGTTATATAAACTAAAATTTATTTTTATTTTTTTGGAATATTACTGACAATATATTTACAACAAGAAACAACTGATTTAATGGAAAATTTGTTTCGGCCATTTATGGCAGTGATGGACGAGATGCAAGCAAAATGACGCTTGTCATTATTTCATTCAGTGTAGAGGCTCAACAACAATGAAATATGGTACACTCAGAGGTCTATCGAGAACTCGTAGATGAAACTGAAAGTGATGCCAACAAAGTCTTCATATTACGCAACAAAGTCCATCAATGACAACCCAAATTTATACTCTCATACAACCATATGTTCAATGGTCATCATTCAATATGGGTTGGGATCAACAAAAAAGTAGCCAAGACATTCCTCTAAAAAGCATAGTACGTACTTATGGTTATACAACAATGTCCAGTCTAGTGCAACAATCCATAATAAGGTTACCTTTTATTTTCATATTCTTTCTTTATAATACTGATAATCTATTTGGTTTACAGCAATCCACATAAAAAAAATTCAACAAAGTCATGAAAAAGATGAACAAAATCAAGAAGAAGATGAATTATAGCATGACCTTAAGGAACGACCAAGAAGGGGACCAGATGGGTATACACTAGGGTCACATGCAATACCACAATATCATAGACAAAGACATTATATTACATGTTTCTTAGTAGTAGGGAGGTGTGAATGTAAATTACTTTAAAATTTGAATATTATTTTCAAGTTTTAGCTCCTTGAATAATGTGTTAAATTCTTATTTTGCAATGTAAATTAATTTGAAATTTAAATATTACTTTCAAGTTGTGTTTGAATTTATGATGTTATATATATATATATATATATATATATATATATATATATATATATATATATATATATATATATATATATATATATATATATATATAATGAAGAACTTTTGGATCAATCTCTGTTTATATATTTTGCAAAATTCATATTCATGCATTCTTATAATGTATCAGGATGTTGGTATTAAGCCTTCTATTAAAGGATTCCTTAATAATTTTTACTATGATTTGCCTAAGGTAAGATGACATCCTATTGTTTGGCACAAAAAATATATTATGAGATATACTTTTTATAATTGATTTTGTTTTAATAGTTGGTTCAAAATAGCTAACATGTTGATAAAAAAATATTGTTATTCTTTCTTACTATTTCTTCTACTTTGTTGATAACGAGTCTTAAAATTATTTAGATTTTGAATGTTTATTTACTTTCAATATTCTCGGGGTCTCTTCCATGGGTGGCCAGCTTTCTCTTTATGTCAACTCTATTATAAGTGGCTACGCATATCTTAGATATAGAGTATGTTTCCAAAAGCTTGGATAATTTCTTTCTTCTATCTTTTAGTTGCACTATTTATTATATATGATGTGAGCGTAATCAAAGAAGATTTTGGCTAAAATTTATCTTCTTCTCCTTTTTGAAGGCTTTGAGATATTGGACAATGATGAGTAAGCTTGTATGGTCTCTTGCTAGAATGAAGTGGGCTGCTACTCAATGTGTGCATTAATAAATAATATTATCAATTTCAATCTAAAATTTATAATTTGAAATTAGAGAAAAAAAAGTTAAACAAATCTTCTAACTAACTAATCACCAAAAAGATGTTTGGTATCACATTTGTTTTTTGTTTAATTATAATTATAATTTATTTATATTTAAATTTGAAATAAAATATATTTGATAGTGATAATCATTTTTAAAAATATTCAACACTCCTCAATTTTATTTGAAGAATTTTTTAAAATAAGTATTAAATAAATAGTAATTATAATTTTAAGTATATTTTAAAAAAAATAAGTTTAGGTACAATCGTCCCATTGGTGAGGTAGCACCACAAGTATTTAGAGGAAGCTTAGGCGTAACAATTGGCTAATAATCGGTCTGACTTAGTTAGTGATTATCGACGACTTTAAATAGTAGTAAGCCAATAAGGGGCAACTTTCTTGTTGTTAATTTTGTTTTTGAAAAAGGAGAAGTGTTTTTTACAAGAGTTATATTTGTTTGCAGTTTGCATATAAACTCAACTAGATATCTACTAGCATCAAATTAAAACTACTTTACACGAAGTAGTTGTACTACTAAACAAATTACACAAAAAAATTTCATTCATATCTTAAGTAAACCTAGTTACAAATACAGAAAATACAAAAATATAAAAAGAGACAATCACAAATACACAATACAAATACATCTCTATATACTTACGCCTAAAGCTGCCTTCTAGCACTACGAGTGTAGTCTATTAAAAGCTAATAGATGTTCACGCAGATGATGGGAGACATCATGTGGTCCCTGATCCTGGCCTGCAACTTTTGAACTCACTCTAGCTGCGAGTCTCCTAAAGGCACTCAATCTTATGAAGGTGCAACGTCCATATGGTGCTGAGGCTGAGAGCTCTCCTGAAAAGTGGAAGGCCTTGGATCAGTATAAGTAGATGGGGCCGCACCCATGTCTGTCACCTATGTAGTCAAAGTTGAATCGTATGTATATGCCTGCATGGCGTTTGGAGCTCGTGGCGATGTGTGTGTCTCGGATCATGGCATATCTTCACATACTTATTTATAACCAACTGGAAGTCCGAGTCACCTGAACGTCCAAAGAAAGGTTGAAAAATATCCTCTGTCGCTAAGATATGCTCCACATATATGAAACAAGTTTAAAATGTTACTATGAAAATCTGTAGATAGAGTAGCTAAAAAAATTTGTAGATTATAGTATTATCTTAACAAATGCTCGCTCGATAGGTGCTCTAAGGTAGTATGTCATTGGTGGATCAATAGGCACCTTAAGCAAGTACAATAAAGCCCATGACCTGAGCCATAACATATAATGTTGGAGGGCTTATTATGCATCAGCATAAGTGTCATCTCTCACAACAATGTGATCTCTGAGCCTCCCTATGATGTCGATGTGCTTGAACCCATTAGTCCCTACCATCAACTCTTTTGAAGCTGGGATCCATCAGAGCAACATCAATGCATCGTAAGTGACCAAACTAATGAAGAATTCTGTCAGGAAGGTGCCACTCTACTCTCTTCCAACTAATCAGGGGAACACGTAGCAACGACTTAGCCGGGCAAATATCGAAGCGAGCCTGTCGAATATGTCGTGGCTCTCAAGTCACTTGCATGTTTGAGTGGTTATTACACAGAATATCATATGGTAGAATTCAGTTAAAATATGTTTTAATATTTAAGAGTTGTACTTAGCTCAATAGTAGTTCATCAAGCTCATCTCAAAATTTTTTGATATTTCAAATGGGCATCTACCGCACATACCGTTCGTTCCACCTAAGTAAACCAATTTTCATATGCAAATCAGTTACTTGCAACTCAATATATTAAAGCAATTGAAAAACAGTTTAGTTTTCTGACCTGAAACTGATTCTCAACCCATCAAGATCCTTAGGGTAGGGGACATGTAATGTTGATCTCCCTACATAAAGTCGCTCTCAAGACCAGATCTGGCAGACAACCATGTTGGCCCTCCTTGTCTAGTAGACTCATGCTCCCATATGTGTGTGTCAATACAGCCTTCGAGAATGTCGTATGTAGATCTTCTAATAAAGAAAGGATGCAAGTTCACCTCAAGCTGTATGAAAACTCCCAAAAGGAATAGCACATACTCTATCTCGACCATATCTATGAGGTCTATGTAAGACTCCTTGAAAAATGTCTAGCATAGCCACCGGCGGTCTACAGTGCGGTGTATCATCAAAATATAGAATGGATTCTTTGGGTCGGGTCTTGATATACATTGACTACAATGATAGCTCCTCGCTAGAACTCATTGCTTCCCCTCTCCAACTATAATAGGCCCAATGATCGGTGGTCCATCTATGCGCAATCCCAAGATCATTGCAACGTCTTGTAATGTCATAATCATCTCACCTACAGTGAAATGGAAAGTGTTGGTCTGGGGAGACCAACGCTCAACTAATGTTGTCAAGAGGTGATGGTCAAGTCGAATATCATCGACACACCTCGTACAGGGGATGAGCGCATGAGGACAAGTAACTCCATAAGCATAAGGAGAGGCGCTCCAAAATAGTACCCTGCAATAGAAAGAAATTGCTGTTAAGCCAGGTGATCAATTAAATATTTTGACAAAATGAGCTTGAAAGTAAATTCATACTGAATCTAGATGTGTGGCCCTATGTCGGCCACGCAATAAGGCTATGCTGGGATGGACCTCTGAATGTGCAGGATCTACTCCATCATCGACCATCTTTGCACGCCTCCACTATCGACAATCGGCTGGAAGGCTCTGCATTATGACAAAAAAATAAAATGGGACAATGTTAGAAGATAGTAATATTAAAATTATGCAAAAATACGAAAAAATATGCAAATCCTTAGAGCTTATGTACATGGTATTTTGCTACACTATCCATACTAACCTTCTACTAGTAGGGTTGTGTGGGCACGATGTCCGGTAATAACCAACTGATTTGCATAAACTACACATACGAGTCCTTTGTACTGCGCTCTCGTCCATTGTGTTCTTATATCTACTTGATCGTGGCCTACCTGATCTTACTTTAACAGTTGGTGGCAGCAACAGATAAAGTCCCTGCTCCGCATCAAAGTCTGACAAGTTATTTCGATCTAGTAGAACATGAAAATTTGCAGAGCATGTACGCTCATATATTTCCATGGTGTGATATCCCATAAGCTAAATGATTCAATCTCCGATGGACTAAAGCTGTTATGGAATGACCACATGACATGTGATAAATTAGTGTTCGAGAACAGCTACATGAACTGAATTGTTTAAGTGTGAAGTCAACTCTGAATGATTGACAACCCATGTCGAACACTCGCGCTTCATTAGCATTAATATTGACTGATTATGGATAGTGTCTGGCCTCACACTCGAATATGTTGAGCACTGTTTGTGCTCTAGGAGAGAAGGTGAATTCATCAATTGATTCTCCCGAGTCCATAATACTAGCTCTCTTATAAAATAAACTCACAATGTTATAGTAAACATAAGTGAACAGTGCTTGAATTGGTAGTCTCCGTGCCCATTTGAGAACACCATTGAAACATTCAAATGCATTTATCATCATCTTACCATATCACTTACCGCCATCATGAACCAATGACCACATGTATACATCATGCTCTATTAACCACTAGTATACTTCAGGTTTAATTTTCTTTATGTCTGTCATGTGACGGCTGAATATGTTGATGTCATCCGTGCTGCCAGACATGTACATTTTCTTACATAGAAATTTAACATCCGCAATACCCATTCTTCGCACTACTTTTTTGAAGTTTTTCCACAGATGCCTTAAGCAATGACGATGTGCAGCCCATGGAAATATATCTAAGCAATCGCATTACCAAAAACCAGATATAATACATAAATCGCTTTGAAATAATAGGCCATTTGTATGCACATAATGAATAAGAGTCATGACTTATTATTTTCAGATTCAACTACAATGAATGCAAGCGAAAATAATCCATTGTTGGCATCAACACCAATGGCTGTTAGTAACAAACCACAATACTTTCCTTATAGGAATGTTCAGTCCATGCTCGGAACAGGACAACAAAATTCCCAACCTGATATTGATGGTCCAAATGCCTAAAATAATCTCTGAAACCTGCATATATTTGATGATAAAATTTTGTAAATAGTTTCTCACAAAACAGAGCATAATGAATCCATGAATAGGCCAAGAGAGAGGTACGAGTCCTCCCAACTGCCAAATATTGCTCTGATACTCTTACGTCTCGCATCCTAAGCCTTCATGTAAGACACTTTAATATTAAATTTTGATTACATTCTTCCAATGATCTCCCTTTGTTTCAAGTATATAGATCTTATGACTATTAATGAACTTAGAAGTGCATTGACGATATCCATAACCACTAATAGTGCTGATGCATGTATGCGGTTCACCTAACATTGATATCCTCCAAGCACCTCCCAACCATCTGCTCCTGTTACAGTGCATGCGCCATTAACAAGATCTGCTAGGATTGCTATGTTGTGTACATATAATAGTAAAATTTTTTTGATTCGAACTGATGGTAAGAAACTAAACATTACTGAGTATTGACTAACCAGTTACTGTAAATTAAAGCTCCTTCTTATTTGAGGAACAAATACCTTCATATAGCTCAACTGGAACATCGATGCCATCTGAAAAACTTGAACTATTAGATGGACCATCAAACATAATGTCTGCATCCTAATATTTTGTGGTTTGGCATGTGCGGACATAGTAGTTATTGCAGATTATAGCATCGTCATTTGAAGAATTCCGGATTGAATGATCCCGAATAAGCTCGTGATCAACATTGGTGCCACATAAGTTAGCATTATAAAGGAAAGAATCCTCTTCAACATCACTGTCATCAGATGCATTGGTTACTTCGCTATTCATTTTGTCGTACTCGTCATCAGACAATACTCTAGATGCACTAGGTTTCTCATGCAATCGTGCTTCAACAAGAACCTGAGTTCTGTGTCAACAAAGTCAAAATCCTTTAAAAAAATAAAAAATACGATGAACCATAAAATGAAGACATTAACCCTACTATTGAAGTAATTGCTAACCTTACTTCTGAGTCGCCGTAGTAGTGTTGTGGTAAAGCAGCTGTTGATAAAGTGAAAATCATGTGCATAATCAGATTTAACATTATCATGAGATCGATAGTTGCGGTGGCATTTTATTGTGGCTTGACTTCCACGGAACTAATCCGGAAGTCTTCATCATCATTAAATCGTAGATGCTATGTATCCGTCTTGGGAAAATGACGTTAGCTTGAAGTTATCTACGTCATAATGTAGAGATCTAAGCACTTTTTATTTTAAATCTTCTAAGCTTGCAAGATGCGAGACTGGTATTGGATGATTTTTGCCACCGACATAACTTGGAATAAACTAATCATCAACGATCAGTTGTCCGTCATAGAAGAGAATCACAAGCTCCTGACTCATCCTAATATATGCTCAACAATCAACATATAGTATTTAATGAACAAAATGCAAAACTGATATTTCACTAATCTCAAAAATTATCTACTCAATTTTTAACGCATCTTAAAATATTTTTCAAACTCATTACTCATCAAATTTATTACATCACAAAAATTAACTCAATTTCTAACGCATCTAAAAATTAACTCATTACTCATCAAAATCGCTACAAAACCCTAACAGGGAAAGAAGAACTTTGACCTTACTCATTCTCTAGATTCGAAGCACATACACAATCACCAAAAATATCAGTTTGAAGTACTAGGGAAATGGAATACTAGGAAAATTGAACTCAGCAAAAACAATCCTACTACTTCAAGAAATGGAATACCAGGAAAATGGAATATCACTTGCAAGAACTTTCTCCTTTTACACCACCAAAAAAAAAATGTAATACTAGGGAAACCGAAAATATACCTTGCGGGATGAGTCGTGCGAGCTGGAGCCAAGAGTCCTACGTGAATTTTTTGTGCGCGGTGGAGCCGGGACTTGGCAGTGGAGTCGAGACCAAGCGATTCGCGTGGGAAAAACTCTGTCATTGTGAGGCCGTTGCGGGGTCGGGAAAGAAAAACAAGCGCACGATTTATTTAGGGGATAGTCAATCATCTGATAATTGGTCGACTAACTTTACCTAAAGTTAGTCGAGACTGGTATCTTGGGTAAGATAAGCCAGTGGGCGGCTCTAAGCCATTGATGAGGTGGCGGTCATATCGTATCAAAATTTTTTTATATATTATTAAAATTATAATTAGTATTTATTTAATACTTATTTTAAAAAATTACTCATTTTATTTTAAGAATTAAAAAAACATAATTTTATTCTTAAAATAAAAATAGTTTAAATATAATTAATTAAATATATTTTATTAAATTAAAAAATACAAAATTCTTTTCATGAAGTTAATTAGATCTAATTTCAAACAAAAAAAATGATCTGATTAATAAATTAATAACCTTGCCAGCAAAGCTTTTTTATTTATTCAACCTCCAACAATCTAACAAATATTTCAACATGATAAATTTATTAAAAAATCTAGATAAATATAACAAAAATTTTAAAATTAATATTATACATCATTATAATTTCAAAAAAAAAAAAAAATGAAGACATGAATATAAAATAATCATTGAAAAAATTAAAAAAATAAAGTATAAAATTTAAATTGAAAATAATAACTTAAAATTTAAAAAAAAATACATGAAAAATATAATTTATAATATCATTTTAATTAAAAATATATTAAAAATAAGCATTTAATTGAAAAAATAAAATTTAAAAACTAAGAAAATTTAAATAAAATTAAAATGTTAAAAATAAAAAAATTAATCCAAAAAAATTAATATTACAAAAAAATAAAAAATATGGGGTTTTTACATATATATATAACTATATCATTTTCATTTAAGACTGATTTTATTATTACCAAAAAGAACTCTATTACAGAATGATAAAATAAGTTGTCTTTTTTTATCTGTAATAATAAAGTTTAAAGTGTTAAATGAGTAAAATAAATAATTTAAGATAATATGTATGTAAAACCCCAAAAATTAAATAAAAAACTCGAAAAACAAGCCGGCCAAGTGGGCGGCCCAAATAAAAAAAAAATTATTATAAATTATTTTAGCTAGTCGCTAGTGATTTCAGCAACTAACTTATTTTTAAATTATTTTTTTATTAAATTAATTATTAAAAACATCTCTTTTAAAATTTTGTTCTAAGGCAATTGCGTTCCTGAAGCTTTAGAGGTTCATTGTAGCCTGAGGTGTACTGTATCAAATAGGAGTAGATTTCACAAAGTCAATTATATATTTAGAGCTGTGAGTCAACAAATGTACTAAATTGACACCCTGATATTTTCATATAATGCTTATTTATTTAGGCGCTATTTGACATCATTTTAATTTTATTTTTAAAATTTTTATTTTATTTTATTTTATTTATATTTTAAACTGAAATAAAATATATTTGATAATCATAATTATTTTTAAAAATATTGAAAAGAAATAATAATAGTTTTGAGTTTTTAAAAATAATGTAACTTGTTTTCAAATATATTGCATAAAATAGTTGAAAATTGCACTAAAAAAATATCTTTTTAAAAATAATATAAAATAAAATAAAAAATGTAAAATAAAATTAATCCCAAATAGGCCCTCACATGATTGAGCAACTTAAAATAGAATTTTAGATGCTTATGACATAAATGATATGAATTTGCTCATGAACAGGTTAATTTATTTATCAACTCGTGAAGAACATGACAAAATGTCCACTTAATAATAACTTTTCTTTTATTTGATGATTTATTCTATATTATTATATTAATTTGTAAATAATTTATATATATATTAAAATTATGTCTATTATTAAATGTATATGTATGATGAAAATAAAAATATCAATAAAATAAGAAAGGCATATTTATTTATTTTTAATGTTAAACTTAGCCAACCACTTTAAATTACTCCTAATAAGTTATCCTATATAATGTTTATCAAAGTTTTTATATATAATTATGTTCAATAATTATATATTAATATTAAATATATATATAATTAATTAAATTTAACTAAAGTTTAATTTCAGCTTGAACTTGAAAAGATATTTAATAAATAAATTTTAATTAGATTTTAACATTTAAATCATATTTAAATTTGCTATAATTGATTAAGAGTCTCTTTGGGACAGTTATAGCTTTTTAAAAAGTTAGTTGTAAAGTTACTGTGGAGAAAATAATTTTTTAAAAAAGTTATTATATGTATTACAAATATTTTTCTTTTTAAAATTTTTTAAAAATAACTTTCTGATAGCCACCACACTCTAACAGTTTTGATTCTCAAAATAGTTATTTCATCACAAAAATTTCTAAAAAGCAGTTAAAAAGCTGGTAGTCAAACGAAACTATTTTGCTTTCTGTCTGCTCTCTAAAAAAATAAATCATTCAAAAAGTTATCTCAAACGCACCCTAAGATTGAATATTCCGAATCGACACCAATATGCCTTGAATGATTTATTGTATGAAATTTGAACTACAAAGAAGAGATTGAGTGTTTTAGTGGGCACTTCACTTAATCAGATCATAACTATCATATAAATCATAAGCAATTTTTTTTAAACTAAGTATCATTAGAATATTAATTAGGTAACTAAGTATTAATAAAAAAAATTAAGAATAATAATTAGCTTAACTAGGTGACTCCGTGGCGTGGTATGCTCCGATGAGGAATTGATTATTACTCATTGCTAAAGCCGTCCCCAGCGTGGCCCCAAACATTATTAGGTCTGATTCGACGATCTATCTCTTCTCTTTGGTTCGATTTTACCTTGGATTCCGCCGCCCGTAAGAGCTCCGACCAACCATTTTCTCCCTCCGAGGACGCTCCTCTCCATCTCGAAGCATCTCGGCAGCCGTTGGCATAGCTCCAACTGTCTGCATTGCGCCATCTTCTCCGGGAATTCGAAAGAAACTTCCTTTCTTCCCGACCGCGTTCCACTTTGACTTTCCTCTCCCATCTAGCGGTAGTTGGAAGCCAACATTAGCTTCGGTGATTAGACTCCATTTTGTTCGAGGAAATTTCATGTGATTACCTTTTTTTGCACTTTCCGTCGTTCTTGGTAAACACCAAAATCTCTATTTTTATCAATTTATAAATTAATAGAGTATGTGTGGAATTAGAGTGTCTTGGGGATTAGAGTTGTATGGTTAGACTTTTGTTTGGGATTTGATTTCTAGGTTTGTGTTGGCGTTGTAGTTCAGGTGTTAAGTAGTCAATGGTAGTATTATTTAGGGTATCGATTAATATAAATTTCTAATTATTCATATAGTTTGTTTTGCAAGAATGAATAGAGAATTTATTTCGCTAATCCTTTTTTATGGAGGCGAACTAAGTATCGATGAGCAATTCATTCCAAGTTATGTGGGAGGTCAAAATCATCCAGTTAAGGTTCTGTGTCAGAGCACCTTACTGGAATTTAAGCAACGGATTATGAGAACCTTGCACATTGATACAAAGCGTCACACAATCACTCTTACAGGTCATTATCTGGTGGGTGACGGATTTATAACATCTGTAATATCTGACGATAACGTTTGCGAAGTTACACTAGATGAAGCTTCCTGTCAAAAATTGGTGTTGTATGTCGAAGTGGATGATGTTAATATTGCATTCACATCAGCTGATCTGGTAATAAGATCAGTAGATATACCGCTCATGCATACACAGGATTTCATCGCACATGCACCTCTAGGGACACACGCAGCTTTGATGAGTTGATTCTCAGGTTATATGGCCAACCTTCCTCTATTTGCTCTTGTAATAATTTATATGATAGGTTGTCGTCCAACTTATGAGTTTTGTGGCAGTGATGATGTTGTCTATTGTTCAGAAGAATCGTATATGTCTCAGAGTGTTGCAGGCAAAGATGAGTATCAGACTATGAGTAGTGGTTCAAGTAGTGAGTCGGCGGGGATATTAGTGATGATGACTTTTCGGGGTAGACGTGCCGAGAATCTGATGTAATCTTCTAAAAAATCACTTACTCCGAAATATTGATAATGAGAGTCATTTGTTGTCCATAAATGAGTATGTCCGGATGTGTCAAACTACGAGAGAGTGGGACAACGATGTTTACTTTGTGGTCCCATCGGCCAGCTTCTCTATGATATGATAATCGATGACCTTGCAAGGTATGTGTTTATAAGTAAATGGAGTATGCAATTTGCTATTGTTGGGTGGTGCATAGTAAATAATGTTCAATTCCAAACAGTTACCTCTAACCAAAAGAACTACAAGGTTGTATGCATACAACATGATAGTCCTACAAGATCATGTAAGTGGCATTTGCGTTGTAGCAGCAGTAGACGCTTAGGGGGTGCTTGTAGAATATCAAGAGTTAGTGAAAATCATAAATATATCAATGCAGTAAGTGCAGCCGGTCATCGGCAGTGTAGTTCAAAATTCATAGCTTACTTCATTATACATTTGATCAGGCACCAGATAAATCTGAAACCTAGGGAAATTGTAGGTAGAATGGAATCGAAATTCAATGTTAAAATTTCGTACATGAAGGCTTGGGATGCAAGGCGTAAGGTAATAAAATCTATATTTAGCAGCTAGGAAGAGTCTTACAGGACTTTAAGTCTTTATATGGAATCAATTTACAGTACTTTACCTGGTACAGTGTACAGAATTCAGTTTAGTAGTACACAACACTTCTAAAGACTTTTTTGGGCATTTAGTCCTTCAATCAAGGGATGGAGTAGCTGTCGACCAGTGCTGAGCTTAGATGGTATTTTTTTATTAGGCAAGTATTGTGGTACATTATTAACTGATGTTGGAATCAATGAAAATAATGGGTTGTTTCAACTAGCCTTTGCTATTGTGGAGTCTGAGTCAATTGATGCCTGGTTGTGGTTCTTGATATGTTTGCATGATATGTTGCCTGTTGTGTGGTAGACGTGATCTGTGCATAATATCTGATAAACATGTTGGTTTATTATGTGGATGTAAAGAAGTATTTCCATGGCATAATCGCTTGTTTATCAAGGCCAAAATTTTAAAAAGATAATACGTTGATTGGGTATTGGTGATGTTGAATTTCTATGTCAAAAGATGTATATGGCAGGAAATACTAATGATATCCGTCAGTTCAATCGGCTAATGTTAGATATTAAAAATGTGAACGAAGAAGCACACACATGGCTTGTAGAGAGTGACCCTATTAAATGGTCACTTGTGCACGATGGTGGAATTAACTATGGGACAATGACGACTAAGACATCTGAGTGTTTTAATGGTGTCCTGAAACGGGCACGTGGTTTACTAATTCATGCTTTAATCACTACTATATACTACAACTTAGTAGCTTTGTTCATGAAAAGACTAGCCACTGTAACTCAGCAAGTGGATGCCAACTTGTCTATTTTTACCCAAAGGGTATCCATAATGTTACAGCATACTGAAAGGGAGGCTAGACATTTCCCTACTAGTTTGAGCACCGAGGAGTTTTTTCGGCACCTGTGTGCTTACATTCTATTTTTTATTAGATGTTTCTTACTACCGGACACATCGGGTTCAGAGGTCAACCTGCAGTATTTACCACTACTAGAGGACCTGGATACATTCAATACGATGGCTATGGGTGCAGCACCACCTATAGGGAGTCAGACGAGTGTCCACTGGGCCAACATGGTGCTACCTACAGCTCCTTCAGATATGATCTTGGGAGCATATTCATGTGCAGAGGCCGACTCCACATGTGTCATATTCTATTGAGCTTAACGATCTCAGCATGAGTTGAGGTATATTTTGTTAACTGCGCTTTCAAAATTTTAGCTTATATATGTGTTTTAAACCGTATTATGTGAGAACGAGTATGTTCACCAGTAATAATGAACATCGAAAGATAATGAGAGTTAGATGGCTTGCAATTTACTCAGGTTGGACTTGCAGATAACACTTCAGTTTAAATATCTATAATGCATATTTTAATTTAACATAATTTTTAATATGTGCAGGTGATTTTGGAGCCGTACAGTGAGCAGATCACAACACGTCTATCAGATGCATGCTCAACAAGCTCTGAGATATGGTTATCATGAGTCCCTCTGATCAGCTGGAAGAGGGTTGAGTGGCATTTACCAGATAGAGTGCTGCGCCAGTTTGGCCTCATTCCCAGAGTAGATGTAGCCCCAATTGATCCTAGTTTCAAAAGGGTCGATGGTCGGGGTAAAGTGGATGTCGACTGGGTTGATTACCACCAATCACACATTGCCGCTTGGGAGAGGTGGAGGGATTGCCTCGTCAAGGGCTTAGATGAGGATGTGGACAGGATGACAGCTATCAACCAATACATGTGTTGGTTCAGATCATGGGCTTCTCTATATTTATTGGTCACCCTAACAGATCCTCCAACCACTTACTATGCCAGAGCACCAGTGGAGCGTATTTATGTAAGTGCTAATTTTTCATACTATTTTTCGTGTAAATGGAGCACATCTCGGTGACTCGGGACATCTTTCAGCCATACTTCAGCCATGTGGATGAGCACGAGCTACAGGGATGCGTTGATAGGTACGAGCTGCTATGCAGAGACATGGATCAATGTACATATCGGGGACACATATTACGGATTGGTGCCTACAGAGGTTGTCGCACATCATGACTGGAGCATCGGGCCATCTACTTATGCGGATTCAGGTCCATCTACGTATGATGATCCATGTCCTTCTACATATCAGCCTACATATGAGTCATAGCCACCTATCTTCCAATCACAGGATGATCGACACGTACAAGAAGATCTTGACCGGAGGGTCACCATCACCGCTTGACCGGCCCATCCCGTCACGACACACGCCCGAGTGGTGCGATTCCATGCAGACGTCGGAGGTGTTAGATATTTAGGGTAGTCTACTTGTACATCTGTACTACATTTATTTTTATCTATTTCATTCATTGATCATTTATGCTTAATGATCATTTATGCATCTGTACTACGTCTGTACTACATCTGTACTACCTTTGTTATATTTCATGTGCACTTTCTTTGAACTACTTGAATCCCAATTTGGGAGGATCTGAATTCTAACATAAGTTGTGAGCTAATGTACGACAATTTGGTTCATTTTTTATTAAGAATATATGAGGGAAATGATGATGATTTAAGAAGACAACCATTATGTGCACTTGACAATGGGTTTAAACTAGCAAATCAAAAGAATCCTTTATATGTTGGGGTGTGCATTTTGTCAATTTGGATAATTTTTTTTGTTAAATCGATTAGACCGAATCAAATAACATAACTATTTTGATTTATTCAGTTAAATCTGTTCTTTTATTCTTTTTGATGTATTGCAATTAGTTAGGGATTGATGTACTGCAACTAGTTATGTTTGATATCCATGATCATTTATTAATTAATTGTTATAGAATACTACTTGGCTGATAATTATATATCATCGTATTCGGGGCCAGTCGCCCACTTAGTGGGCGATTGGCTTGTGTATCTGAAGCCGCCTACCAAGTGGGAGACCAATTACTCATACAATGCCACGCCTAATCGACGTGTAGTAGCCCACTACTGTATACCTATTCTTAATTTTTTTTATTAATACTTAATTACCTAATTAATATTCTAATGATACTTAGTTTAAAAAAATTGCCTAAATCATATTGCATAGTGTACGTTAATCCTCATCGAAGTAATCTTTTAAAAACAAACACTATCATAAGAACCCTAATCCAAGTGTAAATTTCAGCTTTTACGATAAAACAAAAGGGATTTCTATAAATTTTTATACATCAATTTGTGAAAAAAAAATCAAAATCAATCATCTTTATTTTTACATTTGTTGCGTGCTAGAAAACCAGTTGCGGTAGAGTGAAAGTTTACGCCTTAGCCTTATTGTGAAATCCAGCACACACATATGTATTTAAAGAGTGAACAAGAAAACTCCAGAAATTTTTATATGGAAAACCTCGAAAAGATGGAAAAACCACGAGGCCTAGCCCAGTAAGAATCTTCCACTATGTATTTATTTCAGAGTACAAAATTTCCTGATAGCGGGATTACAAAATTGTACATGAGAAGGGCTGATAATGAGAATCGAATCGATAATAGCCCATATAGTCGCGTCAAGTAAATGCTTGGTAGCAGATGATGATGAACAGTGGGGATCAATGACTGACGATGAAGGTCGTCATGATGGTGACCGACGAAGATTGACGACGGCAAGGATCAGCGGCGGTGGCTGACGGTGACGGCCGGTGGCGGTGGTTGACAACCGTCGAGTGGTGGTACAATTGTGCTTGGAGGATTTTCAAGTTTTAGAGCTCTCTCCTCTCTCTTGCTTGGGCTCCCCTCATATGAGGAATGAAGGGTTATTTATAGATTGAAGAAGTGACGTCTCTATAAATACATGCAAAATCTGAACCACTCCACTTCATCGAACGGCTTAAAATGATTTCTTTGATCATTTGATGTATTTTAAGTATTTGACTGCTCAAGCGAAGTCGAAATTATGAGATCTTAGGATTGTTAGATTCGGCTCGTCAAGATGTTCGATTTGACTATACGCTCCATGCTTAAGAGATATTTATAGGTTTAACTGATATCCCAAAGTTTCTAAGGATATTTTAAGTGCTTGATCTCCTCTAGTTTCAACTTACTTTTGACATCAAGATTCGTGCTTCGACTAGTAGAATTTTCAGTATCATATCAGTTGCCCCCTATTTTTGAATGACATTATCTCAATCATCCAAAAATATTTATGCCATATACTTGAAAATAGTAAATTCTTTAATGAAATTTGCGGGTCCATTAACCATATATTTTGAGAGAGTTGAGAAAAAGGTATCTATCACTTAAAGATTATAACATCCCGGGCTTAAAAGCTTCGCAGCATCGCGGCGCATGGCGTCATGCCGTAAGCGCATGGCGCCTTGGCAGCCTCAGTCAAAGTGTGAGCGCGGTGGCGATCAGGCCTGACTTCACACAGTGCTTGGTGCACGAGCATCACGTGGTTTAAACGTGTGGGCACCATCTTGCCTCAGTAAAACACCGCCGTCGAGGTATTTTCTTTTATGTATTTTCTGTGGTTTTCCACAGTTTTGAGCCGTTTTAAACCATTTTTCTTATATTTTTGACATTTTTGCCTCTATAGGGGGTCTATAAAAACTCCCCCAGGGCCAAGGGAGAAGGCACACTTCTCATGTGCTCTAGTGCTTCTCTTCTTCTTGAGTGAAGGTCGTTCAGAGGCGATCAAGACCCGTAGTTCATATGGAAAGGCTCCTATTTTCTCTCGAAAGAGGTGTCAACTGACCTCTTCGGACCGACTGGGTTCAGAGGCTATCAAGACCCGTAGTTCATACGGCAAGGCTCCAATTTTCTCTCGAAAGAGGTGTCAACTGACCTCGTCGGATCGATCGGGTTTAGAGGCGATCAAGACCTGTAGTTCATATGGCAAGGCTCCAGTTTTCCCTCGAAAGAGGTGTCAACTGACCTCGTCGGACCAACCGGGTTTGGAGGCGATCAAGACCCGTAGTTCATACGGCAAGGCTCCAGTTTTCCCTCGAAAGAGGTGTCAACTGACCTCGCCAGACCGACCGAGTTTGGAGGCGATCAAGACATGTAGTTCATATGGCAAGGCTCTAGTTTTCCCTCGAAAGAGGTGTTAACTGACCTCATCGGACCGACCGGGTTTGGAGGCGATGAAGACCCGTAGTGAGAAATTAGATTTCTTGAAACTTCAATGGATGGTTCAATGGCTGATAATTGCCAAGATGGAGGGGAAGTGATAATTAGGAGCCGTCATTTGAGCATTCGAGAAAAGTTTGTGTAATTTCAGAGCATCATTGGGGAGGAATAGTTTCTCTTTCTCTCTTTTTTTGATCTTACATGTATGCATATCCTTTTCGTCAGATCGTAGGCAAAAAATTCTAGCTGTCAGGTGTGGGAGTCGAAAAAGTATGCCCAAGTATTGGGGTGAGTGAGTAGCTTCATAAAATTCTCAGATTTTTATCATTTCTCCCACTCTTTACTTATTGATTATGTATTTTCACAGGGTGACGCCCATAAGAAAACCCATAGCGTGTCTGCTACAGACGATATACCATCCCTTGTCACAATAAATAGTTTAATGGTGTTCCGCAGGAAATTTCATTTCCTTAATGAGTTGGTGGCTATTGTTGCCAAAAGGTCTGATCGAGCTCGTTCACCTCCGTCGGGATACTTCACTATTTCTGAGATGATTCTTCATGCTGGACTGCGATTCCCTTTGGCTCCTGAGCTGATTGAGATTTTTAAAACATGTGGTATAACTTTATCACAATTTTTATTTCGGGCTTTAGTGGTCATCATCGGTTTGACTGTCTTCTTCAGAGAGCGTGGTGTTACTTTGAACATCAAATACTTATGTCGAATGTGTAGATTCACATGTGATGCTCAGGGACATGTTTCTTATTGAGCTATAAAGAATTTGATAAAATTTTTAGCACAGGATTCATCTAAAAATTGGTCTAATGGATTCTTTTTTGTGAAAAATGAGTGGGGCCTACTTGAGAGATAGGGAAGATTGAATGACCTTTCAGATCCATTGCTGATGGTAGAGAATGAGATCCTGACAACTCTTAATATTTATGATGTAGGAAGCTTGCTACATGAGTTATGTCACATTGACAAATATATAGTTGAAGATAAGATGTTCAAGGTTGGCCTTTCCATCCAGGCAGGAAGATCTCATGCTCTTCCACTAAAGAGGTCAAGTAAAGGTGATGAAAGGTCTCCTCATACTCATAGGATTCTCTCAAGAAGTCCGTTACGGAATCACGGTGGTAGCAATGTTTCATCTTTATAGAAAAAGAAGACATTTGCTGAAGTGACTACACCAGATATCTGTGAAGAAGATGTTCGCCCCCAATTAGCCTCTGAGAATTTAGTTATTTAAACTCATGATGGGGGAGTTTGTTTCTCGAAGCCACACATTTCTGAAGATGTGTTAAATCACATATGCATTGGACGTCAACGAGCAGATGAATTGGTACGTTGTCCTCTCCTCCTTCTTCTTTTCTTCTTTCCTTTGTATAATATTTATGATTTTTTTGTTTTTATAGGTAACTCAAACATTAGGACATATGGCTCATTTGGGTGTTGCTTTAGATGAGTGAAATACTAAATTTGTGAAGATAAAATATCTACAAGGTGAGTATGAGTGAAAGATGAGTGTTAAGGCCAAAGAAGTGGCGATTTTGGAGGATCAGCTGACCGGGTGCAGAATTGAGCTAGTGAACATGTCGACTTCTCTTTCTCTTCAGTGTTAGGAGGTGGAGCGCACTTGTGATGAGCTGATTGAGGTGAGGACAGAGACTTGTCGGAAAGAGAAAAGACTCAAGACACTTGCAGCGGAGAAGAGAGCTCTCGAACTAGAGAAGAAAGCATTACCAGATCGTCTTTCTGAGAAGGAGCATATAATGTCAGAAGCGGAAGCAAATGAAATCTCTTTTAAGGCAGTGGAAGACTTTAAGAGCTCCCCAGCTTATCACGGTACAATCAAAAATTATGTCCAAGAAGCTCGTAATCATATTCTTGATGTTGAAGTGAAGAACTTAGAGCATCAAAGTTTAGAGGAGGGCTTCATCCGAGGGTTCCTAAAAGGAATCCGCTTAGTGCATCGCAAGACCGGAGCTAGTATTGAGGATCTATCTCCCGACCAAGTATCGAAGACTCTTCACGATTCAAGAGATGAAGGAGTTGAGAGTGAGTCTAAGGGAGCATCTTCTAGTGGTGAGGAGGACATTGATATCACCAACTAATATGATGTAGCGTCACTTGAGGATGTCCTTTTTTTATCTATGTATTTTTATTATTGTGTATTAGAATTTTTATTCTCTCTTATGTCATCATGTTAATGTTGTCAATGAATTTTTTTTAGGTGATATACTATTATTTTGTTTTTACCCATCTGTGGTAATTGGTCGGAATATTATTCAACGACGCTAACCTACACGGATGAGGCCATGGGAAGTCCACCAACGACCTTTTGGCCTATCTTAGATATTAGTCAAAATATTATTTGACATCTTACCTGTATGGAAGAGGCCGTGGGATGTCCACCAAGGACCTTTTGACCTATCCTAGGTATTAGCCAAAGCGTTACTTGACTACTTACCTGTATGGAAGAGGCCATAGGATGTCCACCAAGGACCTTTTGACCTATCCTAGGTATTAGCCAAAGCGTTACTTAACTTCTTACCTATATGGAAGAGGTTTGATCAAGTCCCCGTGGGATTGATCATGCCCCGACTGAGATACAACATGAGTTGCACATTTTCTCAAGTGGGAGGATTAAATGAATGAGATTGTTCGTATGCAACAAGCTTGAAAGAAAAAGCTATAAATTCATTATTCTGATAAGTTCATCGAAACAATCATAAGATGATTTTAACACGGATATGAGTTTCAAGAAGAAATGACAACAACAATAACAAGTCTTTATCCCACTAAGTGGGGTCGGCTACATGAAGAGGAAATGACAAATGAGACAAAATAAAAGTTACAATAATTATGCAGTAGAAATTACTGATAATATTTTCGGAGACTCTCAGTGTTCCAAGTTTGACGTAAAGTTTTTTCCTCTGGATCCTTGAGCTTGAAAGTTCCTGGCTTTATCATAGCTTTAACCACATATGGGTCATCCAAAGAGGTGAGAGTTTATTGCGTTTAGGGCATTTGCCTGCAGCTTCTAGACTTCACAGGACCAAGTCACCGACAGATATGGGATGGGGTTTTACTCTTCTGTTGAAGTGATGAGCTACCTTTTGGTGATAGGAAGCAGTCCGAAGTAGGGTCATGTCATGAGTTTCAGGAAGTAAGTCCAAGTGTTGTCAGAGTTTTTCCGCATTACCATCATGATCGAATAATTGAACTCTTGGACTTGGAACTCCGATATCTACTGGTATAATAGCTTCTGTGCCAAAACATAAGTTATATGGTATCTCACCAGTCGGGGTTCGTGATATAGTGTGGTAAGCCCAAAGAATATTAGAAAGCTCATCAACCCATTGCCCCCAGCCTTCTCAAGACATGTTTTTAGTCTTTTGAGGATAGTCCTGTTGGTAGCTTCAATCTGTCAGTTAATTTGAGGATGTGCTACAGCCGTATGTAGCAGCTGAATGTGAAGATCTTTGCAAAAGGACTTAAAGATTTTTTCAGTAAATTGGGTTTCATTGTCAGTGATGATCTTCGCAGGAAGACCGAATCGACATACTATATTTTTCAAAATAAATTATTTAGCATTTGCCTCAGTGATTTTAGCTAGTGGTTCGGCTTCCACCCATTTAGTGAAGTAGTCGATGGCTAAAATGATGAACTTTCATTGTCCTGATGCTATCGAAAAATGTCCTATGATATCGATTCCCCACTGAGCAAAGGGCCACGGGCTTTGAATGGATGAGAGCTCGGTATGCGGCATGTGAGGGAGGTTAGAGTGCAACTGACAACTTGCATATTTTTTGTGAATTCCAAGACATCTTGTTTCATCGTAGGCCAATGAAACCTTTGCCTTATAATTTTAAGGGCTAACGCCCTTCCTCCTAGGTGTTCTCCACATATCCCCGAGTGAACCTCTCTTAATGCGTAATCGGCCTCTGATGATAAGAGACATTTGAGGTATAGCCCAGAAAAAGCTCGTTTGTATAGTTCGCCTCCGATGATAATAAAGTTTGAAGCTTATCTTTAGAGACGAGTTACAGTAGTTGGTTCGTCTGGAAGGGTCCCCTCTTATAGAAAAGATAGGATGGGGTCCATCCACGAAGGTTCCTTTATCACATTAATTACTTGGATTATCCACGATCATTGGATACTAGGAAAATATATTCTTCAACATGCATTCTCTTAAATAGATCTCCAGTAGTAGATGTAGCAAGCTTAGTAAGAGCGTTAGCTTGAGTATTCTTTTCTCGCAGTATGTGAATGATTTGATGTGTCCTGAAATGGGCAAGAAGAGACTTTAACAAGTGGAGGTATTATGTCAGCTGAGGATTATGAGTATTAAAGTTTCCCTCAACTTGGGAGGCGATAAGCTGAGAGTCAGTGTGAATCACTAAGTCTTGAGCTTCACAATCAATGGCGAGTTTCAACCTTGTGATGAGAGCCTCATATTCAGCCATATTATTAGTTGCAGGAAATTTTAGGCGAAGTCCATACTCTAAGGTATTCTGCTAGGAGGAAATAAGTAAGATTCCCGCACTATCACCGGTATTTCATGAAGGTCCATCAACATAGAGGGTCCATTGAGGAGACAAAAGGCATGTAGCAGATAGCTTTTCTAGAGTTGGGGCAGTGCATTCCACTATAAATTCTACGAGTACTTGAGACTTTATAGCAGGCTGAGGCAGAAAATTTATATCAAACTCTCCCAATTCTATAGACCATTTAATTAACCTCCCAGATGCTTCTGATTTTTGTAAGATGGCGCTTAAGGGTAAATGAGTGTAAACATCGATAGTATGAGCTTGGAAGTATGGATGCAATTTTCATGCTGAGAAAACTAAAGCCAAAGCCACCTTAACTGTAAGTGGATAACGACTTTCTATATTAGAGAGAATTTTGCTGACATAGTAAATTGGTTGTTGTATCCCATTTTTTTTTCGCACTAAAACTGAGTTTATCGCATGAGAAGAGACTGTGAGACATAAGTATAACATCTCTCCTTGAATAGGCTTGGATAGTAAGAGTGGAGATGTTAAATACTCTCTTAGTTGCTCAAAAGTAGACTAACATTCATCAGTCTACTAAAAATTATTATTTTAGTTCCCTTTAATATTTTAAAGAATGACAAGTATTTATTCCCAGAACGGGCTAGGAAGCGGGATAACGCAGCAATTCCTCCATTCAAACGTTGAACTTCCTTGATATTCTTCGGAGGAGTCATATCTTTGAGAGCTTTGATTTTCTCGGGATTGGCCTTTATCCATGGGTTACCATAAATCAAGAAATTTTTTTTTCGTAAAAAGTACACTTGGTCGAGTTAAGTCGCATGTTATAACGTCGAAGAAGGTTAAAGCATATTTCTAAGTCAGAGATATGTTGTGATTCTTCCAAGCTTTTCACTACAAGTCATCCACATATACCTTCATTGTGCGGCCTAATAGGTCTTTAAAAACCTTATTCATAAGGCGTTGATAGGTAGCACCAGCATTTTTTAACCCAAATGGCATAACTTGGTAATAGTATAAACATTTATATGTTTGAAATGTTGTAGCTTCTTCATCCGTTGGGTCCATTTTATTTAGTTGTAACCAGAGTAAGCATCCAAAAAATTGAGCATTTGATGTCCAGATGTAGCATCAACCAATTGATCAATTCGAGGAAGAGGAAAACTATCTTCCGGGCAAACCTTATTAAGGTCAGTGTAATCAATGCACATTCTTCATGTTCCATTTATTTTCTTAACCATGACAACATTTGCTAGCCATGTAGGGTAATGTACGTCTCGTATGAATCTCGCTTCTAGGAGCTTGTTAATTTCTTGCTCAATAGCCTGAAGGCGATCAGGTGCAAAACTTCGCCTCTTTTGGATGATCGGTTTGAATGTTGGATCAATCTTGAGGGAGTGCATGATCATATTGGGGTCGACTCCACGCATATCCATCAGACTCCAAGCGAAGATGTCTTGATTTTTGTGTAAGAAGTCTATGTATTTTTCCCTTTATTCTTCTGAGAGCAGGGATCCCACTTGCACTGTTCATAGTGGTTGGTCATCTAATAATGCAATAGAGAGCAAGTCTTCTACAGACGAAGCTTTCTGGGGTACTTCTTTATCTCAAAAATTAAAATATTTAATGTTGAAGGTCACAAAAGGGTGTGGTTGAGCTTGTCTAAGGTAACATAATTGCGCTATCTGTTGATTTTCACAGACCACTCTAACTCCTATGAGGGTTGGAAATTTCATCCTAAGATGAGATACTGAAGTGACTGTACCGAAAATTGATTGGAGAGGCCTTCCGAATATAGCGTTATATGCTGAATCTGACTTGACCACCATGAATTGGATTAAATAAGTCACTTGTAGAGGAAATTCACCAAGGACAACAGGAAGGGTGATTGTCTCCTCTACGTGCATAGGGCGATTATTAAACCTGTACAATGATCCTGGAGCAGGTTGGATCTTTTCCTTAACTAGGCCTATGCTAAGAAATGTGGAGTAGAATAATACATCAATAAAACTCCCGTTGTCAATCAAAATTCTCTTAACATTATAGGATGGGTCACTGATCCTTGCGATGATAACAAGTGGATCTTGATGAGAAACATGAACTCCTTCTAAGTCCATGTCATTAAAAGTGATGGAATGATCAATATGAGACTTCTTTAACTCTGGCTCTGTAGATGTGGTAATGAGAACTTGATTAGATAGTATTGGTCCTCCTGCGATTGTTTCAATTTTCCTAACTGTTTGATGATTATTTTGTTGTTTCAGTGATGATTATCCTGGTTGCCCCCGAGTTGGAGGTATGTTTGTTTGAGTCTATTGATTCTTCACAAATTGACGTAGATATTCTTGTTGAATGAGCCTCTCAATTTCTTCTTTGAGTTGTTTGCATGCCTCAGTAATATGTCCACGACTTCGATGGAAGTGACAATATTGCTCCTGATTTTCTGAATTTGATTTAAGTGGATGTGGCCACTTGATATTTTCTTCATCTCGAATAGCCATCAGGAGATTAACACGAGATGTGTTCAGCGACGTGTATTTCTTTTCTGGTTGTGGTTCATGTCATTTATATGGGGGTCGTGGGGGGAGATCACGACTGCCTTATTAATTCTTTTGATGGGACTGTCGATCTGCATTCCCTAAGGTGCTCTTACATTTTTCTGTAGATTATTCAAATTATTTGCGATGGGAATTAATAGCTTCATCGGCAGAGATTTGTGCTTCCACACGATGAACTAAGTTGTCATATAAGCGGACTGTGTCTCGCATTAGTGATGAGTAAAAAGGCCCTAGACAGAGCCCTCCAAGGAAAACTCTTCTTAAAAGTTCACGGTTTACTCCAGGTATTTGGAGAGCTAGTAAGGAGAACCTCTGGAAGTATTCCTTTAGTGATTCACCCTCATTTTAATGAATGCCGGAGAGATGGGAGGAATCTTTAATGATCCTCCGGGTTGCATTGAACTGTAACATAAAAATCTTGGCGAGTTTGTCAAAGGTAAGGATGGATCCCTTTGGAAGGGAGTAGAACCAAGTGCTAGCTTGCCCAGGGGTACGGAAAGACGACATAGCGGTGTGTCGAGCTCATTAGATATGCATGATAGTCCGTAATGTGTTCATGTGGGTCAGTCGCCCAATCATAGAAATTAATGCTCGGAAGCTTGAAACCCATGGGAATAGGATGTTGAAGAATAGCTTCAGCTAAAGGTGAGGATTCCTCATAATCACGGTGAGGAGGAAGATGATTTCTGTCTTGAAGATGAAATTCGTCTTGCATTAAGCGTCGTAATTCTGCACATATAATATGACAAGTGGGGTCAACAGGACGAGAATGTGTCAAGCTACCAGCAATAAATGGTGGATTAACAGTAGGTTGAGCTGCACGTGATGGATGAGTAGAATTAGCAGTATCAAGGAGATCAGCATCACGGTTTCTACATGGAGGAACTTCAGTGTCAAGGAGATTAGCATTTTGACCTCCCACTGCTAACGATCGATCTGTGGGGAGATGTGTTTGTCGTGGTAGTGGCTGTTGTGTTCATCACAAAAGTCAGATCATCTCATTTTGAGATTGTTTCATTCGACAGACACGATCTTCTAAAGAGATTCCTATCACGCCTTCACCGACAGGGGGAATAAGACAGAAGCTTGGCATCCTTGGTTCAAGGATTGGTTTCGAGAATGATGGGAGTTGGAGCGGGAGGCTCGTTATTCTACAGTATTGCGCTTATACCATGCGGGGTGTTCACGAAATTGTGATTGAAGGGTTCTTCCACGATGGTGCCAAAGCATGCGTGCTAGAAAACCAGTTGCGGTAGAGTTAAAGTTTACGCCTTAGCCTTGTTGTGAAATCCAACACACACACAGGTATTTAAAGAGTGAACAAGAAAACTCCAGAAATTTTTACGCAAAAAAACTTTGAAAAGAGGGAAAACTGTGAGGCCTAGCCCAGTAAGAATCTTCCACTATGTATTTGTTTTAAAGTACAAAATTTTCTGATAACGGGATTACAAAATTGTACATGAGAATGGCTGATAATGAATTAGATAACCATGTATAATGCGTTCAAGTTATACTTGCTAGTGGTAGCAGATGATGATGAACAACGAGGATCAGTGACTGAAGATGAAGGTCGTCATGATGGTGACCGGTGGAGATTGACGACAGCAAGGATAAGCGGCGACGGCTGACG
The DNA here is from genome assembly GCA_021442155.1 of Cymbidium sinense. Classification (NCBI taxonomy): domain Eukaryota; kingdom Viridiplantae; phylum Streptophyta; class Magnoliopsida; order Asparagales; family Orchidaceae; genus Cymbidium; species Cymbidium sinense. Next base: position 34,454,093 of record CM038230.1, on the reverse strand, counting down.
ACGGCGGCCGGCGGCGGTGGTTGACAACCGTCGAGTGGTGGCACGATTATGCTTGGAGGATTTTCAAGCTTTAGAGCTCTCTCCTCTCTCTTGCTTGGCTCCCCTCATATGAGAAATGAGGGCTATTTAGATTGGAGGAGTGGCGTCAAATACATCAAAAACCAACCACTCCAACGGCGAGAATGATTCCTTTGATCATTTGATGTATTTTAAGTATTTGAATGCTCAATGAAGTCAAAATTTATAAGATCTTGGGCTTGTTAGATTGGCGTCGCTTCGATTTGACTATAAACACTCTATGCTTAAGAGTCATTTATGGATTTAACTATATCTCAAAGTTTTCGATATTTTAAGTCTTGATCTTAGTTTTATTTGAGGATCAACTTGGCATCAAGATTAGGTGTTTATTGAGTAGAATTTTCAGTGTCATATCAACATTATAATATTATTATTTTATATAAAAAATAAAAATGACTTTAGAAATTAGGAATTTATGTGTCATCCATTTTTTTATCAAAAAAGCATTTGAGCTGGTTGGTTCAAAAATTCAATTACAATAATTTTTAAATGTTTATATAAAAATGAAGAAAAATATTTATACATATCACATAATTTTTAAATATTAATATATCTAAAATCTAAAGTTTAATATTTACTTATAGAATACTTGAAATTTTAACTTCATATTAAAAATATTATTATTATTAAATTGTTTAAGATGGAAAAAAACTCTTTTATGTATATATTTTGATTACATTATGATATTAAAATATTATTTAAGTAAATAATAAAATGCAAATGTTAAATGTTAAATATATAAATAGATATATATGATATGTATTTAAATATCCAAAATAAATCATCGTACTTGAGAATAAAAAATGAGTCTGAATATTCTCTCAAATCTAAGAAAGAGCATGAGAAGTTTTTTTTTCTCTAAAATTTTACTATTTTCTTATATATATCAGATGTGTGTGTGTATATATATATATATATATATATATATATATATATATATATATATATATATATATATATATATATATATATATATATATATATATATATATCAAGTCTTGATTATTTGATATTAAAAATTATAAAAAAAATTAATTTCTGCTCATTTTAAATAATAAAATAGTTTCTTTATCAGACATATGGTCGGCGGGAACTGAAGAAGGATAACGATTTTCAGTGAATTTTCATGAAGGTTTAACAACACGTTAATGGTTTTTATGAAAAGATTCGGTGGATACTTAGCTCACTAAAAACACTTTTTTAAGTGCCACTAACGGAAAAAAATTCTTTTTCCAACATAAACACCACGCTAGGAAAGCCACAATTCTTGCTTAAATTATCCTACGAGGAAACCAAGAGCTGTAGTAAAGCAGAAGTGCTCCGTATTTGTATCTTTGAGCTGAACTTAATTTATTCTTAGAATATTACTTTGATAGCTTTATGCAAATTATAGTATAATTATTTTCGGGCTAATTTTTTAAATAAGTATAATTTAAAATGTAATTAGTAATTTAAATATCTTAAAAATAAAATTTAGATCTAGGTCTAGTGACGCACAACAAAGTCTTCATACTACGCAACAAAGTCCATCAATGACAACCCAAATTTATAATCCCATACAACCATATGTTCAATGGTCATCATTCAATATGGGTTGAGATCAACAAAAAAGTAGCCAAGACATTCCTCTAAAAAGCATACTGCAACGTCCAGTCCAGTGCAACAATCCATAATAAGGTTACCTTTTATTTTCATATTCTAACTTTATAATACTGCTAATCTATTTGGTCTACAACAATCCACATAAAAAAATTCAACAAAGTCATGAAAAAGATGAACAAAATCAAGAAGAAGATGAATTATAGCATGACCTTAGAGAACGACCAAGAGGGGACAGATCGGTATACACTATGGTCACATGCAATACCACATCATAGACAAAGACATTATATTACATGTTCTTTGTAGTAGGGAGGTGTGAATATAAATTACTTTAAAATTTGAATATTATTTTTAAGTTTTAGCTCCTTGAATATATATAATGAAGAACTTTTTCGATCAATCTATGTATCGCTATATTTGCAAAATTCATATTCATACTCATTCTTCTGCTAATGTATCATAGGATGTTGGTCTTAAGCCTTCTATTAAAGGATTCCTTAATAATTTTTATTATGATTTGCCTAAGGTAAGATAACATCCTATTGTTGGGCACAAAAAATATATTATGAGATATACTTTTTATAATTGATTTTATTTTAATAATTGGCTCAAAATAAGTAACATATTGATAAAAAATATTGTTATTCTTTCTTATTGTTTCTTCTACTTTGTTGATAACGAGTCCTAAAATCATTTAGATTTTGAATGTTTATTTACTTTCAATATTCTGGGGGTCTCTTTCATGGGTGGCCAACTTTCTCTTTATGTCAACTCTATTATAAGTGGCTATACATATATCTTAGATATAGAGTATGCTTCCAAAAGCTCGGATAATTTCTTTCTTCTATCTTTAGTTACACTATTTATTATATATGACGTGAGCGTAACCAAAGAAGATTTTGGCTAAAATTTATCTTCTTCTCCTTTTTGAAGGCTTTGAGAATTTGGACAATGACGAGTAAGCTTGTATGATCTCTTGCTAGAATAAATAGTATTATCAATTTCAATCCAAAATTTATAATTTGAAATTAGAGAAAAAAAAAGTTAAACAAATCTTCTAACTAACTAATCACCGAAAAGATGTTTGGGATCACATTTATTTTTTATTTAATTATAATTATAATTTGAAATAAAATATATTTGATAGTGATAATAATTTTTAAAAATATTCAACACTCCTCAATTTTATTTGAAGAATTTTTTAAAATAAGTATTAAATAAATAGTAATTACAATTTTAAGTATATTTAAAAAAAATTCAGTTTAGGTACAGTCGTCCCATTGGTGGGCGACTGGCCAGCCACCTCATCGTTGAGATAGCTTAGAGTCAGTCACACACTTATGGGACGATTAGCTATGGCCAAACCAGTCGCCTGATAATCAATCAACTGGATTAGGTAAAAATCGGCGATTATCGGGCTAACTCTTTCAGGCGTACAATAAGGGGCAACTTTCCTGCTTTTAAATTTTTTTTTGAAAAAGGAGAAGTATTTTTTTCAAGGGTTATATTTGCCTGCAGTTTGCATATAAACTCAACTAGATATCTACTAGTATCAAATTAAAACTACTTTACATGAAGTAGTTGTACTACTAAACAAATTACACAAAAAAAATTCATTCATATCTTAAGTAAACCCAGTTACAAATGCAGAAAATATAAAATTATAAAAAGAGAGAGTCACAAATATACAATACAAATACATCTCTGTATAATATAGCCTACGACGATGTCTATATGCTATCGCAGCACTACCTGGAGTGTAGTGCGTAGGTGGTTGCAATGGACTATCACGCAGCTGATGGGAGACATCATGTGGTCCCTGATCCTGGCCTAAAGGAACCCAATCTTGTGAAGGTGCAACGTCCATATGGTACTGAGACTGAGAGCTCTCCTGAAAAGTGGAAAGCCTTGGATCAATATAAGTAAATGGGCCCGCACTCATGTCTGTCGCCTGTGTAGTGAGAGCTGAATCGTAACCATGTGACATATGCTCTGCTATGACGTGCTGGAGCCTGTAGTCGCTGATGTGTGTGCACAATCTCAGATCATGGCATATCTTCACATACTTATTTATAGCCAACTGGAAGTCCGAGTCACCTGGACGTCCAAAGAAAGGCCGAAAAATGTCCTCTATCACTAAGATATCCTCCGCATATATGAAACAAGTTTAAAATGTTACTATGAAAATTTGTAGACAGAGTAGCTAAAAAAATTGTAGATTATAGTATTATCTTAACATATGCTCACTCGGAAGGTGCTATAGGGTAGTATGCTGTAGGAGGATCAATAGGCGCCTTAAGCAAGTACAACGAAGCTCATGACCTGAACCATAACATATAATGTTGGAGGGCTTATTGTGCGTCAGCATAAGTGTCATCTATCATGGCAATGTGATCTCTACGAGCCTCCCAGGTAGCGATGCGTTGTTGATGGTACTGAACCCAATCGGTATCAGCTTTTCCTCTGCCATCAACTCTTTTGAAGCTAGGATCCATCGGAGCGACATCAATGCGTCGTAAGTGACCAAACTAATAAAAAACTCTGTCAGAAAAGTGTCGTTCCACCCTCTTCCAACTAATCAGGGGAACACGTGCTAGCCATACAGCTTTGCCAACAAGGCAAATATCAGACATGCGAGCCCTAATCAGAATATTGTGTGGCTCTCAAGTCACCTGCATGTTTGAGTGGTTGTTACACAGAATATCATATGGTAAAATTCAGTTAAAATATGTTTTAACATTTAAGAGTTGTACTTGGCTCAATAGTAGTCCATCAAGCTCATCTCGAAAAATTTTGATATTTCTAAAGGGAATCTACCGCACATACCGTTCGTTCCACCTGAGTAAACCAATTTTCATATACAAATCTGTTACTTGCAACTCAATATATTAAAGTAATTGAAAAATAGTTTAGTTTTCTGACCTAAAACAAATGCTCAGCCCATCAAGATCCTTAGGATAGGGGACATGTAATGTTGGTCTCCCTACATAAAGTTGCTTACACCTTGAAAAATGTCTAGCGTAGCCACCTGAGTGGCATACAGGTATGAGCATGTGTCTGCTCCATCTGGAATATAAAATGGACTGCTAGGTCGACCGGGTCATGATATACATTGCCTATGGGGTACCCTCCCAGTAGCTCATCGCAGCAGCCAGGCCAACTCTACCATCGCTTCCCCTCTCCAACTATAATAGGTCCAATGATCGGTGGTTCATCTATGCGCAATCCTAAGATCATTACACCGTCTTGCAATATCATAATCATCTCGCCTATAGTGAAATGGAAAGTGTTGGTCTGGGGAGCCAACGCTCAACTAATGCTGTCAAGAGGTGATGGTCAAGTCAAATATATCGCATCTGGCTAACACAATGTAGCCTCAGTGCACGGAGGGCAGCTATGAACTGCGGGCAGGTAATAGGCCACTCCCTAAGCATAAAAAGATGTGAAGTTGTCTCTAAAATTGTACCCTGCAATATAAAGAAACCGCTATCAAGCCAGGTGATCAATTTAAATATTTTGACAAAATGAGCTTGAAAGTAAATTCTTACCAAATCTAGATGTGCTGCCCTATGTCTGTCACGCAATAAGGCTATGCTAGGATGGACCTCTGAATGGCAGGATCTACTGCATTATCGACCATCTTAGCACGTCTCCACTATCGACATCTAATCAGCTTGGAAGGCTCTGCAGCTATCGTACCTGTGACAAAAAAATAAAATGGGATAATGTTAGAAGATAGTAATATTAAAATTGTGCAAAAATACAAAAAAAATATGCAAATCCCTAGAGCTTATGTACATGGTATTTTGCTACACTATCCATATTAACCTTCTACTAGTAGGGTTGTGTGGGCACAATGTCCGGTAATAACCAACTGATTTGCATAAACTGCACATATGAGTGCTTTGTACTGCGCTTTCGTCCATTGTGTTCTTATATCTACTTGATCGTGGCCTACCTGATCATACTTTAAAAGTTGGTGGTAGCAACAGCTAAAGTCCCTGCTCTGCATCAAAGTCTGACCAGTTATTTTGATCTAGCAGAACATGAAAGTTCGCGAAACATGTACGCTCATATATTTCCATGGTGTAATACCTTGACACATAAGCTAAATGATTCAATCTCCGATGGACTAAAGCTGTTATGGAATGACCACATGACATGTGATAAAAAATTTACATGAATCGTCAAAGTGAAGTCGCTCAAAGATCGACAACCCATGTCGAACACTTGCACTTCATTAGCATTAATATTGACTGGTTGTGGATAGTGTCTGGCCTCACACTCGAATCTGTTGAGCACTTCTTGTGCTCTAGGAGAGCATGTGAATTTATTAATTGGTTCTCCAAAATCCATAATACTGGCTCTCTTATAAAATAAACTCACAATATTATAGTGAACTGTGCTTTAATTAGTAGTCTCCGTGCCCATTTGAGAACTCCATTGAAACATTCAAATGCATTTATCGTCATATTACCATATCGCTTACCGCCATCATGAACCAATGACCACATGCATACATCACACTCTATTAACCACTAGTATGCTTCAGGTTTAATTTTCTTTATGTCTGTCAGGTGACGGTTGAATATGTTGATGTCATCCGTGCTGTCAGACATGTACATTTTCTTACATAGAAATTCAACATCCGCAATACCCATTCTTCACACTACTTTTTTGAAGTTTTCTTGCAGATGCCTTAAGCAATGATGATGTGCAGCCCATGGAAATATATCTCAGCAACTGCGTACCAAACGCACATGTATATATGAGATAATACATAAATTGCACCTTGTTGAAATAATAGGCAACAACTACTGTATACATATAATGAACAAGTGCCATGACTTATTATTTTCATATTCAACTACACCGAACGCAAGCGAAAATAATCCATTGTTGGCATCAATACCAATAGCTGTGAGTAACAAACCACGATACTTTCCTTATAGAATGCCCACCTAACAAATTTCCCAACCTGAGATCGATGGTCCAAATGCCCAAAACATTCAAACCGCATATATTGATGATAAAATCGTAAATAGTTCCAAAATGAGTATAATGAATCCATGAATAGGCCAAGAGAGAGGTACGAGTCCTCCCAACTGCTAAATATTGCTCTGATACTCTTACGTCGCGCATCCTAAGCCTTCATGTAAGACACTGTAATATTAAATTTTGATTACATTCTTCCAATGATCTTCCTTAGTTTCAAGTACATCTGAGATCGCATAACTGACATTATGAAATAACTAATGAACTTAGAAGTGCATTGACGATATCCAAAAGCACTGATAGTGCTGATGCATGTATGCAGTTCACCTAACGTTGATATCCTCCAAGCACCTCCCAACCATCTGCTCCTGTTATAGTGCATGCACCATTGACAAGATCTGTTATGATTGCTATGTTGTGTACATATAATAGTAAAATTCTTTCGATTCGAAGTGATGGTAAGAAACTAAACATTACGGAGTATTGACTAACCAGTTACTGCAAACTGAAGCTCCTTCTTATTTGAGGAACACATACCTTCATATAGCTCAACTGGAACGTTGATGTCATCTAAAAAACTTGAACTATTAGATGGACCATCAAACATAATGTCTGCATCCTAATCTTTTGTGGTTTGGCATGTGCGGACATAGTCATTATTGCAGATTATAGCATCGTCATTTGAAGAATTTCGGATTTAATGATCCCGAATTAGCTCGTGACCAACATTGGTGTCACATAAGTTGGTATTATCAAGGAAAGAATCTTCTTCAGCATCACTATCATCAGATGCATTGCTTACTTCGCTATTCATTATGTCGTACTCGTCATCAGACAATACTCTAGATGCACTAGGTTGCTCATGCAATCGTGTTTCAACAGGCAGCTGATTTCTGTGTCAATAAAGTCAAAATCCTTTAAAAAAATAAAAAATAGGATGAACCATAAAATGAAGACATTAACACTACTATTGAGGTAATTGCTAACCTTACTTCTGAGTCACCGTAGTAGTGTTGTGGTACTGCAGCTGTTGACAAAGTGAAATCATGTGCGTAATCAAATTTAACATTATCTGCAGATCATCGCTTGAGAAGACATTGTGGCTTGACTTCCACATAAAGAACTAATGCCTGATGGGAAGCTTCATCTAGTACAGTACTGCAGACTTCATCATCAAAAATCGTAGATGCTATGTATTCATGTGCCGATAGGGAAACGACATGTTAGCTTCACTATGAAGTTATCTACGTCATAATTTAGAGATCTAAGCACTTTCTGTTTTAAATTTTCTAAGCTTGCAAGATGCAAGACTCGCATTGGATGATTTATGCCACCAACATAACTTAGAATAAACTAATCATCAATGATCAGTTGTCCGTCATAGAAGAGAATCAAGGAAATGAGCTCCTGACTCATCCTAATATATGCTCAACAACCAACCTATAGTGTTGAATGAACAAAATACAAAATTGATATTTCACTAATCTCAAAAATTATCTACTCAAATTCTAACGCATCCTAAAATATTTTTTAAACTCATCACTCATCAAATTTATTGCATCACAAAAATTAACTCAATTTCTAACCCATCTAAAAATTAACTCGTTACTTATCAAAATCACTACAAAAACCCTAACAAAGAATGAAGAACTTTGACCTTACTCATTCTCTAGATTCGAAGTGCATACACAATCACCAAAAATATCAATTTAAAGTATTAGGGAAATGGAATACTAGGAAAATTGAACTCAGCAAAAACAATCCTACTACTTCAAGAAATGGAATACTAGGAAAATTGAATATCACTTGCAAGAACTTTCTCCTTTTACACCACCCAAAATAATGAAATACTAGGGAAATCGAAAATATACCTTGCGGGATGAGTCGTGCGAGCTGGAGCCAAGAGTCCTACGTGAATTTTTAGTGCGCGGTGGAGCCGGGACTTGGCGGTGGAGCCAATACTAAGTGATTCGCGTGGGAAAAACTCGTCAGGCGCGGGTCTGGAAAGAAAAACAAGCTGGGTCTACCACAACCGCGATTTATTTAGGTAATCGTCCGATCGATCGACTTTAAAAGAATCGACGACATTATCGCATGGCAAGTAGATAATGCCTCATGTGAAGTGAGCTCTAAGCCATCTCAAATGATGAGGTATTGGTCAGACACTTATCGACTATACCTAAACTAAAAAATTTTTTATATGTTATTAAAATTATAATTAGTATTTATTTAATACTTATTTTAAAAAATTACTCATTTTATTTTAAGAATTAAAAACATAATTTTATTCTTAAAATAAAATAGTTTAAATATAATTAATTAAATATATTTTATTAAATTAAAAAATACAAAATTCTTTTCATGAAGTTAATTAGATCTAATTTCAAAGAAAAAAAAATGATCTGATTAATAAATTAATAACCTTGCCGGCAAAGCTTTTTTATTTATTCAACCTCATTTGAAAGAGAAGCCCGCCTCCAACAATCTAATAAATATTTGAACATGATAAATTTAATAAAAAATTTAAATAAATATAACAAAAATTTTAAAATTAATATTATACATCATTATAATTTCAAAAAAAAAAAAAATGAAGACATGAATACAAAAATAATTATTGAAAAAAATTTTAAAAATAAAGTATAAAATTTAAATTGAAAATAATAACTTAAAATTTTTTTAAAAAATACATGAAAAATATAATATATAATATCATGTTAATTAAAAATATATTAAAAATAAGCATTTAATTGAAAATACAAAATTTAAAAATAAAGAAAATTTAAATAAAATTAAAATGTTAAAAAAAAATTAATCCAAAAAAATTAATATTACAAAAAAACAAAAAAATTAAATAAAAAACTCGAAAAAAAAAGCGGGCCAAGTGTGCGGCCCAAATAAAAAAAATTTTATTATAAATTATTTTAGCTAGTCGCTAGTGATTTCAGCAACTAACTTATTTTTAAATTATTTTTTTATTAAATTAATTATTAAAAACATCTCTTTTAAATTTTGTTCTAAGGCAATTGCGTTCGTGAAGCTTTAGAGGTTCATTGTAGCCTGAGGTGTACTGTATCAAATAGGAGTAGATTCCACAAAGTCAATTATATATATTTAGAACTGTGAGTCAACAAAGGTACTAAATTGACACCCTGATATTTTCATATAATGCTTATTTATTTAAGGGCTATTTGACATCATTTTTATTTTATTTTTATTTTATTTTATTTATATTTTAATTTGAAATAAAATATATTTGATAATCATAATTATTTTTAAAAATATTGAAAATAAATAATAATAGTTTTGAGTTTTTAAAAATAATGTGACTTGTTTTCAAATATATTATATAAAATAGTTGAAAATTGCACTAAATAAATATCTTTTTAAAAATAATATAAAATAAAATAAAAAATGTAAAATAAAATTAATCCCAAATAGGCCCTCACATGACTGAGCAACTTAAAATAAAATTTTAGATGCTTATGATATAAATGATATGAATTTGCTCATGAACATGTTTATTTATTTATCAACTCGTGAAGAACATGACAAAATGTCCACTTAATAATAACTTACATCTTTTATTTGATGATTTATTCTATATTATTATATTAATTTGTAAATAATTTATATATATATATTAAAATTATGTCTATTATTAAATGTATATGTATGATGAAAATAAAAATATCAATAAAATAAGAAAGGCATATTTATTTATTTTTAATGTTAAACTTAGCCAACCACTTTAAATTACTCCTTTTTATAAGTTATCCTATATAATGTTTATCAAAGTTTTTATATATAATTATGTTTAATAATTATATATTAATATTAAATATATATAATTAATTAAATTTAACTAAAGTTTAATTTCAGCTTGAACTTGATAAGATATTTAATAAATAAATTTTAATAAGATTTTAACATTCAAATCATATTTAAATTTGCTATAATTGATTAAGAGTTTGTTTGGGGCAACTATAGCTTTTTAAAAAAGATAATTATAAAGTTACTGTGGAGAAAATAGTTTTTTGAAAAAGCTATTATGTGTATTATAAATATTTTTCTTTTTAAAAATTTTTAAAAATAATTTTCTGACAGCCACCATACTCTAATAGTTTTGATTCTCAAAACAGTTATTTCAAAAATTTTTCTAAAAAAAATAAAAGCGAAATTTCTTGTGCTTTACGCAAATAAATCATTCAAAAAAAATGCCTAAGAAATATTTAGAGTCGACACCAATATGCCTTGAATGATTTATTGTTTTAAATTTGAACTACAAAGAAGAGATTGAGAGTCTTTTAGTGGGCACTTCACTTAATCAGATCATAACTATCATATAAATCATATTACATAGTGTACGTCAATCCTCATCGAAGTAATCTTTTAGAAACGAACACTATCACAAGAACCCTAATCCAAGTGTAAATTTCAGCTTTTACGATAAAAAAAAGGGATGCCTATAAATTTTTATACATCAATTTGTGAAAAAAAAAATCAAAATCAATCATCTTTATTTTTACATTATAATATTATTATTTTATATAAAAAATGAAAATGACTTTAGAAATTAGGAATTTATGTGTCATCCATTTTTTTATCAAAAAAACATTTGAGCTGGTTGGTTCTAAAATTCAATTACAATAATTTTTAAATGTTTATATAAAAATGAAAGAAAATTTCTATACATATCACATAATTTTTAAATATTAATATATCTAAAATCTAAAGTTTAATATTTACTTATAACATCATATTAAAAATATTATTATTATTAAATTTTTTAACTTTTATGTATATATTTTGATTAGATTATGATATTAAAATATTATTTAAGTAAATAATAAAATTGAAATATTAAATGTTAAATATATAAATAGATATATATGATATGTATTTAAATATCCAAAATAAATCATCGTACTTGAGAATAAAAAATGAGTCTGAATATTCTCTCAAATCTAAGAAAGAGCATGAGAAGTTTTTTTTTCTCTAAAATTTTACTATTTTTTATATATATCAGATGTGTGTGTATATATATATATATATATATATTAACAAGTCTTGATTATTTCATATTAAAAATTATAAAAAAAATTAATTTCTGCTCATTTTAAATAATAAAATAGTTTCTTTAACAGACATATGGTCGGCGGGAACTGAAGACGGATAACGATTTGCAGTGAATTTTCATAAAGGTTTAACAATACGTTAATGGTTTTTATGAAAAGATTCGGTGGATACGTAGCTCACTAAAAACACTTTTTTAAGTGCCACTAACGGAAAAAAAAAATTTCCAACATAAACACTACGCTAGGAAAGCCACAATTCTTGCTTAAATTATCCTACGAGGAAACCAAGAAGTGCTCCATATTTGTATCTTTGAGCTGAACTTAATTTATTCTTAGAATATTACTTTGATAACTTTATGCAAATTATAGTATAATTATTTTTGGGCTAATTTTTTAAATAAGTATAATTTAAAATATAATTAGTAATTTAAGTATCTTAAAAATAAAATTTAGATATATGTATATGTATGTAGGTTGACAACTATCAGCGAATTTGGGGCGTGGCTTATTAATCAGTCGGTTTAAGTGTCTTAATCTAAAGCAGACCCAATGCCTGAGGCAGGCTGACCGTCTTATGAAATTAAGCTAGTTAAGCGACTTCTGTAACTATATATTTTGGCTTAGTTGGATTTAGGTTTCACTATTATCTACCATTGGAGCTACTCCAACCTTCCGAAACTTATATAAAGCCTCTCATTCCCCCGATGAATTTATTAATTTATTTTATTTTGATGAAATTTTTTTAAATAAGCATACTTTTAATGATATGCGTATATTTTTATGCTATATTTTACAAGTATTTAATTAATTAGTAGATAAATATAGTTTAAATATTTTTTTACTTAATTCCAAATTTGTTTAAGATCAAGATTTTTTTTTATTGAAAAATAATGAAATTATGAAAAGTGTAAAACTATATAAACTATTCTCAAGAATTTCTTTAACCTCATATATATATATATTTATATAAATTAAATTAATTGATAATAACAATATAAAATATATAATATACATCTATACTCAGAGCAAAGATGATTATCCATGCAATTTGAAGTAACTTTTACTCTTGATTTCTACATATTTATGTACGTATATAGATCTCTTTGTATACTAATGATCAAGATATTATATCCATCATTTAAGATATTAGATTATATATTAATATTTATCCTTATTCATGCGGACAAACTTTTGATCTTATATGCAAATCATTAAAGCATACTTATTTATAACTTACTTCATTTATATATAAATAAATTTGAAATTAAATAAAAAGTCATTTAAATTATATTTTTCTACTAATTAATTAAATACTTGTAAAATATAGTATAAAAATATGTGTAAATCATTAAAAACATACCTATTTATAAAATTTTTATCAAATGATAGATAATAGTGGAACTTAAATCCAACCAAGTTAGCAAAACATTTAAAAATAATAATTACATGAAAGAGTCAGTTTAGGCGACTTTCATTTACTAAGTCGTCAAACGGCACTAGATAAACTTAAACTGCGACTGAAGCCACATTGGATTTGAAGAGCGTATAAGTCGCTAAACAATGACTATACATATATCTAAATTTTATTTTTAAGATACTTAAATTACTAAATAAGTTTTAATATGACCCTGAAAATTCCTGGTAGAAAGCACAAATCTTGACGTAGATCAGTGATTGAGAATTGAGCAAAATATCATTAAAAACTTTAGGACATTAGTTAAATTTCTAAAAGACTCTAAAATATGGAGTGTTTATAGTCAAATCTCGATGAGAGTTCAACAAGCCAAAGATCTTACAATTCACTTCATTTGAGCATTCAAATACACAAAATACATCATATGATCAAAGGAATCATCATGAGCCGATGGATGGAGGAGAGAGTTGTTGTATGTATTTACAGACGCCACTCCTCCACGATATAAATAGCCTCATTCCTCATATGAGGGGGGCAAGTGAGAGGAGAGAGCTCAAGAACCTCCAAACCTGATCGTGTAAGCCACTGGCGGTTAAATCACCACCACCGTAGGCCCTCAGGTCGGCCGCCGTTGATCCTTGATGTCGTCAATCTTTGTTAGTCTCCATCATGATGACTTCTGATTGTTGTTCGATCGCGATTCCTTAGTGATTGTTCCACACGTTCGTCGGTGAATTGTTCCTGCATTTAAGTAATTGTTCACTTGCGGTTCGCTCGGTAGTGCTCATACGCCATGGTACAAGCTGTTACAATCCCGATCGTTGTCACGCAATAAATTTGTTCCTTTCTCGTGGTCCTCAATCACATCGGGAAGATCTTGTACTCGAAATATATACATAGTAAGTTTTTTCTTGAGTAGGCAGTGGTTTTTTTCATTTTTGAGATTTTCATTAAAATTACAGAGTTTTTTCTTCATTCCTCTTTAAATACTTGTGTGTGTATGTTGGATTTCCACGATAAAGCTAAAGGCGTAAAAACTCTACCTCGGTTTTAGCACGCAAGGTTTGGCCGTCGTGGGAAATTGATTCCCATTATTTCATCTTGTATGGTGACCAAGTTTCCAACAAGATCAAAACCACCATCAAGGTAGAGCATTTCAAGCTTTTTAGGAGCGCAAGCGAATAATGAAGATTCATCAAATTTCGTTCCTTGATTTTGTCGAAACTGGGGCAACTCTTAATTTAAAATTGCATCTGTCGATTACCATCCCAAGAAACAAGTCAAAGTTAGAGGATATTTCAACATTGAGAAGATATATAGCTTTACAAATTATGATTTTTCAATCATGCTCATGGAAAAACAAGACCAAGGTTAAGGAGCAACTTTGGCTACAACCATAAACGGATGTTTTGATTCAACCTCTTCCATACAGGTTAACGTCATCGAGCAAAGACTCTGACAAACAACCTAAGATAGGTCAAAAGGTCCTTGGTGGACTTCCCACGGCCTCTTCCACATAGGTTAACGTCATCGGGTAACACTCTGACAAACAACCTCGGATAGGTCAAAATCCTCAACAGATTCAATTCAACCTCTTCCATATAGGTTAACGTCATCGAGCAAACACTCTGACAAATAACCTAGGATAGGTCAAAAGGTCCTTGGTGGACTTCCCACGGCCTCTTCCAAATAAGTTAACGTCATCGGGTAACACTCTGACAAACAACCTCGGACGGGTCAAAGATTCTCAACGGATTCAATTCAACCTCTTCCACACAGGTTAACGTCATTGAGCAAACACTCTGACAAACAACCTCGGATAGGTCAAAAATCATCAGCGGATTCAATTCAACCTCTTCCAAACAGGTTAATGTCATCGAGCAAACACTCTGACAAATAACCTCGGATAGGTCAAAGATTCTCAGCGGATTCAATTCAACCTCTTCCCATAGGTTAACGTTATCGAGCAAAACACTCTAACAAATAACCTCGGATAGGTCAAAAGGTCCTTGGTGGACTTCCCACGGCCTCTTCCACGTTACGTCGAGCAAAACACTCGACAACTCTGGATAGGTCAAAAGGTCCTTGGTGGACTTCCTACGACCTCTTTCACACAGGTTAACGTCAACGGATAACAATCTGACAAACAACCTCGGATGGGTCAAAAGTTCTCAGCGGATTCAATTTGGCCTCTTCCACACAGGTTAATGTGATCGGGTCACACTCTGACAAATAACCTCGGATGGGTAAAAAATCCTCAACGGATTCAATTCAACCTCTTCCATAAAAGGTAACGTCATCGGGTAACACTCTGACAAACAACCTCGGATGGGTCAAAAGTTCTCAGCGGATTCAATTTGGCCTCTTCCACACAAGTTAATGTGATCGGGTAACACTCTGACAAACAACCTGGATGGTCAAAATCCTGGCGGATTGTTCAACCTCTTCCATACAGGTGCGTCATGGTAACACTCGAAACAACCCGGATAGGTCAAAATCCTCAACGTTGATTCGACCTCTTCCATACAGGTTAACGTCATTGAGTCACACTATGACAAACAACCTCGGATAGATCAAAGATCCTCGTTGGCTGCCAACCATCATCGTCGGTCATTTTCGCCGACCATCGACTTCGCCCGATTTGCCCTTGCAGGACCCGTCGCCACCACCGCGCTGGTCCGGGCATCTCGGCCGGTATCTGATGCACCGTCATTAGCGCATTCGCAGACCACCCGTCGAGCCCGATCTATGGCCGGTCCGCCGTGCTACCATCGCCGGTCCTTTGCCGGACCATCGCCGGCAATTTTCTTACCCGTCGTCGCCGGTCATCCGCCATTACCGATGTCGGTCATGTTGTCGACCGCCATGCTTGCCGTGAACCACCCCGTCGGTACCACCATGTGGTCCTGCCGCCATTACCGTCACCGATCCGCGCAGACCATTCGACCAATCTCACGGACCATAGATTTGGTTATCTCGACCGTCAGGTCGCATCAGACCACTCGCAATCATCGTCCATCGCGATCGCGATCTCGGTTATCGTCTCCTTGATCGCCTCAGTCGGACGGTCGGCAAGCGATTGGCGCTCTTTCAGGAAAGCGTAAACACGGATATGTCTGCAGTCTTGGCCTCAAACGACCTTCTCTCAAGAATAAGATAAGGTGCTTTCTCCTTTGGCTTTAGGGGGATTTTTATAGACCCCCTATAGGGACAAAAAAGTAAAAAAAATCAAAGAGAAACCGTCCAAAACTTTCAAAAACCGCAAAAACCCGCTCAAAACCGTCCAAAACGGGCGAAAACGGGTCAAAACGGAAAAAAAACCCTCTTGGGCCCTTCGACCGTCTGAGCCGCCAGCCGTCGCCATTCCATTGACCGGTCAGCGACCCGCGCTCCCACTCCGCATCGTCGGCTTCGCGCATCGACCCAGCATAGCGCCCGACCGTTTTCTTGACCCGACGACCCGCATACGGTAGCCAGTGCGTCACGGCATGACATATGGGTCAACAACTCGAAATTTCAGCTTGCACATACACACATATTTGTGGTTGTTAAATAACTATAGTCATCTTGTGCTTACGAAGATCGTTCTCTCAAAATATGTGGTTAATGGACCTGCAGATTTCGTTAAAGAATTTACTATTTTGAAGTGCTTGGCACATATATTTTTTGATGATTGAGATAATATCATCCAAAAATAGGGGAGAAACTGATATGACCGTGAAAATTCCTCTAGTAGAAGCACGAATCTTGATCAAAAGTGATCAGTAAACGGTGATCAATCACTTAAAATATCATTGAAAACTTTGGGACATTAGTTAAATTCCTAAAAAACTCTCAAATATAGAGTGTTTATAGTCAAACCGGCGTCTAGCCCGGTTCCAACAAGCCAAAGATCTTACAATTCACTTCATTTGAGCATTCAAATACACAAAAAATCGTCATATGATCAGGGAATCATCATGGTCAGATGGAGAGGTGGTTGGATTTTGTATGTATTCTGAGATACCTCCTCCGTATAAATAGCCCCTTATTTATGAGGGGGGCAACAAAGAAGAGAACTAGATCCTCCAAGTCTGTCGTGCCATTTGACGGTCGTCAACCACGCCAGCCGTCGCCGTTGTTGATCCTTGCCGTCGTCTCTATCGGTCTCCATCATGATCTACCGGTGATTGTTGCATTTACGCGTAATTGTTCGCATTTTCACGGTTATTCTCCATCATTACTGTCACAACTACTACCGCCGAGCATTGTTACCCGTTGTTGTTCCTTTCTCATATAATTCGTAATCCAGTATGGAAGATCTTGTACTCGAAATAGATACATAGTGAAGCTTTTTAAAGGCCTGTGGTTTTCCTCTTTCGAGGTTTTCCATGTAAAAATTCAGTTTTCTTGTTCTCTTTTTACCTTATTATTGTGTTGGATTTCACGATAAAGTTAAGGCGTAAACTTTCACTCTACCGCAATTAGTTTTCTAGCACGCAACACATTTTAAATCATATTTATTTTAAAAAAATTGCCTTATATATATATATATAGTCTCTGATATTCGTTGGTATTTGTCTGACAGTATTTTTTTTTTTCTGATTGGCCTCTCTTAAAAGAAAATGTTACTCTGTCAGTACTGTGCTGTTTAAATTTTATAATATATTAGCACTAAATGTTATTTGCGCATCTGAATGTGCAGTTCATGATAGAGTCGAGAAGGTGAGATAACTTCGCCAAGGATCGAGGCTCCTGAATGGTGAAAGTCACTTATCTAGCTCAGAAGAGTAGGGACTTGCCCAACTTAAATGGCAGTCACCTTACTTAGAAAGAGTGTGCAATCGTCCCAATTTGAAGGTGCTTGCCCAATATAGGGGACACTGTCCCATGATGTGGGAGAGATTATGAACTCGCCTAGTAAATAATCTGTGTACTCACATTTTTTAACTTATTATATTCATATGTTTCATTTCTAGCATTATTCTTTCTCTAGCTCTGAAAATCTTATAAATATATGATCAAAAAATCATTTTTTTACTTCACATATACAACATTCCATGTTTTTCTGATATAAGCAATGTCCATTGAAGTTTTTTCTTTGTCAGCCATTGTCATCATTTTCATTTTTTTCTTCTTAACTTTCTCTTTCCTTATAGTCTTGTTAAGTTCTTGTGATCATATAAGATTCAGATATTCTCATCATATATATATATATATATATATATATATATATTTATATTTATATATATATATATATATATATATATATATATATATATATATATATATATATATATATATATAGCTCATAAAAAGTATTTAAAATTCAAATCTTCTCTTATATATGAGCCCATCTATTAAATATAAACAAAATGTCAATCAAAATTGAACACATGTGCACGAATCACCACATCAGCACAAGCCACTAAACAGTTCCAATGGATTTTTAAGTGTACCGCATGGACAAAAAACGCAATGATTTGATCCCCACCAAATCCTTCCTTTAACGCTAGCAACCCAATATATTATATATAGCATTTATTAACCATTATAAACTTTAAACCCTTATCACCTAATTCTTTATACATCTACCTTTAGGTAAGGGCAATCAACTTTCTTTTTTTTTTCCAATGGGTATCCCTTTCCATCTTATAGGTGGAGATGTCATATATTTATCACGATACAGCATTCATCATCCACACATATCGCGTCACTTCTTTCTCCTTGGGTATGGTAGCCTCAGGGCATCAACTTGAAGAGAGCTCCCCATCTTCACACACGTGTGATTATATTTGAGTGATGGCACACGAGTGGGGCACACGAATGGGACAAAATTAATAAATAATTATTTCAAAGATCATATAGTGGCAATAATGCCCATTGCTTAAGGCTCCCCAAGAATTTGAGAGAGGGGTGGAAGCCATCTTAGCAAGCACGGCTAGCTTTATAATTTGATTCTAGTTCTTTTCTTTTTCTTTTTTGTTTCTTTTTTGATACTTAGGAGCGATGGAATGGAGAGAAATTATGGCCTTCACCTGTTTCTTATAATTTCATGTTGTGGTGCTCAAATTTCAGATTGTGGGCGTGAGAGGAGCAATTGAATATATACTGCATGTGTTTGCTTTGATTTGTAGATTGGTGACAAATAATTAGTTCGGTGAATTCTGAGTAGGGCTGTCAAACAGTTCATTATCTTATTTGATTCAATAATTAAATTGAATTTGAAAAGCTTCTGAGCTGTGTGGGAATTTATGATTAAATGAGGCTTTGACATAAAAAATCATCCTATTCTTTTATATTTATTGATCAATTATTTTCAATCTTAATTTTGCTCAATCAAATATTGAAATTCATAGCAAAAGTCTAATTCAAAATTTTCATTTTTGTAAATTCTCAATGATTTGATCATGACATTTTTTCAATTATTATATATGCCACAATTAAATCTTTGATAATTTGAAAAAAAAAGTGAAAAATATATATTAAAATTTTAGTATGAATTTTAATATTTTAGTATTAATTAAAAGAAGATACAAAAATATCAATTTTATAAATTAAAAAAATTAGATATGTAAATACATATCACACAATTCTTAAATAAGCGTCCTGGTTGGTTGTTGGCCTCACCGACGCTTTCCTTTTTAGTTGAGTGATCTAAATAGTTTGCATTAATTTCATGGAATTTTTTTTTTTTTTTTTTGGGGGGAGGGGAGTGAGTATTGTTTTTAAGAATTGCTGTGTTGTTGCGTCAATAAATATTGATTGAAAATGTTGCAGTTTTTACAACATTAATTGCTTCATTCATGAAATTAGTGTGTTACCAAGCAATTGTGCAGAGCCACCAATTTGGGCCAGCTGATTTATGATTATGGGTTGAAAATGAGTCGAGTTGAGCTCGAGTCAATCCTAACTCGAGCTCTGTCCATCTGCCTATTCCCCCGCTCGAACTCGATCTAGACTTCTAATAATAATAGTAAGCTCCAGAGCTAGCTCGCAAGTTCACTGCTATCCGACGTCGTGTTCCTGCCAATTTTGTTACCACCGTTAGTGTTGGGGAAGCGAACGTTCACGATATAGGAGAAGATGATGATGTGGCACATAACTCGCATGTGAAGCTTCACGGGAAACAAGGAAAATAACATTTTTGAAGATAGACTTTAATGCAGCAGTTAAATTATTATATTTTATTTATATCTAATGAGTTGAAAAGCAAAGGCATTATTTTAGAAAAACGGCTGGATAGTAGGCTCATCAACCCTTTTTAGAAGGTAGCAAATATAGATATTTTAACTAGTGTCTTTTTTCTGTGTAACCAAATCGGCTCGAACTTAAGCTCGTTTAATATATGAGCTCAAATTTGAGCTCTAGCTCGAGCTCAAGCTCGTGATTTAATAAGCTCAGTTTATGAGTTTGATATTGAGTCATGCTCAAGCCGACTTAGCTCGCTTACCCCCCTCTTTACAAATGCTTCAAAGTCCATGGAGCTCGCTTTAGATTAGCATTTAGCTTAGGCTTTGCGGGCTCCGAAAATTTGCCACCGATCTCTCGATTTTGAAGAGTACGATTTAAGTATCGGTGTAATTTTCAAAAGACAAATGGAATAGTAGATAAGACACTGCCAAGAGATTTCGCCCTCATTTTGTGAGAACTTTGGATCGATTTGGGTTTCTATCATGCTATAGTTATTTAACCCTCTCAATGCAAAGAGAGAACTTTCGATTAAGGCTAGTCGTTAAATCGTTGAATGCATAGTGTATAATAGCAGCATGTGAAGTTTTAAAATTTGGGGTTTAGAACTTCATTATATTAACTTAAAGCAGATGGATAGGGGAATGATGAAATGCCCGATCTAGATCCCATGGTTCCGTCATCCCAAGTTGTCGCGGTCCCTAATCCACTTAGTTAGAGGAGGTAGTCGACCCAAATTGACCGAAGGATCCTTATCAGCAACACATAGTTACGTCGTCCAAGAAATCATTGTAGACCTAGGGTGGTGTTTGTCTAAGGAGGCAGACTTAAGTTTATCTTAGCTGACAGATGGCTCTTTCTTATCATGTACTATAATTCACAACTCAAAAGTCATTGGGGAGCATCTGAACTGATGTGATCATAATATAATGGTGTCATTTGGCAGTAACCACGCGATCAAAGAACTCTCATCTTAACCGCATCATATGTGGAGTCTACTAGCCAAACCACGTGGTCGAGGACAGGTTGAGTGAATATAATTAACACGATTTGACTTTTGCTCCTGTGGTAAAGTTTTTTAATTGTCACCTTCAACAAACAATTGTAGAAGATGTGTTGAATTTTTAACTTTAAGTTTTTAGAGTGAATTTCATTTAAACATTTTTAGATTGATACTTAATTTAGTTAATTTGAATTGAAATTAGAATCATATTTTAATAGAAGTATCCCCTCCGGTTGAAATCTCCATTCAACACATCTATCATCGGGTATATGTATTATTTTGCTCATTTGATTAGTATTTTAGATCCTATCGACTCTATTAGTTTAATAATAACGGATCAGATCTACTGTCATATGACAAAGTCAGCTTCTCAAATATTTTAATAAGTTGAAATTTTTATAATGATTGAATTTTTAGGTTTTATTAAGGACCAATCCCAAAATGAAGTAACCACACATCCAGACACATAATTTAAGCATTCAACGTAGAGTCGGGGCCCAAGCGAGTGTTTAATAATTCAAATAATTTTATTTTTAAATCATGAGATTAATTTTATATTTTCATTTAATTCCAACTTAGCCTACGCAGCCTTTTCAAACATTAATATTTGTACTTTAAATCTCCATGTCTGAGCAAATGTATGAGTTTTTAGCATAGGTAATTTCATTTAATTAATGAAATCATTGATTTTGAAAATCATAATTTGAATAAAATTGCTTAATTTTTTGATAAAAAGAAGCTCAATAATTCATGGAGAATTTAATTTAGCATCTCCTTGTGTCTTCTTGTACGAAGAGTTGTAGATCTAGTGACGTCGAAGACATTTTAAATTGTTCTAGTAGCTTACTAGATCACTTGAAATTTTAATCACCTTTTTTTATTCAAAGTTGATTAATCTTTGAATATTCAATAGCCTCTCGTTTATATATATTGACAATTCTCAAACTCATCATAAACTCTATTCAATTTCTCCTTGATTCAATTCGAGTATTTAATAAGATGAATAATATGTTTCAAAATATTTTCCAAGAATTCCTTGATTATGCTTATTAGCAATCCTTCAATTTTATTAGGAATCTCTTATGAATTTTCTGATTTTCATTAATTTACTTGGAGTGAATTATATTTGAAGATAATATCTTACTTCCAAAGGAATTTCTTGTGCTTTGATTAGATATTCAATCAGATCATCTTTCACATCGATTGAAATGAGATATTGAAGTGCTAAGCTTATGTTTATCACCAAAATATCTAACTCATTTCAATCACTACATGACCAAGTATCTGAATATATTTCTAGATATTGCATGTTTCAATCTTAAAAATAATTGATTTTTTTATTATCTCAATGTGAAATCCAAGATAATTCGAATATTGAGTGAGAGATGTTTATTCATTTGAGAGCAGTTGACTAATTCTTAATTTCAGTTGGGTTCAAATTTTGATAATTTTGTTTACTTCAAAATTTAGCAAACTCAAATTAAATTGTAAAATTAGCTTAGAATTTTTTAACTTTAAACTAATTTATTTGAGTTTGTGTCAATGTAAAATCTAGCAATTTGATTCCGATCATCCCCGTGCGGACTATTTTAGCTTCTCACACCCAAGGCTTCAATCACCTGCATATTGACCTCCACGTATGTGTCATAAGTTGAGTCAAGCCCACAAGTCGAATCCGGCAGACTTCGGAGGTGATAGTGTGCAAATCGGTGTTCAAAATGCACTAGACATCGCCGAAAATGGTCAAAATGACCTTCGATCGATGAACAGACTTCGTCGTCGCGTTCAAAATATCGAAATTGATAAGAATATAAATATTGCATAATATAAAGAGTGACCGATAAAGCGATTGAGCTATCAATGTGTCGACACGTATATCAGAGTCGGGAAGCTATGACGATGACCAAACAACCTCTGTTCATGGAATTGATTGAGCTGTTAGCTTCGAAACATTGTATCAAATGAGATTGTCCACATTTAATTCGAATGAGTCTGGACAAATATCGAATGATCAGAAGCGACAGCGCGTAAATCGAGACTGAAATACATGACATCACCAAAATCAATACAAATGACATCCGATCGACGAACGAACTTTGCCATCACATTCAAAATGTCAAAACTAGTCAGAATATAAATATTGCATGACTTAATGATCAACCGATCGAGCGATCGAGTCATCAACGCGCCTGTACACATGTCGTGGTCAAGAAGCATGGAATAATGGCAATGAATGGATATGGCACATTATCAAAGGGTTTAAAGAACATCACTTTAAAACAACATTGCGTTCAATCCGAGAAGGAAGGACCCAAACCTTGCCCAAGATTCTAAAGAAAGATTTCAGACTCACAATGAACCTGCTTAGATCTGTGGTATCCGAAGACGTTTATGAGAGAATTCGAGCTTTTAGCATTGACAAAGATAATCTTCCCAAGTGGAACCCTGTTACGCATAGGGAAGCGAGCAATGACAAAATTGATCTCATTTCTAAACCATTCTGTCTAGAATTGGAGTTACAATTACCAGTTGAGGGAGAAGCATGCAGGTGGATGGGAAATATGAAGACAGTCTATCCTAGCTTGAGAGGAAACAAATTATTTCAATTTGATGAAAGGGTTAAGTTCTATCCATACTGTAAGAAGAAAGAATCTTTTATCTGTGTGTGAAGATGACAACTGATATGGCTCTCAAAATACCACCAGTCAAAGCACAAATCTTGATGTTGAAAGCGATATGATTTTGAGTCGAAACCAATCGAGACTTAAAATATAATTAGAATCTTGGGACATCAATTAAATCCCAAAAGCTCTCAAATGTAGATGGGACTTCATTTGGGCATCAAATGCTCAAAATACATCAAATGATCGAGTCATCGAGCCGTCCGTCGAGGGAGTGGTACGGCCTTTGAATTTACTAGAATACCCCTCCTCCCATCTATAAATAAGCCTCACTCCTCACATGGGGGGCCTAAGCTAAGCTAAGCTAAGTGAAGTGAAGCAAGTGAAGAAGAAGGAAGCTGAAGCAAGTGAAGAAGAACAAGAACAGAGTGGAAGAAGAAGAAGAGTCCAAGCAAGTGAAGAAGAAGGAAGGCAAGCGGAAGAAAGAGGAAGAGTCATCGAGAAAGAAGAGGAAAAGTGAAGTGAGAGGAAGAGAAAGCTCTAAAGCTTGAAGATCCCCGAACAAGATCGCCCTATGGATCGAATTATGCAGGATTTCCAGAAGCTACCCAACATCTCCAACATCAGCAACTATTATAACCTGATCGTTGTTACACAGCTGTTGTCCCTTTCTCAAATAGAATTCTGTAATCCCATTATCGGGAGGATTTTGTACTCTGAAAAGGATACATAGTGGAACCTTTTTACTGGGCTAGGCCCCGTAGTTTTTCCCCTCTTTTTGAGGTTTTCCACGTTAAAAATTCTGGAGTGTCTTATGTTCGCTCTTTAATTACCTGTGTGTGTGCTGGACTAATCAACAAGGCTAAGGCATAAATTTTTACTCTACCGCGACTGGTTTTCTAGCATAGCGGTTTGACCTCGTGGGAAGAAAAACTCTTCAACCACAATTCCCGTGAACATCCACGTTATGGCCAATAGGCACAACACTCATCACAACGGAGCTTCTCGCTCCAACTCCCGTCATTCTCAAAACCCATCCCTGAACCAAGGACGCCAGGTTGAGGGCGGAACGGAAATCTCTTTGGAAGATCGTGTGTCGAATGGAGAGTCTCAAAATAAAATGATCCGACTTTTGCAAGGATTACAACGGCCACTACGAAACATATCTCCCCAAGATCGGTGGTTGCGGGAGGTCAAACGCTAATCCTCCCGGAGTTCCTCGCATGGAGGCATGTGATCTCCGCGACAGCTAGTTCCACTCATCCATCGTGCGGCTCAACCGTTACTAATCCACCGTCGTTGTTGATAGCTTCACAAATGCTCATCTTGTTAATCCCGTCATGACATTCGCGATGCGACGCTTAATACAAGATGAATTTCACCTTCAAGGCAATCATCTTCACCCACACCGCGGTTATGAGGAGTCCTCACCTTTAGGCAAGCCATTTTTCAACATCCAATTCCGTAGGTTTCAAGCTTAGAGCATTGATTCCTATGATGGGGCAATGACCCACGAACACATCGACCATTACTATCATGCATATCCAGCGAGCTCCGACACCGCTTTGTCGTCTTTCCGTTACCCTCAAAGGCAAGCTTCGCCGTGGTTCTCTCTTCCAAAGGGATCCATCCATACCTTTAACGAACTTGAGTTCTTTGTGGAGCAGTTCATTTCAAATGGAGAATCATTAAAGATTCCTCCCATCTTTTCCGATTGACGAGCGAGGGGAATCACTCAAAGAATACTTCCGAGGTTCTCTTAGAAGCTCGCCAAATACACAGGGTAGACCGAACTATTAAGAGGAGTTTTCCTTGGAGGACTCGTCAGGCCTTTCTATTGTCATTAATGCGGGACACGGTCTCGTATCACTTAGTTCATCGTGTAGAAGCACAAATCTCGTAGATGAAGCTATTAATGCCCCCATGACAATTTGAACAATATGCGGGAAAAGCAAAACACCCGAGAAATGTGGGTCGGGCCCATCAAAAGAAGCGACAAGGTAGTCATGATCTCCCTCCACGACCCCATATCAACAACGCGGCCTCGAGGAAAAGACATACACCCGAACACATCTCGTGTTAACCTCCGATGGTTATTCGCAATGAAGAACATATCAAGTGGCCGCATCCATTTAAACCGAATTCAGGAAATCAGGAGCAATATTGTCATTTTCATCGAAGCCATGGACATACTCGGCATGTATACAACTCAAGGAAGAAATCGAGACTCATTCAACAAGGATACCTACGTCGTTTGTGAAGAATCGACCACCTCAAAAAACACACCTCGTTTGGGGCAACCGGGACAATCATCACGCAACAAATAATCATCAAATAATTGGAGAAATTGAAACAATCGGGAGGACCGATACTACTAATCAAGTTCGTTCGCCTCCAAAGAACCGAGTTGAAGAAGTCTCATTGATCATTCCATTACTTTCAATGACTCGAACTTAGAAGGAGTCCATATCCCTCATCAAGATCCACTTGTCATCAGCGCGGGGATCGATGATCCTTGTTATAATGTTAGAAGAATTTTGATCGACAATGGGAGCTCTGTCGATGTCTTATTTTACTCAACTTTTCTTAACATGGGCCTGGCCAGGCAAAAGCTCCAACCAACTGCCGGACCACTATATGGGTTTGATAATCATCCAGTACGGGCAGAAGGGACAATCACTCTTCCTGTTACCCTAGAATTCCCCGACAAGTGACTCATTTAATACAATTCATGGTGGTCAAGTCGGTGCATATAATGCAATCTTGGAGGCCCCTCCAATCAATTTTCGGTCTATCACTTGATTGCCACATCGAAGATAAAATTTCCTACCCCTGGAGTTGGGGTGGTTTGTGGAAATCAACGACAACTCAATCATGTTATCTCGACAAGCTCAAGCGCCCTTCCATCACCCGAAGATCTTAACTTTCGAGATGAAAGAGTACCTCAAAAAGCTTCCCCTGTAGAAGATTTACTCTCAATAGCATTATCAGATGACCAACCATTACGAACAGTGCAAGTGGGATCTTTACTCTCAGAAGAACAAAGGGAAAAGTATATAAATTTCTTACGCAGAAATCAAGACATATTTGCTTGGAGTCCGGCAGATATGCCGGGTCGACAATGTAATCGCACTCCCAAAATTAATCCAACGTTCAAACCAATCATCCAAAAGAAGCGGAGTTTTGCACCTGATCGTCTTCAGGCTATTGAACAAGAAGTTAACAAGCTCATAGAAGCGGGATTCATACGAGAAGTGCATTACCCAACATGGCTAGCAAATATTGTCATGGTTAAAAAAACAAATGGAACATGGAGGATGTGTGTTGATTATACTGATCTTAATAAGGCACACAAAGGATAGTTTTCCTCTTCCTCGAATCGATCAATTGGTGGCTACATGGGACATCAAATGCTCGATTTTGGATGCTTATTCGGTACAATCAAATAAAGATGAACCCAAGATGAAGAGGCTACGGCGTTTCAAACATATAAAGGTTTATATTGTTACCAAGTCATGCCATTTGGATTAAAAAGCGGTGCTACCTATCAACGCCTCATGAATAAGGTTTTAAAGACACGCTAGGCTACAATGGAGGTGTATGTGGATGACATGTTAGTGAAAAGCTTAGAAAAGTCACAACATATTTCGGACTTAGAAGCATGCTTTGACCTCCCTATTTCATAACGACTTAACCCAACCAAGTATGCTTTTGGGGTTACGTCACGGAAAATTTCTTGGATTTATGGTAACTCACCGTGAGAGGCTAACCACGAAAAAAATCAAAGCTCTCCAAGATATGATTCCTCAGAAGAATATCAAAGGCGTTCAACGTTTGAATGGTCAATTCGCATTATCCGTTTCAGCCCATTAGGGACAAATACTTGCCATTCTTTAAAATATTGAAGGGAGCTAAAAATAATAATTTTCAATGGACCGATGAATGTCAGTATGCTTTTGAGCAACTAAAAGAATATCTAGCATCTCCCACGCTATCCAAACCTATTCAAGGAGAAAGCGTTATACTTATATCTTGCGGTTTCTTCCACGCAATAAGCTTCGTTTTAGTGCGAGAAGAAGATGGGGCACAACAACTATTACGCAAGAAATTCTCTCGATATAGAAAGTCGTTATCCATTTGCGATAAAGTGGCTCGGCGTTAATTTTCTCAAAAAAAATTGCGTCCATACTTTCAAGCTCACACCATCGGCGTTTACACTAATTTACCATTAAGGGCCATCTTACGACCGAAGCATCGGGAGATTGATCAAATGGTAGAAATGGGAGAATTTGATATAAATTTTCTACCTCGACCATAAAGTCTCAAATACTTGCGGACTTTATAGTGGAATGCACCAACCCAACTCTAGAAGAGCTATCTACGTGTCTTTCATCTCCTCAATGGACTCTCTCGTTGATGGAGCTTGAGTCTTGGTGTGCGGAAATCTACTTGTTTCCCCGACAAAATACCCAGAGTATGGACTTAGCTTAAAATTCCACCTAATAACATGGCCGAATATGAGGCTCTCGCAGGTTGAGACTCATCATCATTGCAAAGCCCAAAACTTAGTAATTCACCGACTCCCAACTTGTCGCCTCCCAAGTTGGAGGAGATTTTAATACTCATAATCCTCAGTGGCAATATCTCCACTTGGTAAAATCTCTTCTTACTCATTTCAAGACACATCAAATCATCCACATACTACGAGAGAGAAGAATACTGGTGATGCTTTCTTAAGCTTGCTACCTCTACCACGAGATCTATTTAAGAGAAAGCATATTGAAGAAATACATTTTCCTAGTATCCAAGGGCCATGGATAATTCAAACTATTGATGAGGAAAAGGAACGCGTTAGGTGGATAAACCCATCCTATCTTTTCTACAAGAAGGAACCCTTCACGAAGATCCAACTTCCACTCGTCTCAAGACAAGCTTCAAACTTTGCTATTATTGGAGGTGAACTATACAAGCGAGCTTTCTCTGGTCCATATCTCAAATGCCTTCCACCTTCAGAAGCTGATTACGCGTTAAAAGAGGTTCACTCAGGAATATGTGGAGAACACCTTGGAGGAAGAGCATTGGCCCTTAAAATCATGAGACAAGGGTTTTATTGGCCTACAATGAAACAAGACGCCTTGGAGTTCACAAAAAGATGTGCAAGTTGTTAATTGCATTCTAACCTCCCTCACATGCCGCATGCAGAACTCTCATCCTTTCAAAGCCCATGGCCCTTTGCTCAGTGGGGGATTGATATCATGGGACCTATTTTAATAGCATCGGGGCAACGAAAGTTCATTATTCTAGCCGTCTTCACCAAATGGGTAGAGAACCACTCGCTAAAATCACGAGGCAAATGCTAAACAATTTGTCCGGAAAAATATAATATGTCGATTCGGTCTTCCCAAAGATCATCACCACAACTTTCTTGGAAAAGTCTTTACATCCTTTTGCAAAGATCTTCACATTCTCTACATACGGGTAGCATCCTCAAACCAATGGGGCAAAGTTACCAATAGAACCATACTCAAAGGACTAAAAACACGTCTTGAGAAGGCTGGGGGGCAATGGGTTGATGAGCTTCCCAATGTTCTTTGGGCCTACCGCACCACGTCACGCACCCCAACCGGTGAAACACCGTATAACTTGTGTTTCGGTACAGAAGCTATCATACCGGTGGATATCGGGGTTCCAAGTCCAAGAGTCCAGTTTTTCGATCATGAAAGTAATGAAGAAAAACTCCGGCAGCACCTAGACCTACTACCCGAAACTCGGGATATGGCCCTACTTCGGACTGCTTCCTATCACCAACGGGTAGCTCGCCACTTCAACAGAAGAGTGAAACCTCGTCCATATCTCGTGACTTAGTCCTGCGAAGTCTCGAGGCTGCAAAGGCCCTCAATAAACTCTCACCTCTCGGGATGGTCCAGGTATGTGGTCATAGCTATGGTCAAGCGAACGCGTTCAAGCTCAAGGACCCGGAAAAACTCTACCTTGAACTTGGAATACTAAGAATCTTGAAAATATTATCGGTAACTCTTCGCATAATTGACTTTATCTCCGTCATTTCATCCTCGTATAACTGATCCCACCTAGTGGGATTAAAGCTTGTTATTGTTATTGTTGTTGTCATCGTTGTTGTTGCAGTTGTTGTTGTCATTTTCTCTTAAAGCCCATACCTGTGTCTTATGATTATATCATTGAACTAGTGAATTCACAGCTTTGTTCTAACAAGATTTGCTTTTTCTTTACTTTTCCTCCCACTTGAGAAATATACAACTCATGTTACATCTCAATTGGGACATGATCAATCCCAAGGGGACTTGATCGAACCTCTTCCATACAGGTTAACGTCATCGAGCGAAGACTCAGACAAACAACCTCGGATAGGTTAAAAATCCTCAGCGGATTCAATTCAACCTCTTCCACACAGGTTAACGTCATCGAGCAAAGACTCTGACAAACAACCTCGGATAGGTTAAAAATCCTCAGCGGATTCAATTCAACCTCTTCCACACAGGTTAACGTCATCGAGCAAAGATTCTGACAAACAACCTCGGATATGTCAAAAATCCTCATTGCGTCACCACCGCATTGCCGTCGGCGCCATCACCATTGTCGTCATCGCGGCGTTAGTCTCCGTAGACGGCTGCCCATTGCCACCCGTTGGCCGTCATAGATCACCGTGCACGTCGGTCCTTACGACCATCGGCTGACAATCTCCGATCATCTCCGGCAACCTCGCGTCACCATCATCGTGGTCATCCTCACTACGCCCGGTCGCCGACAACCATTGCCGTTGCGGCCGACCATCCCCGTCGGGCCAACCTATAGCCGGTCCGCCGATACCGTCGTCGGTCCGCTTAACATCGCCGCAATCTTGTCGTCACCATTGTCGGTCATCTCATGGAGACATGATCAATCCCAAGGGGACTTGATCGGACCTCTTCCATACGGGTTAATGTCATCGAGAAAAAACTCTGACAAACAACCTAGGAAAGGTCAAAAGGTCATTGGCGGACTTCCCACGACCTCTTCCATACGGGTTAAGGTCATCAAACAAAAGCTCTGACAAACAACCCAGGATAGATCAAAACGTCCTTGGTGGACTTCTCACGGCCTCTTCCATACAGGTTAGCGTCGACGAATAATATTCTGACAAATAACCTAGGAAAGGTCAAAAGGTCCTCGGTGGACTTCCCACGACCTCTTCCATACGCAAATATCATCAAACGACACTCTGACAAACAGCCCTGGATAGGTCGAAAATCCTCAGTGGATCCAACTCACCCATATTAGCGCCAAATAATATTTTGACCAATTACCCTGATGGGTAAAACAAGATGAGGCGTATAAAAATAAAAAAAGAAAAAAAAAGAAAAAAAAGAAAGGGGTATATCCATATATCATTGACATTATTAATCGATGATATAAGAAGGAATTAAGATCCTGATACACGATAATGACATTACATAGAACCAACGATGAAGAATGACATCCACAACCGATGCTACATAATATCGATATCCTCATCATCACTAGGAGACTCTCCCTGGAGCCCACTCACAACTCCTTCATCTTCTGAATCTGGTGAAGGATCTTGATGGGTGGAGATATATCCTCAATTTTGGCCCTGGTCTTGCGATATGTACGAATTCCTTTCAGAACCCTGATGAAGCCCTCCTCTAAACACTTCGCTCCAAGTCCTTCACTTCAACATCAAAGATATGGTTCTGAGCCTCCGGATAAAGTCTTCAATAAGCGACGATAAGCGAATTCTTGAAGTCTTCCCGCCTTGGCGATCTCGCTTGCTTCGCCGACATTCTATGCTCCTTTTTTAAAGACGATCTTGTAATGCTTTCTTATCCGCAGTGCCATCCTCTTCTCTTTATGAGTCTGCTGCCTGTCGACTCATCACGCGCTCCACCTCGACCGGAGAAAGAGAAGTCGACATATTCGCCATTTCGTTCTACCTCTCAGACCCTCCAAGGTCACCACTTCTTTAGCTTTAGCATTCATCGCTCATACTGCTCCGATATTTTATCTTCACAAATTCAGATTCCATTCATCTAAGCGACACCCAAATGAGCCATCGGTCTAATGATGAGTTACACGAAAAAAAATCATCATCAGCACCGATGTTACATAAAGAAGAATAGAAGGCAGAAGGAAAAACAACGCACCAATTCATCTGCCCGTTGACATCCAGTACATATGTGATTTAATACCTCCTCAGGAATTTACGGCCTAGAGTAACGAACTCCCCCATCATGAGTCGAAACGCTAAACTCTCGATGTTAAGTGAGCGTCATCTCCCGATATCGACACAGACCATTTCAAAGACGAAGTCTCCTCTTTCGTAAAGATGGAACATTGCTACCATGATTTGATAGGCTTCGAGAGAACCCTATGAGTATGAGGAGAACTCTCACCCTTTCTCTTCAACGGAAGAGCATGAGACCTTCCCCGGATGGAAAGACCAACCTTAAACATCCTATCTTCAACTATATATTTTCGATGTAATGCAACTCATGTTGCAAGCTTCCCACATCGGAATATTAAGAGTTGCTAGAATATCATCCTCCGATATCAGCGACGGATCCGGAAGATCATTCAATCTTCCCCATCTCTCAAGAAGGCCCCACTCATTCTTCACATAAAAGAATCCAGAAGACCAAGTTTTGGGTGATCCTTGAAAATTCTATCCAATTCTTTATAGTCCGATAAGAAACACGTCCTTGAGCATCACATGTGAATCTGCACATTCGGCACAAGTATTCGATGTTTAAAGTAACCCCATGCTCCCTGAAGAAGGTAGTCAAGCCAATAATGACCGTTAAAGCTCGAAGCGAATTGCATCAAAGCCACGCCACATTTTTTGAAGATCTCAATCAGCTCAGGAGCCAAAGGGAATCGCAGTCCAGCACGAAGAGTCATCTCGGAAATAGTAAAGTACCCTGGCGGAGGCGAACGGGCTCGATCAGACTTTTTAGCCACAATAGCCACCAACTCATTGGGGAAGAAAAATTTCCTGCGGAACACCATTAAACTATCTGATGTGACAGTGGAGGGCATATCGTCCATGGCCGCCATACTATGAGTTTTCTTCTGACCATCACCCTCAGTACGCAAGCGCGTCTTTTTTTGACCCTCCCGCTCGCGCACAGTTTGGAGTAAAATCTTTCTCCTACGATCAGCCAAACTTTCCGAGTTATGAGGACAATGGTTCTTAACTGATACTTCCCCGCCGTCTTGACAATTTTGAACTGCTGAACCTTCCATCGAAGTTGAAAGAATCGATTTCCCTGAAAAAGTAGGTACCAGTGGGCCTTGATCGCCTCTAACCAGACGGTCCGACGTGGCGTCCGGGACCACGGCGTATCGTGGGCCATCGCCTCCCCGGACGGTCCGGCGTGGCGTCGCGGAACCGGCGAATATGCAGAGTGGGCCTTGATCGCTTTAACGGACGGTCCGGCGTGGCCGTCCGGAACCACAACATATGCATGCCTTGATCGCCTCTAACCCGGACGGTCCGGCGTGGCCGTCGCGGAAACATAACATGCCGCGGCCTGATCGCCTCTAACGGACGGTCGGCGTGGGTCGCCGGGCCACGGCGATGCCGTGGCCGATCGCCTCCCAACCGGACGGTCCGGCGTGGCGTAACCGAACTCCACGGCGTATGTCGTGGGCCTTGATCGCCGGACGGTCGACGTGGGTCGCCGGAACCACGGCGTATGCACCGCCTTGATCGCCCTCCGGACGGTCACGTGTGATGTAGAACACGTATGCAGGTGCGATCGCCTCCTTGATCGCCTCTCTTGAGCGCGCTTTTGATCGCCTCCAAAGGACCCTCACTCAAGAGGAAAGGGGGGGAGGGAAAGGTCGCCTCTCTCCTCTCATCCTGGGGTATTTATAACCCACATGCAGTAAAACCCCTCAAAAATGGCTCAAAACTCTTCAAATCCAGTAGGACCCTTGTGTATGCCGAAGCATATGCCATGGCCCATGTACCTGGTAGCCAGCCAGCTGAACCTCCATTCGGCGCCGCAGCGGGAAAGTCAGCGCCGCTGACGACCGTCAGCGACCTAACCATTTCGTGACCGACCGTCGCCGCAGGACGGCCCGCGACCGGCGATCCACCGATGCGACGTGACTCATGAGACCGTCGCTGACATAATGGCCATCGCGGCGTACCACCGACGCGGTTCGTAGCGACGGCCACCGCCATCCGCGGCATCCGCCGCGACGTCAGCGGCCGCATCGCCATTAATTGCGCGCCGCTGACTTGACCGATGGGCCCGCCCCATCGCCATTGTCTGAGACCCGCTAGCGCCGTCTTGGCCTTCAGCGGCCTTGTCGCAGGCCCGCCGGTAGGCCACCAGGCCGCCGTGGGTCCCAGCTGAAAACTTCCAATTCGTTATTTTCGAGTATTTTGGCACATATATTTTTGGATGATTAAGCTAATATCATCCAAAATAGAAGAACAGCGATATGGCTCTCAAAATACCACCGGTCAAGCACAAATCTTGATGTTGAAAGCGATATGATTTTGAGTCGAAACCGAGATCAAACACTTAAAAATATAGAATCTTGGGACATCAATTAAATCCCAAAAGCTCTCAAATGTGGAGTGTTTATAGTCAAATCGGCGTCGGCCGGATCTAATGAGCCTAAGATCTCATAATTCCAACTTCATTTGGGCATCCAAATGCTCAAAATACATCAAATGATCAAGGAGTCATCCCGGCCGTCCGTCGAGGGAGTGGTGCGGGCCTTACATGAATTTACTAGAATACCCCTCCTCCCATCTATAAATAGGCCTCACTCCTCACATGGGGGCCTAAGCTAAGCTAAGCTAAGTGAAGTGAAGCAAGTGAAGAAGAAGGAAGCTGAAGCAAGTGAAGAAGAAGAAGAGTCCAAGCAAGTGAAGAAGAAGGAAGCTGAAGCAAGGAAGAAGAGGAAGAGTCCGATCGAGGAAGAAGAGGAAAAGTGAAGTGAGGAGGAAGAGAAAGCTCTAAAGCTTGAAGATCCCAGCAAGATCGCCCACTCGCACCGCCATGGATTAATTATACGCATTTCCACCGAAGCTACCCAAAGATCTCCAACATCAAGCAATTATATAGATCGTTGTTACATGTTGTCCCTTTCTCAAATAATCGTAATCCGGATTATCGGAGGATTTTGTACTCGAAAAGGATACATAGTGGAACCTTTTTTCTTGGGCTGCCGTGGTTTTCCCCTCTTTTCGAGATTTTCCACGTTAAAGTGCAGGTGTCTTATGTTAAGCTCTTTAATGTGTGTCTTTGGACTAATCAACAAGGCTAAGGCATAAATTTTTACTCTACCGCGACTGGTTTTCTAGCACGCAACAACAACTTTGTTGTGGATGATGACATTACTTCAAGCTATGGGAAACCTTTTCTTAACTTGGATTTGCATGCCATTGCTGCACAACTGTCAAAACTTAAACTTTCAGAGAGGCATTTTATCAAAGAAGATCTGTTGCCCGTGGATCTTCGTTCTGATGACTCAAAATTTAGTTCATCATCTTCTCAATCAAAAAAGTTTGGGGCAGTTGAGATGGGACAAAATCTGTTAACACCAGATTCTTACCTTTATTCCTCTCTAGCAAAAGATTTTGTTGGCCATACTGATGATCACAACACAAGTTTTTTCCCAAATCCATATATTTCCCAACCTTACCCAAAATGAGGAAGAAAGAACAGTTTCTGCAAATTTAGGGCAGCGGTATGATAAAAGAGAAGCTGAAGAATCACCGAAAAATATTAGCAGAACCGCTACATCAAAGATCGGAGAACCAGAAGCAACACTTGACATGCTTCTTGAGTCGTTTAAAGAAACCAATTTTTCAGGCTCCATTAAAGGTGATCTTCTTGACAGTAAACCTGCTTCTAAGATCTCTTCTGATGAATCTCTGACACTTAAATGGAAATCAGTTGCATAAAACCCTGGTTGTGTTCTTAGAAAACAACCGGCGGTCTGAGCTTGCAATGCTTCTCGACTCATCTAAAGAAAGTGGTCTCTCGGCTCCATCCATGGATGTCTTCTTGACGCTGAATTGAATTAGAGCTCCAAATTCTGATTTCTTTTATCCAATGCATCAAAAATCAAGTGATCAAAGTCAGTTTTCTTTGAAGAATATAATGACAGCTTCAATAGATGATTCGATTGATGATTATGTTGCTGAAACCTCACAAATCCTGAAAATGCAACAAAAACATGTGAGAACTCCTCCAAAACCGAAATTGCACCTTCCCCTTCCCTCAAATTCATTTCAGCTCTCTGATTTTTCTCTTTTTTTTCACCAAAACTGAAAATCCGCTCTCCAAATTCCCTCATTTCCACAAAAATGAATTTCTCCCCTTCATTTTCCCTCATTTTCACCAAAATCAAAAATCAATTTTCAAATTCACCCATTTTCCTAATCCATATTTTGCCGCAATCAGAGGAAGCAACACCGTCAAGAGGCAGGTTCTTCTTTCGATTTTTGGCGTCGCACTCCTTGCACTATCCTTCCAATCTTCGCTTCATCGCAATCAGAGTAAGCAACACCGACAAGAGGCGGATTCTTCTTTCAATTTCTAGCGTCGCCCTCCTTGTATCACCCTTAATCTTCTTTTTGATTGGGAGAAATATATCGAGGGTTCTTCTTCGGTTTCGCATTCCTTGCATTACTTCTTCAAATTGTCTCGCCTGAGAGAACAGTCAAGAGGTTCTTCTCTTGGTTTCCGACATATCGAACCCCATCTCTTTGCCGATCTTTGCAGCGCGTAGAAAAATGAGTCAGAACATGTGTGATGTGTGAATGTGGATATATATATGCTTGTGTTTTTTTTGTAGATTTGAAGGCTTTGTCATGCTTAAGAGAGCGCGATGAGATGAAAAGTGGTGCAAGGCGTCTTCACGCTCAGTGGTGATTGAGTAAGCCAACATCCGTTAGATGTCGCTACCCTTAGACGAAGTGTTGCCAAAATTTTGTCTAATTTTTAAACTTAGAAAAAAAGGGGGGGGGAATGAATATATATATATATATATATAGAGACGAGATGAAAAATCAGCTGCGGTGTCGCAAGACACCACTTGTTATGCTCATGAGGGCGTACCGAGAAAGCCAAAACACCTTCGATGCAGCCCCTTACACGGGGATGACACCGAAAGGCTGCCAAAATTTAGACTAAAATTCAAGACTTAAACAAATTCAAATGGAAATTACCTAAACTTAAGTCAAACAAAAGAATACATGATAAATATGAAGATAAATGTTAAATCAAAGAGAAATAGGGAGAGAGCACTTAAAGAAATTTTTGGAAAGAATAGAACACTCATTTAAAATACAAGTAAAATTTGGAGAGTTTAATATTAAACTCATAAACTCTAATTGCGATTCTCTATGACTTAAATTAAAGTAATGAGCGAGTTATCTTTCCTTGTAAATTTCTCAAAATTAAAGAAGCTTCAATTGGAATTTAGGGAGACTAATACTAAACTCATAATAAACTTACAATAAACTTAAAGCCTATAAAATTTGATATGGAGTTAAGGATAAATCCAAATTGAGTTTAATAACTCTTATACGAATATGGAGGTAATTACTATGCTAGCTAATAAGCATGAGTAGGGCTAAAGCAATAAACATTGAAATCGGCATAACTTATCAAAAGTGTTGTAAATTGAACATAATCAAGTTGGGAGAACTGTAAAAACTCAACAAGTAAACTAAGTGTAAGTAATGTCATAAATTATAATCTAAATTAAAATGCCTTCATCGTCATCAGATTCACAACATTTTGTACAAGCAAATAGAATGCGTTAATTAAGGCATTCTTAGATACACTCGTATGGGCCCATCTATCGAATGCTTTGAAATTCAAGTGAGGATGCGCGTTGCCCGCCTTAATTGGGTCTAACAAACCAAAAAACCTATAATAAGAGTTTCAAATTAGTAAAATATTTGAGAAACTCCGTGACAGATCTAATCCTCGTTAGCCTAAACAGAGTTGAGGATCTAAAGCTCTTAAACATATTCAAATTAATCGCTTTTAAATCAAATTAATTAGCAATAAACTACTTAAATGAAACTTTATCATTAAAACTTAAATCCAACTCATCCTACCTTCCATAACTGCTTATCTGGGTGACAAATTAAGAAAACTCTCACACAAAGGAGCTAATGTCAAATCAAGTGTTCTACTATGTTCACTCAATCAATCTCATGCTAGTAAGGACATGGCCCGTCCTCCGATTGGTTTGGCCAGGCATCGATGAAACAGCTACACTAGAGTCCTCGACGGGTTTTGGCCGCATTATATTATGATGATCACGACCAGATCCCATATGCTCCCCAATGACTCTGCTCTTTGAGTTGTGAATCATAAAGTATACTTGATAGGGAAAACAGTCCTTTATCAGCTAAGGTAGACTTAAGCATGTCTATTTAGACAAACACCACCTTAGGTCTACAAGGATTTCTTGGACGACGTAACCCATGTGTTGCTGATAAGGATCCTTCGGTCAGGTTGGGTTGACTACCTCCTCCAACTAAGTAGACTAGGGACCGTGATTGCCGGGGATGATGGAATCATGAGATCTAAATCGAGCACGTCATCATTCTCCCAACCATCCTGTTTAAGCTGAAATGATAAATTTCATAAATCTTAAATTCTAAAACTCTACATGCTGCTACTATACACTATACATTTGAGCGATCTAAACAACTAGCCTTAATCAAATGTTCTCTCTCACTTATTGAGAAGGGTAATTAACTATAGGAGATTGCGCCTAAAGGAAACAAAAACCAGATCTAAAGTCCTCACAAAATGAGGGTGAAATCTCTGGGTAATGTCTTATCCACTATTCCATCTGCTTATGAAAATTACACTGATACTTAAATCACTCTCTTCAAATCAATATTTGTCGAGACGTAGGTGGCGAATTTTTGAAGCCCACAGATTTCTGGTGACTCCGCTGGGGACAAGATTCTCTTTCCATCTTTGGCTAGTCATATATGTGCTATTGTAGCCAATAAAATTTTTGAAAATTCAAAACAAAAAATGGTGATTTAAGTGTATAATAAATTCAATATGAGGCTCTATGTAGAATGAATTATTCCGTAGAATATATCTTTGTTACACCATTATTTTGTTCTGTAGTACCTCTGCATCTTGAAAGTATGAGGTGAAATAATAATTGCTAATTATTAATCCACATCTTTCACTTTTGCAGAATGGATTTACAAAGCACTCCTTTCACGATTCACTAGGTCATGTGCGAACATCTGTAATGCCATCATCAACACAGGAGATGTCGGGGCTATCATTCAATTTAGTAGCTTGAATTTCCCGGCTATCATAGTTGCAACTCTCGAAGTACCCACCCGTGGTACATTCGTAGAGCCATCTTTGGAAGGCTTTATATTCTTGAAGCTCCTTCCATGTCGTAACAGTTCAACTAGTTGTCAGGAGTTCTCTGTGAGAACGTTTTCAAAAACTAGGTCAATCGAAGCCCGTGATAAAAAAGAACGTTAGTGGGCAAACTGTGTCTTTAATTCCTCATGGTATAGCTGTTACGCCGATTGAACTTCTTGTACCTGGAAAGTATGATCATGAAGCTTCCTCATTAGGAAGAAAATTAACCAGAAGATAGAGAAGAAGGAGAAACGCTGAGTTGAGGGCTCCTTTGAACGACCTAGCGAACAAGCGATGCTGCCGCCAGAAGAGAGTATTCCTACCACAATAACTTTGACAATCTAAAGTGGGTAAAGGGCAATAACTCTATTGGCAAAATAAAATAGTTCTTTTGAAACCAACCACATCAAGCTCCACCACCACAGAGGAGACAGCCTGAAACACTATCTATCAGGATACATAAAGTTATCAAAGTAGCCAAGGACAAAGGCCTAATGAAAAAAAGATTTCAGAGGCCTGTGGTGATGGAAAATCCTGAAGCTCCACTAAGAAAGTTGTCATCTCTTTTGGTAACTAGCCAGCGAGCCGATGCTTTGCATGGTGAGCATTGGGCGTGATACTGGACCATGTTTAAGAATCACCGAAGGTCCCAACGAAAGGGTAAACAGATATGGAGGCAAAGACTCCATAAAGAAACATTGAATAATGGAATAGGTGTGACATCTGATACATATACTCAAAAATTCACCTAAAAATAACTCATCAGAAGTGGATACCCAAAAGAAGGGATATCATTAATGAAAGACATGATGGTCGACACCTTAGAGAATCCTCTAGGAAATTCCATCGTTGATTAGGTTCACCCCCACAAGAGAATATTGACTTTGATCACAGTCTTTTAATAGAAGAAGTATTTATTTTGCACATTGAACTAGAGATCCACTGGAAACGTCGATCAAAAATTCATGTGTAAGAAGAAAATAATGAAGAGGACACTATGGAAGTGGAAGTTGTCTATATGGTCAGAGATATAGATGAACTTTCCGCTCAACACTATCGACAACAACATGGATCCAGAGAATTTGAACCTGAATTTGACCCTTAAGAAGAAGAGTCTTCATAGAAGCAAATAGAGGAAGGATCTTCAATCTTTGCTGAAGATGATGAAAAAGAAGACTAGAATGAGAAAGAGATCATGGGTGTCAAAGCTGTCTATATGGTCGAACCAAGAAATGATCAGCCTGGTACACACTTTTATTCTCAGCATCATCGTACAACCCCAACAATAGTTGTCTCTACAAATGCACAAGGAGAAGGACAGTTAAGTTCTTCCCCTAAAAATAAGCAAGGACCAGAACAGCAACAAGAAATAGAAGAAGAAGAAGAGCCTATACTGATTGACTTCATGACGCTAGCTAGAGAGCAAAGAGAAATGCAGCGTCAAATGGAGATCAAAGACAATGAGATTGCACAGCTTAGTACCAAGATGATTGATATGATGGTACAAATGAACATCAGGATGGAGATGTTGCAGAAGAATATCACATCAAGTGCAACACCTATTTTGTCTGCTAATCAACAGACATCTAATAATACAACTTCTATACCACCAGCCACTGTGGTACCTCAAGCTCTTACAGTACATGTTATGCATGAAGCGATGAACAAAGTTAACCCACTACCTCTCCTACCGACAATTCAAAATTTGGCTAGCACACCTAGAATGGTAATAATTGCTCAGCTAGAAACAATAATCAATGAAAAAATAAAGGTAGTCATAGCCTCAGAGTAGGCTGAAAACCTAGTGAGTAAGGGTCTCCCTTACCCAGCTAAATATGACCAAGTGTTGTACCTGAAAGGTTACTCAATACCGAAATTTAATACTTTCAGCGGGCTTGGTAATCCAAAGCAACATCTAGCCCAATTCAAGGCTACTTGTGATGAGAGGAAATGATGCTACTTTTGTTATTTAGTAGCGACTTGCTTTCAAGTGGTATGCAAAATTGTCAAATGATTCAGTTAAAATCTTTGTTGAATTAGAGACTATATTTGTGAAGAGGTTCGTCAGTGCAACCGAGAAAATCACAATCGTTGACCTTGGTTTGTCGAAGAGAAAGAAAAGATGAGTCAGTGACAAAATCCATAAGTCATTGGCGCAACCTAAGTATGAAGTGTGAGCAACAATTGGAAGAAGAACATGCGATCCAATTGCTAATGGGAAATATGGATGATAAAATGGCACCATTTCTATGCATGGCGTCGATTGCAACATTCTAGGACTTGCTCGATAGGGTGGCTAAATTTGAAAAGATGAATCGCCCTAAGTCTGAAGTCTATGCAGATAAAGCAAAAAGAAACAAACCTTCAGACTCAAGAAGAAATGAAATTCATGCCACTTCCTATAGCTCAAATGGAGAAAAGCGGGTGATATACAATATGGATAAAGGAAAGCAGTCAATGTATAATGATGATAAAGGAAAGAAGCCTATTTATTCTAATCCACAACCAAAATTGGTATTAGGAGGGAATGACAAATCTCAGACTTTTCCAAGTGGTGGGGAGCGTCCAAAACAAGCAATAAGAGATGATGAGCGAATGTCACCATCTCTTAAGGAAAAGATGAACAAAGAATATTCCTTTAGAAGGGATAGTGTGGCTAAATTATTTCGGCAAGCAATCAAAGCTGGTCTATAGTTACCAGAAATTAAAAGGCTTGAAGAAGTTGATCAAGTCAACAATCTAAATTGATGTCCTATCATCGGATGATCAGTCATCCTATTGAAGATTGCTACGTCTTCAAAGATTGACTAGAAAGGAAGTATCGATGAGATGAATTTAAACTATATGATAGTGTTCTAATCAACCCTAAAAGAAAATATACAAGGATGATCTCTATGTATCATCATCAGATAAGAAGGAGAAAGCTAATTTAGGCGAAGAATGGGGGTAGTCTCCAAAAAGATCGTAAAAATGCTAAAGTAACTAAAAAATGTCCCTAGTGTTAAGTGGAAATCACCACTTGAACCTATATTGGACTTAAGAGAGATGCCTAAACCAAGTATTTGGGCTTCTCAGTGGCATTCTAATAAGGCTACTTCATCACAGCATGATGAGCAATCTACTAAATGCAGACCTCATAAATCAAAGAAGCTGACTAAGAAAAAGAAGACCAATAAGAGAACTACAACTCAAAAGATCATTAATAATTTAGAAGAGTATCACTAGCCAGCAAGACAGCCATTTAGGCTTGCAGACTTCATATCTAAACTTCATATTGCTGAATCAGATGAAGAAGATAACTGTGAATCTTGTCCAGTAGAGACATGCTGAATCATCTATGTGATGTCAGATATTCTTCAACATCAGTTACTCCGAAATGACAAGGGTAGTCAGACAAACTCAACCAACCCGTCAATATTTTTATCAGGAAAGCAAGAAGAGCCTGGGGAGCTAATGTCTGAATTTTGTTTAATGACTCAACAAGACAATAGCAGTTCACATGAAGATCTATGTTTTCCCAATGGAGAAGAGTCAGACTCATCGATATCATCACGTATGAAACGTATGATGTTGAAAAATGAGTCTAGCATTTTTGGCCAATCTTCCAGAATAAGAAAAAAATTTGAAGAAACTACCTCTTCAAAAAAATCTGAGCAAAATAAGGTGATTCAAGTTCAATTGAGAAGTGGTA
This sequence comes from Cymbidium sinense, assembly GCA_021442155.1. NCBI lineage: Eukaryota > Viridiplantae > Streptophyta > Magnoliopsida > Asparagales > Orchidaceae > Cymbidium > Cymbidium sinense. The sequence continues at coordinate 34,411,019 of CM038230.1, read as the reverse complement.
AAGTCTTACCACCTTCATCAAAGAAGGAAAATGCAAATAAAGATAAAGGTAAATGAATTGAAATCAATGAGGATATTATTCCCAGAAATCCTAGAATAAACTCTAAACCGAGCGAAAAGATAGATTATAATATTCTATCTCATCTAAGAAAGATCCCTGCATAATTAAGTGTGTACTAGGCTCTCTTGTTACAGATCACAATCGTCCTCTATATGTTACTACAGAGAGTGATGGCATCTCGATCAGCCGAGTATTGATTGATCCAGGTTCTTCTATCAATCTTATGAGCCTGAAGGTATTAAGAGAATTATCTCTTGATATCCAACATCTTGGGAGAGATAAGTTGATGGTTCATGATTTCGATGAAAAATGACAGAAAATTTTGGGTTCTTTTATTCTCCCGCTCAAGTTCAGGGATTTATATACAGAAGCCAAGTTTCATGTAATCGATGCTGATACATCATTTAGAGCTCTCTTGGGTCGACCTTGGCTACATGAGTATGACATGGTATCATCAACTATGTATCAATGTATGAAGTGTATGATAGATGGAGAAGAATTCAGAATTTCTGGTTACCTGCAACCATTCTATGTCAATGAAGCAAAGATCTATGAAGATGCAAAATATTTTGTTCCTAAAGAGCCTAAGCCAATAGAGCCTCTAGAAGCGGTAGCATCAACTTCAGGAACTAAAAAGCAATTTCACAAAGTGAAAGAGCAGAAGCAAAGAGAAAGAAAGAAGGCAATGCTGACTCTCCCTAAAGCACTTGATTCTGCACATAAGTCAGGAAAATCAGTTCCTCATTTGGGAAGTGACACAGAAGAAGGAGAAGATATTTCTGTTACTTAAGGGAACTTATAAGCTTTCAAGAAAGGCAGAGTATGAAATAAGTGATTCTGATTTAGACTATGATTTTGAATCTGGTTATAGAAATAGAGTTCAAATGGTCACATCAAGGAGGATAGCACACTTGACAGAGTCAGATGACTCGCTCAAAATTATACTCATCCCTCAACAGTGCTTCAAAGAAATCACTCCACTGGAGGTTCATGATATTGAAGAATTAATAGCGTTCTATGTGTTGCCGTCAAGTGAGAGTGGCAGAACACAAACTCTATTTTATAAATATGAAGAGTCTCAGTCTCACAACTTTGATCAGCCTACTCAACATGAAAATTATGATGAGATAATATCGACAAGAATACCAATATATTATCCACAAAAATTATGAAGAATGATGCATAAGCTTGGAATTCATATTGGAACTACTAAACATAGGACTCAAATCTTTAAGAAGATGTGGAGCCAAAGAAGTCCTCAAGCATCGCAAAGAAGTGATAAGTTTATCACTAAGGGTCTAGGGTTCATCCACAAATCTCATCAAAATAGAGCCTGTTATAATATATTAGAAGTTAAGATTGAGACTAATAGTAACGAAAAAGAGGATTCCCATAAAATTCTTCTTAAAAATGATGAAGAAGTAGAAGTCAAGCCCGCACCCGAAAAACTTGAAGATGGTGGACAAATAACTACTATGGATGAACTTAAAGAAATCAACCTAGGAACTTAAAAATGATGGTCCAACTTTTATTAGCCCCCTTCTGCCTGATGAGAAAGTTGAAGAGCTAAAAATGCTATTTTATGAATTCAGGGATTGCTTTGCCTAGACATATTCTGAAATATCAGGCTTATTCCCTGATGTTGTAGTTCATAAACTTGTTATTAAACCAGATGCAATGCTTGTTAAGCAAGCTCCTAGGCGAATGAGATTGGAGATTGAAGAATAGGTAATTGCAAAAACTAAGAAGCTGATCGAAGCAAGCTTCATCCGGGAGGAGAAGTATGCAGATTGGATAGCCAATATTATCCCAGGTAGGAAGAAGAACGGCCAAATCCATCTCTACATTGACTTTCGACACTTAAATAAGGCGTTCCCAAAAGATGACTTTCTGCTTCTAATATCAGAACTACTAGTGGATAACATTTCAACTATGACATGTTCTCATTCATGGACGGATCGTTGGGATACAACCAAATCAAAATGACACCTGAAGATGAAAAATATATATCATTCAGAACACCTATTGACATCTATTGCTACGATCATGCCTTTGGCGAAAATAGAATACCAAAGAGTCATGACACATATTTTTGATGAGTTGATTCACCATAAGGTGGAATACTATGTTGACGATTTGGTGGTGAAGAACTTAAACCATGAAAATCACTTTGAAGATTTAAGAATTATATTAGAGAGAATAAAAAAATATGATCTCAAGATGAATTCTCTAAAATATGCATTCGGGGTATCCTTTGGAAAATTTCTCGGGTACATTGTACGTCATAAAAGTATTGAAATCGATCATGCTAAGATCAAAGCAATTATGGAGATGCCTCCACCAAAGGGTTTGCGTCAGCTTCATTCTTTACAAGGACAAATCACATTCATCCGTTGATTTATATCAAACCTATCTGAACGTCGTCAACCATTTGCAAGGTTAATGAAGAAGAATGCTCCATTCAAATGGGACAAAGAGTTCCAAGAAGTATTCAATAGCTTTAGAAGCTACTTGTTAAATCCACCAATCCTTACAATGCTTACTCTTGGGAAGCCCCTCATTCTATACTATTAGAAGAGTCCTGAGCATTATTGGCACAACATAATGAAGAAAGCAAAGAATGCTCTTTATTATATTAGTCGAGGTTGATTGGGTAGAAATGAGATACTCTCGATGAAGCAATGTTAGCATTGATCTTTCGTCAAGCTTCATATATGTTATCTCACAAGATTACCCTCATCTCAAGGATTGATCCGTTGAAGTACTTGATGACAAGACCAGCGTTGACAGGTTGTTTGGCAAGATGGGCAATATTGCTTTTATAATTTGATATCACATATGTTCCGTAGAAAGCAATGAAGGGACAAGTCTTAGCAGATTTTTCAGCTGCACATCCTATTCCTGCAGACTCTTCTCTTAATGATGATTTGCTCGATGAGCAAATTATGCTCATTCATGAAAGAAAAAAATCACAAATTTGAGAAATGTACTTTGATGGAGCCTCATCAATCAAACAAGTCTAACATTTAAATTTTCCAAGAGCAAGAGCAGGAATCAACATCATCTTCATAACACCAAAAGGAGGGATAATGAGATGATCATATGGATTGACCGAGCCAAGAACTAATAATAAAGCTGAATATGAAGCATTAGTGATAATTATTGAAGAAGTTATTTTCATAGGCATTCAAAACTTGCATATTTTTGGGGATTCTCAGCTTATTATAAATCAAGTACTTGACATCTATAGAATCAACAAGCTTGAGTTAGCTTTGTATCACAAGCAAGTTTTTGAGCTAATGAAGCAGATACCAAATATCACACTAACTCGAGTCTCTCGATCTGAGAATAACAAAGCTGACTGCTTAGCAAAACTAGCTATGAAAATGACAAGTATGAATGGTGATTATGTCATGATTGACATATTTACTCAATGAGTTCTAGAGCCAATAAAGTATCAATCCCCGTAGGTAGAGGGATTATCAAATTTGACCCAACAAGATGCGACTCAGGTTGCTCCTCATACTCTCCAAAATCAATAAAAAGTTGTACCAAGAAGAGCTAAGAATGACATTACCTCAGAAAAGTAGTGTGAATCCTTTACGATAGAAGAGTCATGTGATTAGAAATAACCCTTCATCGACTACTTTAAAGAAGAAAAATTACCAAATAATAAATCATTGGCAGCTCAAATCAAGAAGAGAATGCTACGCTATGCTTTCATCAATAATACTCTATATCATAGATCATTCGAGCAAATGTGGCTATGATGCCTAAATATAGATGATGGTACAAAGTGGTTGTTGAAGTTCATGAGGGACTTTGTGGTGCACATCAGTTAGGTCCCAAGATGTAGTAAAGATCAAAAAGATGGGCTATTATTGGCCATCAATGGTGAGAAACTATATTAATCATGCTAAGAAGTGTCATGAACATCAAGTACATAGGAATCTCATCAACCACCTCAAATCCATTACACCCAATAATAGCATTTCATTCGAATGCGGGGCACAAATGTAATTGGACCAATGATCCACCATCGTGGGTACATCACTTCATCTAGCGGCTTTTCTCTAAGTGGGTGAAGCTACCCATTTAAAGAAGTTCTTTACTCGAGTGATCAACTTCTTTATGCATAATGAGGTCTATAGATTTGGAGTGGCATGCTGAATAATTTCTGATAATGACACAACTTTTAAAAATATAAAGATTTATAGATTCTTCGATCGATATAAAATTGATTGACAGTACTCTTCAATATATAATCCAAAAGCAAATGATTCAACGGAGGCCTTCAACAAGATATTAGTAAAACTGCTCAAGAAGATTCTCACTAAAAATAAAAGAGAATGACATACCCGCTAGAGGACTATGGGCATATCAAACTACCTACAAGATCACTAAAGCCACTCCTATTCATTGGTATTTGGGCGAAGCGGTTCTTTGACTTGAAGTTGAGTTGCCTTCACTTGGTAGCCATCCAATACAATCTAGCGAAGATCAAAACTCATCGAGAATGGAGGAACTTCGGCTTGATGAAGTTAGATTAAGCTCATCAAAATATGAAAGTTTATCGAGCAAAGATGTCCAGAGCTTTTGACTATACGAGATGGCCTCGAACATTCCAAAAAGGAGAATTGGTCCTGGTGCTGAGAAGACCAATTATTCTTAATTAAAAATTTGGTGGCAAATTTGAGCCTAATTTGGAAGGCTCTTTTGTCATTAAAAAGTGTATTAAGGAGGGGTATACCAACTCATTGACATAAAGGGTGAAAGATCAATGCTGCCAATTAATGGTCCATACTTGAAAAAGTATTACATGATAAATATATTCTTGAGGTACAATAGAAATCCCCTTGTAAGATAAGGGGCATTTTTTTAGTATATCTATTTAGGTCGACACCGTGCTTCATGCCGAGATCCCTAAATAAATATACTTACTTAAGATGAAAAAAAGATTTTCCATGAAAATTTTCCTGTTACATAGGGGACATTTTAGATTTTTATACATAGATGAAATCAATGTTACTTGTCAAAACCCTTTTAAGAGCATGTTAACTCAAATATTGATATATTCATGTAATTTCATCTTGAAAGTTCCTCCAAATGTGCTTTAGAATTCCCCCTACAAGATAGGGGGCATTTTTAGTTTATGTTAAGTTTATTTGAGTTGATATCGTGCTATAAGATGAGATCCTTGAATATATTCTGATTTAGGTTGAAATCGAGCTATAGGCCAAAATCCCTGAATATATATCCATGATTGTCATTGTTAAGTTGCGTTCTTGCAGAACAAAATAATCTATTCTATGCATGAAAAGACCTAAATGTCAAGAAAAAATTTATCTCCAGATTTGCCAAATTTGGAGATCAAGTTAGAAGAACTCTCCAATTTTGGAAGCTTCAATAAGTTGGAAACATCAACCTCTATCACAGTCTAGGACACGGATGGGTTCTAAAGGTTGAACTCAACACAAATGGGAGTTCGCTCTCCTCACTCAACAAGCCGCAAGAAAAGGCCGTAGTGAAAGAGCCCCTGTTCATCAGTCTGGTGACAAAACCACCTACCCACTATAGCTTAAGTCAAAGACTCGAGTAGATTCTAAATGTCAAACTCAGCAAGCCCAAATGTGGCCGAGTTGCTGACGCTCTCCTCACTCAACAAGCCATAAGAAAAGGTTATAGTGAAAGAGCCCCTGCTCGTCAATCCAATGATGATAATAATTCAATCCCAAACCAGATTCAGCTTAGTTATTACAAGCAACCAGGATCGTAGAGATCTTTCTATTTGATCGATAAGTCAAGACAATCTGCGGGAACTCTCAATTTAGAGCTGCCTCAAGTCAATTTTTTATATTGCCCGCAGGGTGATATCTCAACTTATTCTCAAATGATCTGATCAAGCTCAAAGCACAGATCAAAACCAATCTCTTCATCAAGTCTGTCAAAGTAAAAAATACTGGACCAAGGAAGCAATTCTATAGTTCATACAAAACTGATGGTCAAACTAAAGAAATTTCATGGTTATTCAATCTATTAAAGCATAAGTTGCTAGATTAATAACTCAACATTGACCCTATATAAGTTGAAAGGCTGGGTCATCTGTATGTACCCTTCAACGAATCAGTCAAAGTAGTAAGCACAGGGTTCATGGAGTGCATACACTTTTTAACAAGTCAATATGGACAAATCAGGTCAGTCTTTCATCAAGTTCGTCAAGCTTAAAGCTGGGACAGAAGGAATTTCAAATCTGACCAAGCACGGATAAAATAATTCCCCAGCGGAATCCTTCATCAAAATAAATAAACCAATACCTCCATCAAACTCAACCAAGCATGAAGCTAGGGTTGAAGGAGACTCAAATCTGCAAGAACATAAAAGAAAGAGATCTTCAGCAAAGTCATTGAAGCAGAAAGTAGATGGTGGAAGAACTCTTATCTATCCAACAAGTCAATTCTGACAAATCGGTCAATCCCTTTTCTTCGCATGTTCAAGATAATGCATCATACTGATGACAAATCCTATCAAAATTTCGTGAACTATTGCAAGCGAAGCTAAAATGATCCAAGTTCTGTGGCCAGCCCAAAAGGTCAAACAATTTTCAACAAATGTGACTCACTCCATACGTGAATCACATTTATTAGGGGGTATTTGTTCACCTCAATGTATGCATCAAAAGTCGAGTCAAGCCCATAAATCAAATCCGCCAGACTTCGGAGGTGACAGTGCATAAATCGAGAGTCAAAATACACTGGACGTCATCGAAAATGATCGAAACGACGTTCGATTGATGAATGGACTTTGCCGGTGTGTTCAGAATATCGAAATTGATCAGAATATAAATATTGCATAATCTAAAGAGGGAACGATAAAGCAATCGAGCTATCAATGTGTCGACACACATATCAGAGTTAGGAAGCTGCGACAATGACTAAATAACCTCCGTTCATGAAATTGATTACACCGTTACCTTAAAAATATTGAAAACTATCAAATGAGACTATCCATGCTTAATTCAGATGAGTCTGGATAAATGTTGAATGATCAGAAGCGGCATCGCATAAATCGATGCTGAAATATACATGATGTCACCAAAATTAACTCAAATGACCTCCGATCGATGAACGGACTTCACCATCATATTAAGTATATTGAAACTGGTTAGAATATAAATATTGTATGACTTGATGATCAACTGATCAAGCGATCGAGTCATCAATGCACCTGCACGCATATCGAGATTAAGAAGCACCGACGAAGACCAAACGACCTCCATTCACAAAATTGATTATGCCGTTAGCTTTAAAACATCAAAATCTATCAAGTAAGATTATTCACACTCAATTCAGATGAGTTTGCATGAATGTCAAGTGGTCGAAAGCGGAAATATGCATTTTGAGCTGAAATGGACTCAATTTGACATCAACTTGAACCAAAAAGTCTCCGATTGCAAAACGGACTGCGTTGTTGCATCCGGAATATCAGAAAAAGTTAAGATTGATATATATATATATATATATATATATATATATATATATATATATATATATATATATATTGACCATGTGATTTTATTAGTATAAAATTCACATTAAAGTCATTTAATCCATTTAAAAATTAGTTTAAAATCTCTAAATTACCCTAAATCAAATCAAGCCCTAATTCTATTGGACCAAACCACTCGGCCTAATCCCCTCCCTCACATGATGGCTCACCCTCACGTAGCAAACCAAGCCGCTCCTCCTCACGGACGCAAGGAGGGAAAACTGAAGCCTCCCTTCAGGCCATCCGCTCGGTCGAAGGAGTTACACGATCCCTCCCTATTCTCGCTTCTGGGTTCGAACATAAGCCAACTGTTCCCTCCAAAATGCATGAAGAGAGGAAGTTGAAGCATGGAATAATGTCAATGAATGGATATGGCCTGTGCTCAAAGGGTTTAAAAGAACATCACCGACTGCTTTAAAAACAACATTGCGTTCAATCCGAGAAGGAAGGACCCAAACCTTACCTGAGTGTCTAAAGAAAGAGTTCAGACTCACAATGAACTTGCTTAGATCTGTGGTATCCGAAGACGTTTATGAGGGAATTCGAGATTTTAGCATTGACAAAGATAATCTTCCCAGGTGGAACCCTACGATGCTTAGGGAAGCGAGCAATGACAAAATTGATCTCATTTTTAAACCATTCAGTCCAGAATTGGAGTTATAATTACCATTTTTAAATCCTTGTAGACCTGGGGTGGTGTTCGTCTAAAGAGACATGCTTAAGTCTACCTTAGTTGATAGAGGGCTTTTTGCCCTATCTGGTGCACCCTATGATTCACAACTCAAAGGGTAGAGCCTTTGGAGAGCATACGAGCTACAGTCATGATCATAATATAATGGTATCATTTGGCGGCAACCACGTGATCAGAGGATTCTGGTCATAACCGCATCATATGTGGAGCCTACTGGCCAAATCACGCAGTTAGAGGACACGGTCCATGTCTTTATTAACATGAGATTGATTGAGAGTAAATATAGTAGAACACTTGATTTGACTTTGGCTCCTTTGTGAGCTAGAGTTTTATTAATTTGTCACATTCAATAAACAATTATGAAAGATGGGTTGAAATTTTGGCTTTAAGTTTTTAGAGTCAATTTTATTTAGACATTTTAAGATTGATACTTAATTTGAGTTAATTTGACTTGAAATTAGAATCATATTTTGATAGAAGTATCCCCTCCGGTTGAAATCTCCATTCAACACAATCATCATCGGGGTGGATGCATTATTTTTTTCATTGAATTATTATTTTAAATCCTATCGACTCTATTAGTTTAATAATAGAGGATTAGATCTACTGTCATATGACAAAATTAGCTACTCAGATATTTTAATAAGTTGAAAATTTTATAATGATTGGATTTTTAGGTTTTATTAACCCCACTCACCCTCAAGACAAATCGAAGCAATGCAGTGATCCTCGCATAAATTAACCTCAAGCAGTGAGAGCAATACGTAACTGAACGTAATTCAGATAATTTTATTTTTAAATCATGTGATTGATTTCATATTTTCATTTAATTTCAACTTAGCCTACGCAACCTTTTCAGACATTAATATTTATACTTTAAATCTTCATGTTTGAGCACATGCATGAGTTTTTAGCATAAGTAAATTCATCTAATTAATGAAATCATGGCTTCTGAAATCATAATTAGATTGAAATTGCTTAATTTTTGGATTGAAAGAAGCTCCATAATTCATAGTAGACGCTTTAGCTTGTAGAAGAAGAAGTTTTAAATTCTTCTGCTTTTACTGATCCCTTGAAATTTTAATCACTTTCTTTTATTCAAAGTTGATTAATCTTTGAATGTTCAATAGACTCTCATTTATATATATTGACAATTGTCAAACTCATCATAAACTCTATTCAATTTCTCCTTGATCCAATTCAAGTATTTAATAAGATAAATAATATGTTTCAAATATTTTTCAAGAATTCCTCGATTATGCTTATTAGCAATCCTTCAATTTCAATAGGAATCTCTTATGAATCTTCTAATTTTCTTTAATTTACTTGGAGTGAATTATATTTGAAGACTATATCTTAATTCTAAAGGAATTTCTTGTGTTTTGATTAGATATTCAATCAAATCATCTTTCACATCGATTGAAATAAGGTATTGAAGTGCTAAGCTTATGTTTATCACCAAAATATCCAACTCATTTCGATCACTTCATGACCGAGTATCTGAATATATTTCTAGACATTGCATGTTTCAATCTTAAAAATAATTGAAATTTTCTTTTGATTATCTCAATGTGAAATCTAAGATAATTCAAATTTGAGTGAGAGATGAGCAGTTGACTAATTCTTAATTTTAGTTGGATTCAAATTTTAATAATTTTGTTTACTTTAGAATTTAGCAAACTCAAATTAAAATTTAAAATTGGCTTATAATTTTTTAACTTTAAACTAATTTATTTGAGTTTTTGTCAATATAAAATCGAGTAGAATTTCGGCAGTATTCCGGCATCATCCCCACGTAGGGGGCTACATCCAAACTATTTTGGCCTACTCGTCACGCCATAATGAGCGTGACGGTTGGTGTTTTGAAACACCTCAGCCGAATTTCAAGTTCGCTACGCCCTGATGAGCATAACGAGGCCTTCAATCACCTACATAAAAGCAAATATTTATATATATGCAATTTCTACACATTTAAACCTCCTCCCCTTTTTTTAAGTCCAAATTTCAAAGATTGACAAGATATTCCATTCCTATGTAGGGGAGGGGTAACATCAAGCTTTTGTTTTACATCAAATGAGCGTTGGTTCTTTAAAGCACATAGGCCGAATTTTAATTCTGTTACGCTCTGATAAGCATAAAGATGCCTTCAATAACCTGCATAAAAGCAAATATATATGCAAACATTCTTCTCCCTTTTTTTCTAAGTTCAAATTTCAGTCAAAATTTTGGCAGTATTCTAGCATCATCCCTGCGTAGGGGGGCTACATCAGAACTATTTTGGCCTACCCGTTATGCCCTAATGAGCATGATAGGTGGTGTTTTGAAGCACCTCAGCCGAATTTTAATCCCATTATGGTCTGCTAAGCATAATGAGGTCTTCAATCATCTGTATAAAAGCAAATATATATTATTGCGTGCTAAAAACCAGTTGTGGTAGAGTGAAAGTTTACACCTTAGCCTTGTTGTGAAATCTAACATACACACAGGTATTTAAAGAGTAAACAAGAAAACTCCAGAAATTTTTACGTGGAAAAACTCTAGGAATAGGTTAAAAAACCACGGGGCCTAGCCCAGCAAAAATCATCCAATATGTATTTGGAGTATAAAGTTTTCCGACACGGATTCTGATCAGATATGAGAAGGGCGACAATGGGAATCAACTAGACAACGCAAACCATATACGCTCAGTTGTAACTGCCAATGGTAGCAGATGATTAAGAACATCGGGATCAACAAGCGGATCAAACATGATGGCGACCGGCGTATTGACCACCAACGGGTGGTCACACCGCCAGTGGTGGCATGATTATGCTTGAGGATCTTCAAGCTTTAGAGCTCTCTCCTCTCTCTTGCTTGGGCCTCCCCTCATATAAAGAATGAGGGGCTATTTATAGATTGGAGGAGTTGCGTCTCTGTAAATACATGCAAAATCTGAACCACTCTACTCCATCGGATGGCTCAAAATGATTACTTTGATCATTTGATGTATTTTAAGCATTTGAATGCCCAAATGAAGTTGGAATTATGATATCTTGGGTTTATTAGATCCGGCTTGTCAAGATGCTCGATTTGACTATAAACACTCCATGTTAAAGAGTCGATTGATAATAAATGCTTGATCTTGTTTAATATTGATTTAGAATCATATTGCTCTCGACATCAAGATTCATGCTTCGACTAGTAGAATTTTCAGGGTCATATCAGTTGTCCCCCTATTTTTGGATGATATTATCTCAATTATCCAAAAATATATATGTCAAATACTTGAAAATAATAAATTCTTCAATGAAATTTGTGGGTCCATTAACCATACATTTTATGAGAACAGATCTTCATGTAAAGATTATGATCACTCAAAGGTGTATGCGATGTGTATGGAGGGTTATGGACTCATCCGACATTTATGGGTGCTTGAATAATTTCAAGTCGTTTGAAGGCTACAAGGAAGTTGGGCTTAATGTCAGCTGGCGCGAGCTGAGTCGCGAATCGCAGAATCACGCAATCGGTATGAATGGAGGCATAAACAGGGCACGGGTCACGCGATTCTAGAATCGCTAATATGGGTTGTAGTGGGGTTTGGCATAAATGGCGGAATAATGCGATGGAACCTGCGGGAGGCGACGGGCGAATCGGCCCCTGTGTGATTGTACATCGATGCCCACGGGCGAAACATCCATTTTGCCCATTTTGGCTGCTTTCACCGTTTGGCACATTTGAACGATTTTGAGCTTTTTTTTAATTTTATCTTTTGTCCTTATAGGTCTATAAAACCCCTAGGGCGGAGAAGGCACACTCATATGGAGTGTCCCTCTTCTTTTAAGAGGAGGTCATTGAGGCTGCCGCTTGTACATACATGGTTCCAGTTTTCTCGAAGAGGCCAACCGCCTCGGAGACTTTGAGATCAACGCCTGCGGCATATCGTGTCCGCTTTTCCTTCAAAGAGGCATCAACTGCATCGTTTGACAGGGTTAGGCCCGCGGATATACGGCGTTCTCCACTAAAGAGACATCAACTGTACTCGTCGGACCAACCGAGTTCGGAGGCGATCAAGGCCCGCAGTACAAACATCGTGGTTCCAAATTTCCCTCGAAAGAGGAGTCAATCGCCTCGGGACCGACCGTTTGAGGTGATATCTGCATACATACATCGTTCACAATTTTCCTCGAAAGAGGCCAACGTATGTCGACCGATCAAATTGGGTGTGACGGTGGCGGCCGACGGGGTGGTCAACGGCAACGGCGATGACCGCGGGCGACATAATCGAACCGTGGGAATGATCAGCGACGATGGTGGTGACCAGCGGATATTATCGGCGATGGTCGCGGGCTGCGACCGTGATGGCAGAAACCACATTGGTGACGGGTCGCAGTCCGCTCGAGCAAATCAACGCCTGTGCAGCGGATGATCAGCGATGATGGTGGTGACCAGGAGATGCGGCGATCGACGGCCGACGGGGTGGTCAACGCCAACGCGATGGTGCGACTAGCACGCAGAATATGGTGAGATGACCGACAAATGGTGGTGACCAGAGGTTCGGGTAATGGTCGCCGGCTGGTCGGTGGCGAACGCGGTCGCGCGGACGGTGATGGTAACGGTGCGACAGACGTAGTTGGCAGCCGACGAAGATCTTTGACCAATCCGAGGTTGTTTGTCAGAGTGTGAGTCGATGACATTAACCTGCATGGAAGAGGTCGAATTGAATCCGCTAATGATTTTGACCCATATGAGGTTGTTTATCAGAGTGTTACCCGATGACGTTAACCTGTGTGGAAGTGGTTGAATTGAATCCACTGAAGATTTTGACCCATCCGAGATTGTTTATTGGAGTGTTACCCGATGATGTTAACCTGTGTGAAAGAGGCCGTGGGAAGTCCACCAAGGACCTTTTGACCTATCATAGGTTGTTTGTCAGAGTCCTTGCTCGATGACGTTAACCTGTGTGAAAGAGGTTGAATTGAATTCGCTGAGGATTTTTGACTTATTTGAGGTTGTTTGTCATAGTGTTACCCTATGACGTTAACCTGTATGGAAGAGGTCGAATTGAATCCGCTAAGGATTTTTGACCTATCCGAGGTTGTTTGTCAGAGTGTTACCCGATGATGTTAACCTATATGGAAGAGGTCAAATTAAATCCGCTGAGTATTTTTGACATATCCAAGGTTGTTTGTCAAAGTATTACTTGATGACGTTAACCTATGTGGAAGAGGTTGAATTCAATCCATTGAGGATTTTGACCCATCCGAGGTTATTTGTCAGAGTGTTATCCAATGACGTTAACCTGTGTGGAAGTGGCTGTGGGAAGTCCACCAAGGACCTTTTGACCTATCCTAGGTTGTTTGTCAAAGTCTTTGCTCGATGACTTTAACTTGTGTGGAAGAGATTGAATTGAATCCGCTGAGGATTTTTGACCTATTTGAGGTGTTTGTCAGGGTGTTACCCGATGACGTTAACCTGTATGGAAGAGGTTGAATTGAATCCACTAAGAATTTTTGACCTATCTGAGGTTGTTTGTCAGAGTGTTACCCGATGATGTTAACCTGCATGGAAGAGGTCGAATTGAATCCTCTGAGGATTTTTGACCTATCCGAGGTTGTTTGTCAAAGTATTACTTGATGACGTTAACATATATGGAAGAGGTCGAATCAAAACATCCGTTTGTGGTTGTAGCCAAAGTTGCTCCTTAACCTTGGTCTTGTTTTTCCATGAGTATTATTGGAAAATCATAATTTGCAAAGCTATATCTCTTCTCGATGTTGAAATATCCTCCAACTTTGACTTATTTCTTGGGATGGTAATCAATTAGATGCTTAACATATTAACATAGGCGATCTTCTGAGATTAAGAGTTGCCCCCTAGTTTTTGACAAAATTTGAAGGAATGAAATTTGATGAATCTTCATTCGTCGCTTGCGCTACTTAAAAGCTTGAAATGCTCCACCTCGATGGTGGTTTTGATCTTATTGAGAAACTTGGTCACCATACAAGATGAAATAATGGAAATCAATTTCCCATAGACGACGTAAAACTATTGCGTGCTAAAAAACTAGTTGTGGTAGAGTGAAAGTTTACGCCATAGCCTTGTTGTGAAATCTAGCTCACACAAAGGTATTTAAAGAGTGAACAAGAAAACTCCAGAAATTTTTATGTGGAAAAACCCCATGAATAGGGTAAAAAACCACGGGGCATAGCCCAGTAAAAATCATCCACTCTGTATTTATTTTGGAGTACAAAGTTTTCTCGATATGGAATTACAGGATTGTATATGAGAAGGTCTGACAATGGGAATCCCAGAATCAGAAAACAACAACCATATAGTCATGTTCAGGTTGTAATAGTTGCTAGTGGTAGCAGATGATGGAGAACAGCGGGATCAACGACGACAAGGATCAACGGTGGCGGCTGACGGCGGCGACCGGCGACCGACGGCGGTGGTTGACCACCAACGGGGGTGGTCGACGACCGTCGAGTGGTGACACGATTATGCTTGGAGGATCTTCAAGCTTTAGAGCTCTCTCCTCTCTCTTGCTTGGGCCTCCCCTCATATGAAGAATGAGGGGCTATTTATAAATTGGAGGAGTGGCATCTCTGTAAATACATGCAAAATCCGAACCACTCCTCTCCATCGGACGGCTCATGATGATTCCCTTGATCATATGATGTATTTTGTGTATTTGAATGCTCAAATGATGTCAGAATTATGAGATGTTGGGTTTGTTAGATCTGGCTCGTCAAGATGCTCAATTTGACTTAAACACTCCATGTTTAAGAGTCGATTGATAATAAACGCTTAATCTCAGTTAATCTTGATTCACGATCAGATTGCTTTCGCCGTCAAGATTCATGCTTCGACTAGTGGAATTTTTAGGGTCATATCAGTTGCCCCCTATTTTTAGATGACATTATCTCAATCATCCAAAAATATGTGTCAAGTACATTAAAATTATAAATTTTTTAATGAAATTTGAGGGTCCATTAATCACACATTTTGAGAGAACAGATCTTCATGGGAGCACAAGATTATGACTATGGAAGTAGATGTAGGGCCGCAGATGTGAGTAAGTATGCACGGGCGTGAGATTTTGAGGTTATAGACTCATTCGGGTATGAACGGCGCAGTGCTCGTGGGCGGGCTTGCGCCTATGGGAGGTCGAGGCACTCGCTGCCCCATGGGCGCTGTTCTGGCCGGGCGGCGGGCCGGGAACACGGATGCGTCGGTGGGTCGGCACAATGAGCGCCGAGGTCGGCGCAATGGGCTGAATGCGGTCACGTGGGGCCGCCGACCGGATCAAGCTGCGCGGTTCGTGGAGCGAACCGCACGGTCACGGAATGGACGCTGCTGAGCGCCTGGTCAGCTGACGGGCAAAGCGGTCGAATGGAGCGGCAGCCACGACACGCGAAGCTGCCCGTCCGGTGCCCACGGGCAAGAACGCTTCTGCTACCATTTTGTGCGGTTTTGTACGATTTTAGACGGTTTTGGATGATTTTTGACATTTTTGCCCCTATAGGGGTCTATAAAAACCACCCTAAGGGCAAGGGAGAAGACACTCCTCATATGATGGAGTGTCCCTCTTCTTCTTAAGAAGAGGTCGTTCAAAGGTGGTCAAGACCCGTAGTACATACGTCGTGTCTATAGTTTTCCTCGTGAGAGGCGCCAATCAGACTGCCGACCGTCCGGATTCGGAGGCGATCAAGGAGATGATAACCGGAGACGGGTTGACGATATTTCAGCGATGGTGGCGACGATAATGGTCGGCGCGGACTCACGGTCGGTGAGGATAACCGACGACGATGGTGGTGACCGGCGGAGATTGCCGGCGATGGTTGGTGGCAGTGATCGGCTACAGTGGTTGGCGACCGACGGGGTGAGGCGGTAACCGCGACGGTAGTGGCATGAATCGACATCGTGAATGGGGATGAGAGACGACGATGGTGGTGACTGGTGAAAATTGCCGGCGATGGTCGGTGGTGGTGACCAGCGGCGATGACCGACAATGGTGGTTGGAGGCCGACGGGGGTGGTCGGCAGCGGCAACTAGCGACGGTAGTCGACGGTGGTGACTGACGTCAGTAGTCGGCGGGGATGACCAGCGACGATGGTGGTGAACGATAAAGATTATCGGCAATGGTTGGCGACGATGATCGATAATGGTGGTTGGCGGCCGACGGGGGTGGTCGACAGCGACAACTGGCATCGATAGTCGGCGGGAATGAACGGCGACGATGGTGGTGACCGGTGAAGATTGCCAGCGATGGTCAGCGGTAGTGACCGCAAATGATAATGCGGTGACCGACTACTGGCCGACGGCGGCCCCGGCAATGAATAACCGATGGTAGACCGTGGCGACTGGCGTCGGTAGTCGGCGGGGATGATCGGCGACGATGGTGGTTTTTGACCTATCTGAGGTTGTTTGTCAAAGTGTTACCCGATGACGTTAACCTGTGTGGATGAGGTTGAATTGAATCCGTTGAGGATTTTGACCTATCCAAGGTTGTTTATCAGAGTGTTACCCGATGACGTTAACCTGTGTGGAAGAGGCCGCGGGAAGTCCACCAAGGACCTTTTGACCTATCCTAGGTTGTTTGTCAGAGTCTTTGCTCGATGATGTTAACCTATGTGAAAGAGGTTGAATTGAATCCGCTGAGGATTTTTTACCTATCCGAGGTTGTTTGTTAGGGTGTTACCCGATGACGTTAACCTATATGGAAGAGGCCGTGGAAAGTCCACCAAGGACCTTTTGACCTATCCTAGGTTGTTTGTCAGAGTATTTGCTCAATGACGTTAACCTATGTGAAAGAGGTTGAATTGAATCCGCTGAGGATTTTTGACCTATCCAAGGTTGTTTGTCAGGGTGTTACCCGATGACGTTAACTTGTATGGAAGAGGTCGAATTGAATCACCGAGGATTTTGACCCATCCGAGGTTGTTTATCAGAGTGTTACCCGATGACGTTAACTTATGTGGAAGAGGTCGAATTGAATCCGTTGAGGATTTTTGACCTATCCGAGGTTCTTTGTGAAAGTATTACTTGATGACGTTAACCTGTATGAAATAGGTCAAATCAAAATATTCGTTTGTGGTTATAGCCAAAGTTGCTCCTTAATCTTGGTCTTTTTCATTGGTATTGCTGACTTGTTTCTCTAATTGATAATCAATTTGATATCCAGAATATTGATTTGGATAATCTTTTGAGATTAAGAGTTGCCCCCTAGTTTCCGACAGATTGATGAATCTTCATTCTTCGCTTGCGCTCTTTAAAAGTTAGAAATGCTCCACCTCGATGGTGATTTTAATCTTGTTGGAAAACTTGGTTGTCATACAAGATAAAAAAATGGGAATCATCTTCCCACAGACGGCGTTAAACTGTTGCGTGCTAGAAAACTAGTTGTGGTAGAGTAAAAGTTTATGCCTTAGCCTTGTTGTGAAATCCAACACACACACAGGTATTTAAAGAGTGAATAAGAAAACTCTAGAAATTTTAATGTGGAAATCCTCAAAAAGAGAGAAAAATCATGGGGCCTAGCCTTGTAAAAAGTTTCCACTATATATTTGTTTTGGAGTACAGGTTTGGTGGAAATGCATAATTGTATATGAGAAGGGCTGACAATGAGAATCCCAAAATTAGGCAACAACAGCCATATAGTCACGTTCAGGTTATAACCATTGCTAGTGATAGCAGATGATGGTGAACAGCAGGGAACAGCCACTGATGATGAAGTTCATCATAATGGAGACCGACGGAGATTGATGATGATGAGGATTAGCGGTGGCGGCTGACGACAGCGGCCGGCGGCGGTGGTTAGTAACCAACGGGGGTGGTCAGCGACCGTCGAGTAGTGGCACGATTATGCTTGGAGGATTTTCAAGCTTTAGAGCTATCTCCTCTCTCTTGCTTGGCCTCCCCTCATATAAGGAATGAGGGGCTATTTATAGATTGGAGGAGTGGTGTCTCTGTAAAAACATGCAAAACCCAAACCACTCCTCTCCAACGGATGGCTCATGATGATTCCCTTAATCATATGATGTATTTTGTGTATTTGAATGCTCAAATGTTGTCAGAATTATAAGATCTTGGGTTTGTTCAATCCGGCTCATCAAGACGCTCAATTTGACTATAAACACTCTATGTTTAAGAGTCGATTGATAATAAACGCTTGATCTCGGTTAATCTTGATCCAGGATCAGATTGCTTTTGACGTCAAGATTCGTGCTTCGACTAGTGGAATTTTCAGGGTCATATCAAGTCTAATGCCTATGAGATATATTTGTAGTGTTATGGCACTTAGAAGAGCCCAAAAAAGCTTTAAAGTTACTCAATGAAACTAAACACAATGCATAAGCATTAAATGACCAATGTCACGGAGCCCTATTCCCTAGAATTTAATCTAAAAATAGAGCGCATGGTGCTTTAGTGTTGGAAATCTAGCACCATAACGCTAAGGTCTAAAAAAATTTTAGCATTAAAGAACCCAAGATAATAAGAAGAGTGCCTAGGTGCTGAAGGAGCAGTGCTATAAGGATTAAATATAAAGCTAGAGATTGAGCGACTAGCGCCTAAGTATTGCATTCATGGTGCCCTATCGTTATGGCCTAACAAAATAATTTTCAGCAATTTTAGTGGGCAATTCAAGGAGTTGCTAGAGTAGTTCAATGGAGTTACTTGGTATAAAGTAGACACAACTATTAGGGGAACACTCCATCTATAAAATGGAGCCTTTTTATAAGGAGGAAGAGTTTTGGTAGTGTGTGGAGTGTCATATATATATTGGTGTGAGTGTTTAGTATGTCACTTGAAGAGTGACACTCTCGAGTGTAGTGTGTGGAGTACTGTTCATGATTATTGTTCATGATGTTCATATAATGTACATATTGAAAATTAAAGGAGAAGATCTAATAGATGATGAATCCATATTAAGAGGCAAAAGGATTGAATTAAAAGGAACTTAGAAAATACCTATCTTTTGATAATTCTCATATGATCTCATATATTTATGACACCAATGTTCTTTTCTTTCTATATAATGAGTAACTGAAATAATAATGTTATGGATTTATGATCATCTAGTGTTGATTTGTATACTATTTATGATGTGACTTAATATATAAGAAAAATATTTTGTGCTTTAATGCTTATGTTATTTTATTTTTCTTTTGTTTTATTTACTTATGATTTGGCCAATTACAGTATTAAAATTTAGTGTGAACTAGAGGTATTAGAAGATTTTGAATATAACAAATAAATAAATAAATAAATCTTTTAAATATACATAAGCATATGATATGCCTATGATATTTAGGGATTTGCAATTGTATAAAAGAGGAGATTTTAATGTAATTACTTATTTTAATTAGATTATAGGCATATAACTAATTAATTGTAGCAGTTAAGTCTTATTGATTTAGGCATATATAAAATATTTATGCTTATGATTGATAACTACAAAATTATTTATCGCATTCACAAATTTCATAAAATTTATTGAGATTTTATAATTTCAGAGTATGTATTGTAAAAATTAAGAATAACCCTATTTTCAAATATAACTTTTATAAATTTAAGTGTTTTAAATTTTTTTGCATATTAACTTAGTTGGATACAAATTAGGTTAGTTTAAAAATAATAATCAACTTAATTAAAAATTTAATAAAAAAACTTCATGAGAATGATATTATATTTATCATTGTATTACTTGAATAGTACAAGCACTCGTGCACAACATTTTGCTCGGTCAAATTTTTGGAGCCATTGTTGGGATCTAACAATAAATTATAATAAAGTTAATATAAGTCTAACTAAACTATTTTTAATTCAGCTTCTTTGTGTTAACCTTGTTTAAAAATTTTGTGTTTGAACTTGTTATTGTGTGTTTTTATTTTTATTAAATTTGTGTTTAAGTGTTGCATTCATAGTGATAAAAGTGTAGACTTATTGTTGTTAAATTTAGAGATTAAAAAACTTTGTAAGAAACTGATCGTTCAAACAAAAATACCATTGAGGATACACTTTGCCATCTTTGGTTGAGATAGGTATGAGAATATTTTTTTAATGAGGCAGTGTTGTTTATTATCGATTCATGTGGGGACCACGTTGATATGAGGATGTACTTATTGAGGTGATCGAGTACGATATCAAAGAATAGTGCACTATCTCGAAAGATAAAAATCACAATCCTACGATGGACCTAATCACCTAATAAGGAATCTCAAGGCATGATGGGTCTTCGAATGTACTAGAGATTTTTCTCTACTTTACATAGATGAATAAAGTAGGGTTTATTTAAAATGGGTTTGTTGACCTTATTTTTTGAATGAGCTCCCAACCCCTCCATCTTAGACATAGGACTTCTTTTATACTTTATGAGTTCCTTAGTCTTAAGACACATCTAGTGATTAGGTGGATGCTCAACCTAACCGTAAAGACTTAGAAGAGTTAGCCATAGGAATAGGTCATGCCTTAGGGGTGTTAGGAAAATTTTCCTGCCCTTAGCTTGAACCATTTCTTAACTTCCTTCCTTCAAGTCAAACTCCAAATCAATCTTATTTTATTTTCTCCAAACTCAAATCAACTCGATGTGATTGAAATCCATAATTGAAATCCATGATTGAAACCCATGAATGGAATTCCTAAGTCCAAATCTTTCTTAGGTCCTTAATCTTCTTTTAAGGACTTAGCCAAAATTTTGATCAAATCAATTCAAATTCATGGAATTTTCTTATAACTCATTTATATTATCATTTATATTCACATATATAAATGAAATATAAATATAAATCAATCAAATCAAATCCAAAATTAAATTTCAAATTTAAAATCCTTCTAAAGTCCTTAATTTCCCTGTTAAGGACTTATCCAAAATCATCTTCAAATCAATTAAAATTCATGGGATTTTCTCATAACTCATTTATATTCTCATTTTATATTCACATATATAAATGAAATATAAATACAAATCTAAAAATTAAATTCCAAAATTTAAAATCCTACTTAAGTCCTTAATTTCTCTCTTAAGGACTTAGCCTAAATCACGTTCAAATCAATTCAAATTCATGGGATTTTCTCATAACTCATTTATATTCTCATTTATATTCACATATATAAATGAAATATAAATATAAATCAATCAAATCCAAATCCAAAAGTCAAATCGCTACTCCAAAATTTCCTACGTCCTTTAAATTCCTTTTAATGGACTTAGCCTAAATCATGATCAAATCACTTCAAATACTTGAAATTGTCTCATAACCCATTTATATTCTCATTTATATTTACATATATAAATGAAATATAAATTCAAACAATCAAAACCAATTCCAAAAATCAAACTCAAATCCATTCAAAATCCAACCTAAGCCTTTCGAGTCAAAATCTTGAACTTAGTCAAATCAATTTTAAATCAAGCCAAACTCTTGCTTTTCTTTTATGATTCAACCAACTCTACAGTCATGAATCCAAATATAAATACAAACTTCAATCACTAAATCAAAACTCAATTCAAAACTCAAATCCCAAATCCTTTCATGTTCTTCCTTTGAATATGAAATTGTCAAATGAATCAAAACTTATTTTACTTCAAACCACTTGGAAATGGATTTATATTTCAATCATAAGTCCATATACAAGTTTAATCAAACTCAAATCAAGCTTTAACCATGCCATTTGACTCACTTATGCTCACTTGACCCAAAGTGACCTAAAGCATCCTTATGAGCCAAATTCTAATCCTAACCAAATTGGATTGAATCAAACTCACCTATGCCTCTCATCATGATCAACAATTATCATGAGATGGTCAATCAATCAAATTGGGTCAAACCAAGTCAAACCTAAGGGTTGACTAAGTCAACACTTAGCTAAAATGAAACCTAACATAGCCAAAATCCACCATAGGCCAAATTGATTGATACCATTGATCTAAGTTCATTTATGAACTATGTTTGAACTTGACCAAGTGAACATTTGAGCCTAACCTAGCCCAATTGGCCACTTGACCCAAGTTGACCCAACTTAACCTAAAAAGTCAAAATGTGTCAAAACTTGATCTAAGCCAAATTGATTGAACCAATGGTCAAGTTCATTCCAAATCACTTGTTGAACTTGACCAAAGCCTCACTGGCCAACTAGCATAACCCCAGCCCAATTAACCTTGAACCCAACTTGACCTAAAGGGTCATGTTGAACCAAATTCAAACTTAACCAAAATTGATTGGAAACAAAGATACCAATCCACTTCATATGACTAATCAAACCTAAACCTATCCATGACCTAGCTCAAATAGGTCAAATGAGTCAAATTGGTCAACTTGACCCATTTGACCTAAATGAAGTCATATGAGCCAAACTCAAAACTAAACCAAATTGAATCAAACCAAAGCCACCAAAACATTTCAAATGGTCCTATGAACTTGACCCAACCCTTGGTTTGACCCAAGTTGACCCATTTTGACCTAAATGAGTCAACATGAGCCAAACCATACCAAATGAACTCCAAATTAAATGAAACTTGGCCAAACCTAGTTTCTCAACATACCCAACATATCCAAATTCAAAAATCAGCCAAATGATCATTCTACCCCTAGGCCATAGAACAAATTTTGGTCAAATCCATGGGGAATTTGGTCAAGTGCTCTTCATACCAACTTGATACCTTCCTAATAGGTCAAGTAGACACTATGGAGGGTGGTGCACCCAACCCAATGGGTTTGGGTAAGGCCAAATTGACCCAAAGCCAAAACTGAGCACATGGCTCAAGTTGGCCATATGGAAAACTTCCCTCCACTTCTTTTGAAGCACATGGGAGGTTACCACTCCACTCCTTAGCCCAAACCGACCATGTGCAAACTTCTAACAGCTCAAATAACCCTTTCAATCATGGCAATTGGATCAAAATGGCAAATAATGCTTTGGCCATCCGATTGTCATAGGAGGAGATATACTCCCCCTAATTCACTTCCATTTGAACTGACTTACTGTCGATTGAGTAAGAGAGAGTCATAGCAGCCATCTTAGAGTGATCCTAAGCTCTCTAGAAGGAATTGGAAATTACCATTCTCGATTTCCCCTTAAACAAAAATAACACCTCCATTGAATTGCAGACTTCCTCTACACTCAAACTACACCAAATTCTCTTTGCACACTCCACTAGAGGGCCAAGTCGAGCTTGCCTAAGCTCTCTCTCAAGTTCCAAAGGCAAGGGGAGGTCTAATTCCATCAAAGCCGCAAGAGAGCTAAGGTGGGGTTGGTCCATAGAGCAATCTACTCAACCTTAGGAGCTAATTCTTTCACCACATCTTCATCTCAACTAGACGAAGCTCCTCCAAGGGAATCAAGTATCGGTGAGGTTAGGTATTTTTTGATCACTAAACTCTCTGGGTATTGGTTCTTTATGAAAGAAATGTTAATGGCATGAAGTTTTAACCGTTGGATGTGATCTACATTGCTTGATGATGGTGTGTGCAAGATTTTATCCCTATCCGAGCTCAATTGAGCTTGGATCTTGCTCTAGAACATGGACGACCTCCATGGTTCACAAAGCTTGGTAGGGGAGAATCTCTGGTTGTCCATTCGTGTATTTTGGATGGACGTCCTAGATCAAACACATGATTAGATCTGATTTCATCCCTTTGTAATGGTGGCTTTAATCTCGCCGATCCTTGATCGATTGAGGCTAAATAAGAAGCGCCACGCAGCTTAATGTGACACACTTAGGTCACCACTCATGGATTGACGCGTGGAAAGTGCATTTGACTTAGCACCTACGTGTCATGCTGTGGAGATTAGGGATTTAATTAAGATTTATTTAATTTTTAATTAATCACCTAAACTTAAAAAAAAAATTCATATCTCTCTAAAGAAAAATCAAAAAATATGAGGTAAATTACCACTGAAAGATAATTTAATTTGGAATATTTTAAAATTGGTTTTAATAGATTTTGTTTATATCTTTCTCTAATTTTTACTTTTATTAGAAATCTTAATTTATTGATTACTCTCTAATTAATCTACTAATTAATCTCAAACTTCTTGGGTATATTTTGGAGGATGACTTCTGCCTTTCTTAATTTTCTTTGGATTTATTGGTGGCTTAATTAGGAGAATTTCTAATTCATTTTCTAATTATCCTCTTTATGTAATTAAGGATAATTAAGAGTTTGATTAGTGTTTTAACCCCTTATTGAAGTTGATTAATGTTTGATCCAGTGAATAGGAGGTTTAGGAAATAATTTTGGGGAATCTCTCCAAAGCTTTTCCCTAAACCCCCTTTTTTCTTTCTTAATCCTCTTTTAATTAAGGGCTAATTCATTAATTACCTTCTTAATTAATTTCTAAAAATTCTAAAATCTTCCATAACTTAATTAATCTACTTTGGGTACATGCTTAGGTGTTCAAGGGCCTACATTCAATTAAGGAAATCAAAACTCAACTCATATGTGTGAGGGGTGTTTTGAAATTACTTAAGTTAAACTCCTTAGCTTAATTAACCATTAATCATGAGCCAAATTGCATTAGGCCCTCTTCTTCCTAGGTTCATTCCAAATTTAAATTCCTTGTTAGATTTTATGTCATCTCATTGGCTCATAATTATTTGGTTAACTATGCTAAAGTAGTGTAGGTAAGGGTTAATTAACATGTTTAATTCATACCTTAACCTAATTAAGATATAAAATGAATCTAATCATCTAAAAGTTAAATAAAAATGTCAAACAGATGTAGGAATGGATTAGGAACAGCAAACTCAATCCACATTTTCAAAATTAAAGCAAATTGAAAATCAAACAAAAATCATATTAAATAAGCTTTAATTTACTTTAAGCTTTCTTATTTCATAAGATTGTCTTTAGGATTTAATTAAAGTAAATGTGTTTACATGCTTTCATTGCTTTAATTCTTCTCCAACATGCTAAATATGTGTGTCATATGGTTTCATGCATCCATGCTTTTCAAAAGTCAAATTTAAAATGAAAATGTTTACTTTATGTCAAAAATGCATGTGTTGGCTAAAGTAGGAATATGAATAGCTATTATCACTATTAAATTCAAATTATTTTCAAAAAATATGAATCAATTATCAAAACTGAAAGTGTATTACTTATATCTTATTTATAAGCTTGCATGCGAGTAAAATATAAGGATGTGCTCAGTGTAGGTTTTCCTTCTCTTCTCTTTTAGTGTAGTTTTGAATAGGATTTGGCAAGATGTGTGGTTCATTTGAAAAGAACATAACACTTGCCTAATTCCATATCCTGTTCATTCCTATACTAGCACTTAAGAAGGATACCTATGCTTGCACATATAAATTGCATAAATAAAATAAATCAACTAATACAAATTTTTTGCATTCCTTCTTTTCCATTCATTTCTTTTGTACACATGTTTTTATTTAAGGAAAGTGGTATATTAGTCCGGGAAACCCTGAGGTTGCAAGGCTTTAAGTAGCCCTAAGTGGATCTTGTACCTTACACCCCTCGTTAACAATGGCGTTGTACTCACTTATGCCTTTCTTACTTTCACGTGTGCATGTAAAAATTGGATAAGAAATCCCTTTTCTACTTAATGAAAATCATGCTTCATAAACATTCAAATTTCCTTAGATGAATTACTTAGCATGCATCATAAAGTGAGTTAAACATTCTCATTTGTGTTTATAGATATGGTTAGGACTCATTCATATGTATGTTATATATGTTGGGAAAGAAATGAAGTGATGTATGTTTTGTGAATTTAGTTCATTTAATTTAATCTTAAAACGCCTTTCCTTTTGAAAAGGTTTGTTTATAGTTCATCTAAACTTAGAATTAATTAAAGTACTTAATCAAAACAATCACTAAACAAAACTAAAATATGAATCCATTTTAGAAATTACTTAGGTTAGGGAAGGAAAGAGAAGTTCTCCTCTCTTTCCCTCTCTTTAAAACTTAGTAATTAATTGTAGGATTCATTTGAACCTAATCAAAACATGAAATAAAATCAACCCAAATCAACTAAATAACTTAAATGAAACCCTCCTCTAAGTTGAACATGCTTTACACTTAGAAGATTCTAACTTAAAGCTATAGCTAAGCATACCACACAAACCTCTAAAGCACACACAATAGACTAAGTCACCACTTCTAGCTTTAGGTTAGGGTGGTGCATGATTTGATGCTTACTTTTATTTTGTGATATATGTTTTAGTCTGGATGTTAGGATGTATGTGTATAGAATGAATGGTAGGATGATCTTAGTCTAACCATTATTTTCTGTAGGAGATTGTGCTTAAAGGGCGCTGTAATAAATAAAAATATAAATGCTTTTGTTGTGCAGATGCTTATTCCCCTAAGAATAATCCAATAGGCCAGGTGGACTTAGTCACCCATGTGTGGGGTGATAAGTCCAATATACATGCTTAGGAATTGTGTGGTTTATTTAGCTAATCTCTATTTTGTAGGTGTTAGCTAGATTTACTTTTCCTTTTCATGTAAATTTTGCAATTAGGATTTTGGAATGATTGTTATGGGGATTAAGATGAGCATTGGTCTAAATATTTCCTCTTATGTACCATGTGAAGACTTTTGGAGCATCCACCTTCCAACCATCGAAAAGGAGGAACCAAAGAAAAAAGAAGAAAAGAAGAAGAAAGAAGAAAAGAAGAATGAAGAAATGAAGCTTGAAGACCCCCATAATAATGAATTCCTTGCTTAATTGTATTTAATTCATTTGCAATCCGGGTTGTATAAGGGTAGAGCTCGACTACCCAATTTATTTTTTATTTTGTGTAGTGGTACCCGACACAATGACCTTTTATTCTTTTGTGATTAGCTTTATAAGTTGATTTGATGATTTGTTTAACTTGTGCATTAAGTGTCATCATTTTTCTATTTTCTTTTTTTTACTTTATGTATGGCCTGGATGATGATTGGGCTCTTAGGGAAAAAAAATCTTCTACCAAATTTAATAATTCAAAATTAAAATAAAGAACTCATAACCTCACCTAAAGCTTAGGTTAAAATTGAGATAAATGAATTAGCAACCCTATAGTTAGATGTGTACATGTTTTATAACATCATGCATAAAAGTATATTATTTTCACTCTTAATTAGAGGGTTTCCACCTTTGCTAGAGAAACTTGGCTTGACCTTTGAGGCGAAACACACCGATTTTGGCCAATAATCTCATTTCTCATGCATTATGCATATGAATCCTATTAACCCGAGTCAAAATAATTATCCAAAAATGAAAATAAAATGAAATCTAAATTACATTAGATTTAGGTCATTTGAAGTATGTCTGTACATGATCTAGTCTCTTTAGGGAGTGATTTTAAGGACTTAGTCTCTTTCTAAATAAATAACAGCCTAGCTATCTTGCATAAAGCATAAGACTTGCCTACATGTAATTAAAATCATATGAGGAGTTAGTTGGCGGTCACCTTAAGGTGGTTGTAAGTCCAAGCAGTCAGGTGATTTGTCTTCTCTTATGGAGACAAATTGAAATACCCATTTTCTCCTTAGATTTAGGTCCCCGCCAAAAGCTCAAGATTAAGGTGTTGCTTCTCAGACATAAGCATATTTTCCTTCATGCATTTCTTAATGTTATGGAATCAAGTCTATTTCTAATGAAAAATTTAACTCAAACAAACTAAATCAATTTCAAAATTGTAAAGCCTAATCATAGGATAGTTTAAGATGTTCATTAGGTTTCCTGGCATCGTGGGCATCCCCTACTTATCTTCCTTTTGTCTTTGATAATAACTCCCTCTCCTTGATCGATCGCATTTGATCTTCCAAAATAAGCTAATCGATTGATAGTCCTACCCTATTGAAATCTTTGGAGACAACGATCATTTACCTTAATCGAGAGTATTCCTAAGGGATCCTATCCCTTAGGATGTAATTAACTATATGGGCTTGCCCCTGTAGGGAACTTAACGAACCCATTTTAAAATAAACCATGTTTTACTTTTTCATGTAAAGTAGGAGAAGAATTTTTGGTACATATGCAGACCCATTGTCCTTAGGAGTCCTTATTTGGGTGATTAAGTCTATTGTAAGGTGGTCACTTTTATCTCTTGAGATAGTAACCTCTTCTCAATGTCATACTTGATCACCTTAATAAGAACATCTATGGATCTACATGGCATCCCAACAAGGCATACATTCTTTTATATATTTTTATTTTCATTTATCTTCTTTTTCGGAAGGAGGGGGATAGACGAAGGCAAGAAATGTATAAGAGAATAAAAATTCTTCACCACAGGGTTCTATAGTTCCCTATGGGGTCAATCACCCATGGTTAATTATATTTTAAAGATGGTGAATTCCTTAGGAATACTCTCAATTAAAGTAGGCAATTATTGTCTCCAAAGAATTCAAAGATAGGACTATCAATAAATTGGCTATATTTAGAAGATTAAATAGGGTAGATCGAAAGGAAATACTTATTAGCAAAACCAAATTGAGATGAGTAGGTGATGCTCATAATACTAGGAAGCCTAATGAGCATTCTAGACTATCCTATAGTTGGGATTTATATATTTAAAATTGAGGAGAATTATATGTTTGAGTTGAAATTTTATTAGAAATTTAGAACTTATCATTCCATAATATAAGATTATAGAAATACCTAAGAGGTTAGGATTTATGCTTGTAGTCCCAAAGGCAAACAACAATCTCAGATCATAAATCTAGGGAGCTTTAGCGAGGGCCAAAGCTCTACCTAAATCTAAAGTTAAAGTGGGTTTAT
Organism: Cymbidium sinense; assembly: GCA_021442155.1. Classification (NCBI taxonomy): domain Eukaryota; kingdom Viridiplantae; phylum Streptophyta; class Magnoliopsida; order Asparagales; family Orchidaceae; genus Cymbidium; species Cymbidium sinense. The sequence goes on along the minus strand of CM038230.1, from coordinate 34,382,008 downwards.
TGTTTATCTCTACAATATTGTATAAACCACCTGACTGCTGAACTTATAACCACCTGGAGTTGCAGCCAGCTAACTCCTCCTACATTTAAAAACCATGTAGGTAAGTCTTATGATTTTGCAAGATGGCTAGGTTGTTATTACTTAGAAAAGAAGTTAAAGTCCTTAAACTGACTCCCTAAAAAACTATAGCATGAGTGGTATGAATAATGATTTAGTTTAATGCAAATCTTATCAAGTTTTATTTGATATTTTTTGTACTCTTTATTTTGACATAGGCTATAGAATTTTTATCTGCTTAAATGTATGATGAAGTTGATTATGAGCTAAATCAAAGGAGAAATATGTGTTTTTCCATCATAGGCTCTTAAAGGTTAAGCCCATTTTCTATATAGCAAAGATGGAAACCCTCTCTTCGTAAGAACTAAACAAAATGATATGCATGATATTAAACATACAATATCCAGCTAAGGTGTTGCTAAATATTTTATTATCTTGATTTAATGCATAGGTTTTATATGAGGTTATGAGTTTATTTTAGAAAATTTAGTTATGAGTTGTTAATTAGGGTAGAAGAGTTAATTTTTCCCTAAGAGCCTAATTGCATCCAGGCCATACAACAATCACCAATCATAAATAAATTATGAAGAAATATATTTTTTTTCTAATGCACAAGCTAAATAAATCATCAAACAATTTATATATCTATCATGAAAGAATAAGAGGCCATTACGGTCGAGTACCAACGTACAACCCAAAAAGAAAAGTATGTAGCCAGGCTCTACCATTATACATCCCAGTATAATGAAAGAATAATTATAATTTAATTATAACAAATGAATGGGAGCTAGGGGGTCTTCAAATCTTCAAAGCTTATTCTTTCCTTCATTTCCTTCTTTCATTTGGTTGGGCAAGCTTCGAAGGATCACATGGTACATAAGACATGGTCTTGTAACCAACATTTATCCTAAGCCCCCCATAGCACTAATCTTAATTTTTGATGCAAAATTATATTAAAAATAAGAAAAGTAAATCTAACAATACCTACAAAATAACTGTTAGCTAAACACACCATACAACCCAACCAGTTATATGAATAATTTGTACTTAGCACCCTACACATGGTAACCAAGTCCACCTGTCCTAATATAGATTATGCTTAGGGGTTAAGCAACCTATACAACAAAAATATTTATATTAATTTTAAGCGCCCCTTGAGCATAATCTCCTACATAAAACATGATTAGGCTAATCATGACCTAACATCCAGTCTCCACACATACATCCTAACATCCAGTCTACAATAGTACATCATAAAATAAAACATGCATCAAATCGTGACTACTCAAAACATGTGTGCACTTAATGATTGTGTGTTATGTCCTAGCAAGGCTTTATAGTTAAAATTTCATAAGTGTAGAAAGATTCAATTGAAAGGGTGGTTTCATTTTAAATAGTTTAATCGATTTGTAAATTTTACTTAATATTTTATTTTGTTTCATTTGACCTACACAACAATTAAATGTTATGAAGAGAAGGTAAGAGAGGATCACCCTCTTTTATCCCTACTTTAAGTCACATCTAAAATAAATTAATTAATTATTTCCTTTTAGTGAATGGCTTATTACATGTTTTAATTAATCCTAAGTTTAGGTTCACTTTAAATAAACTCATTCAATAAGAAAGGCATCTTAAGGTTAGTTGGAATGAATTACTATCACATAACACATGTTTATTTATTTCTTTCCATCATGTATATCATGCATATGATTAAATACTAAGTATAGCTATACATGTAATTTGTATCTTAGCACACTTAAATGATGAATGCGAGTCAATGTATTTTAAATTAATATTTCATTTGGTTGAATGATTTTGTCATATTAATTTAAAGCTCTATCTAAATTCTTATGCAAAAATAAAAGGAAAGACCATTAAATCACATGATTACTCAACTCAACCAAATAAACAAAGTATGAATGCACGCCTTTGTAATAGAAAAAGAGGGTTTTCATTCATTAGCTAAGTACACATCCACATGTATAAAAGTTTTAAGTGAGAGTCGCCATTATTCGCACGGAATGAGATAGGAACCTCCTGTTAAAGTCACACTGAATGTCCGTGACTAATATACTATTATTCTTAGATACATGTGGATATTTAAACAACTACAAGAATAGAAAACCATGCAAAAAGTGTACATTGATTTGATTGATTTATCTTGTGTAAATGAATTAAAACTCTATCTAAATTTTAATGTCCAAATGCATAAGAATGAAATAAGGAACATACGTCGCCATTGTTCTACACCAAGGAAATAAGGTAGGAACCTCCTTAGGGCTACTTAAAGTTGTGCATCCCTGGGATGTCCAGATTAATATACCGCTAACATTCTTACTCATGCAAATCAACAAATGAATGTAAGGAAGATACTTGACTTCATACACTAGATTTATATTCACTTGCATTTCCTATGTATATATAACTAAATTTATAACATATATGTATATTTGTTCATTTATAAACTTTTTGAAAATATATTTGGGATTTAATAGTGATACTAGCCACACATATTTTTAATTTAAATCAACACATGCAATTTGACATAAAGGAAATCACTTTATCTAATTAATTTCAAAAGAGATGGATGCAAGAATCATATGTCATATAACATTTAGCATAATTGAGAGGAAATAAAATAACACAAGCATGTGATTTCATTCAATCCAACTAAGTCCTAAGGACAATTAAACTAAATAAGATTACTTAAAATAAACCAAAGTTCTTTAATGTCATTTAATTTTCATGGTTGATTTGATTTAATAAAAGTGAAGGAGGTTTGATAATGCTAATCCCATTCCCCATGTGTGAGTTAATTTGGTTTAATGAAGAATAATTAGGTTGATTTTATGTCTTAAATAGGTTATGGTATGAATTAAGTCAATTAATTAACCCTTACCTACATCACCTTAAGTTAATTAACTAATTAATAATGAGCCAATGTGATATGCAACCACATGAAAAGTAAATTTACAATGATATTAAGAAATGAAGGGGGCCTACTGTAATTGGCTCATGATTAATAGTTAGTTAGGCTTAAGGGATCTCACTTAACTACTTTTATGATTTTCTCACACATGTGAGTTAACTATAATTTTATTAGCTCTCTCTTTAGGTTATTGAACACGCAAAGAGCTACCTAAGGTTGATTAAAGGTGATTAGATGTGAAGTGGATTTTAGACTGAGTTAATTAAGCTTATTAATTCATTTGGTTAACCATTAAACATTTTTAATTAATGAAATGGATTTATCTTCAAGAAAGAGATCGAGAAAGAGGCCTTAATTTCAATCCCTAAATCCCATATTTGATTACTTAGGCTCTAATTTTATCTTGATGATTAATTAATTAATTAAGCAATTAATTATCTTATTATCATCAATTAATTTGATTCAAAAGTAAAGAAAACTTAGGAAATGAATTAGGAAAACTATCCCAATCACATTCCCTAAGCTCCCTTACTGTTCAACAGAGGTAATTGGGCTTAAATAATTAATGAAGCCATAGTTCATTTACTAATTATCACTAATTAAATTAAGAGAGTGATTAAGGCTTAATCAAATAATTTCTCTAATTAAGTAACCATTAAAATCCTAGAAAAATATGGGAGATAGAGGTCATCCCTCTAAACATCCACATAAAATTTGAGATAAATTAGGTGATTAATTAAGGAATAATTAAGCTAATTAAATTTCTAATTAAATCTTAATTAAGCCAAAAACCACTATTCAAAATTAATTAATAATAATTTTCATGGATTCTACTATGAAATTTCTTCAAAATTAGCCTAATTTTCTATTTTTTTGATTTTTATAGGATTAGTTAGAATTTTAGGAAGTTTCAGGCTTAAAATAGATTAATTAGGCTTAATTAAAGCCTTAATCCTGCCAGATCAAGTGGCGGCTGACGCAGTGCGATGGGATTGACTATTTAAGATGTCACATCTGAAGGTTGACTTGGATGGAGATGGACACGCTTTCCCATGGACCGTTTGATCTAAGATCGGATGACCACTATCAGATCCTTAGTTTAGAAAGAGAATCAAGGGATCTAACGTAGAACTTAGTCAGACCCGTTCATTCCAATCATGCGGAATGGACGACTGATGATCTATCCTATTTGCGAGTGGTGAAAGATGGATGTCATCCATCTTTCCCCATTCCATCTGAGCTTACTCGAGCTTGGATTGCTTCTAAATTCATCCCACAACTTTGGGGAGGGGAGGTCTACACATCCAATTTCTAAAAACACATGACGTTCGAATTCACTTCACAAAAGATCAAGCGATTTTTTCATACAAGGCTCAGTTTGTAAAATTTCCTCACCAGAGCTAATGTCTGGTGGTGGATCAATGGAGGTAGCTTTGCCTAGTTGAGGCAAGGCCCTGTTGAGAAACTTTAAGCTTGATTTGGGGTAGAGTGCTCGGTCAACCAATCCATGTGTGAATACCAACTCCAACTCCTGTCAAGGCTTGGTGATGGTTCAAGGAGGTACAAGATGGTATGGGTGCAAGGAATTGAAGTTTAATTTAGTGGAGGGGGAGTATTGCTCAAAATTGTGGTGTCCTATTTCAACTTTTCTATGGGAGGGGGAATGCCAATCGAGGAAGGCTTAGGATGTTATAGGAAGCTCTGTGGGATTTCAAAATGGCCGCTAGGATTCTCACAAAGAAATTCATATCAAATCCCGCTCGAATTGATGGGATATACCCCTCAATTGTGCAAGATGGATGGAAGGGATTGATCAAACAAAATCCACTGATTGGCTATCATGGAGTCATTGAGGGTCATCACCACTGGCACACCATGAGATGGGTGTCAAGAGCTCTATATGGGGAGATTATGAGGGATGGATCTTCCTTGCAACCTTTGGGTTCAACCATGAGGGGAATGGCTTGTTTCCCTTGGTCCATGATAAGGGATGGCTTAGGCTGGGCTTGAAGCAGCTTGACTCTTTTGGCAAGTGGAGGGCTACCGTGGGGGAGGCAAAGTGGACTTTGCCACTTATGATAAGAATCTATTACAAATAGAGGGTTTCCTTTGGTTAATCCCCTTTAGATGAGTCCCACATAGATTTGGGCTGACTTGAGGCTGACCTAAGGTTCATTTGGGCTTGGTTAGGTCAACCACCAAGGTTTCAAAAAGTGATTTAGGGTGATTTGGCTTCATATGGTCAAAATAGGCTCATTTGGGTTAGGTTGGGTTGGGTTGACCAATTGGTCAAATTAGTTCAAACTAAGACTTGGGCGAGGTTCATATGATGATTTGGGATATTTTTGGTTCAATTAGTTTTGATTAATTTGGCTTAGGTTTGAATTTGAGTCATTTGGATTCAAAAGGGTCAAATGGGTCAAGTTGACTAATTTGGGTTGGGTTAAGTGTTGAGTCAAGTTCAATTGGTTGATTGAAAGTAATTGTATGCTTTGGTTTGGTTTAATTTGGATTCAATTTAGATTTTGTCTAATTTGACCCTTTAGGTCAATTTAGGCTAGGTTGGGTCAAGTTGACCAATTGGTCAAATTGGGTTCAATCAAGGCTTTGGTCAAGTTCAATAAGTGATTTGGAATGAACTTGAGCCATTGGATGCAATCAATTTGGATCAAATCATGATTTGACTCATTTTAGCTTTTTAGGAAAATTTGGGTCAACTTAGGTTAAATGGCCAATTAATAGCTTGGTTTGGCTCAATTGTTGGCTTGTAAGATAAAGTCAAAGGGCTTAGGAAATGATTTAGAATTTGAATTTAATCATGGGTTTCAATCATTTGATTAGGGGTTGGATTTATGATTTTGGATTTGAATTTGAGGTTTTATTTGGAAGAAGGAAGCAATGAATGGGTTTAAGGCTATAGGGTAGGCAAGTCTTCCTAAATCTCTATTTAACCTTTTTCTAAGTCTTACAAAGTTAAGTGTTCACCTAATCACTAGAAGTGTCTTAAGACTAAGGAACTCTTAGTGTCTGTTGGCCTCACTTTTGGAGTGAGCTTTAAACTTCTTCATCTTAGACCTTAAGAGTTCCTTAGTCTTAAGACACTTCTAGTGATTAAGTGAACATTTAACCTAACCCTAGAGACTTAGAAGAGTTAGCCATAGTAAGAGGTTATGCCTTAGGGGTGTTAGGAAAACTTGTCTACCCTTTAGCTGGAACCAAATCCTTACTTCCATCTTTCAAGCCAAACCTCAAATTCAAGTTAAAATTCAAATCCAAATCAACTTCAAACTCAAATCAACTTCAAATGCAAATCAACTTCAAATTCAATTCAACTTCAAATCCAAATCAACTTCAAATTCAAATCAACTTCAAATCAAATCCAAAACCAAAACCTTTCTAAGCCATTTTGATTTCATCTTATGGACTTAGCTCAAATCAATTCAATCAAATCTTAAATCAATTCCAACTTAATTGATTTTCTCAAATCATGAATCAATTTCAAATGGTTGAAATCCATGAACAATTCTTAATTCAAATCCAAATTCTTTTCTAAGCCATTTTGATTTCATCTTATGGACTTAACTCAAATAAAATTCAAACCATTCCAAATTCAAAATATTTTCTCATAACCCATTTATATTCACAAATATAAATGAAATGTAAATTCAAATACCCAAAACTAAATTCAAAACTAAAATCCAAATATAATCTAAATCCAACTTATACCCTTTCAAGTCAAATTCTTGAACTTAACAAAATCAAACTCAAATCAATTAAAACCTTTATATTTTCTCTTCAAAACAATCAATCCTTCAATCACAAACAAAAAATCAAACATAAACTTCAATCATCAAACCAAAACTGAACTCAAAACTCAAACCCAAATCAAACTCATGTTCATCCTTTGAACTTGAAATTGTCAAATGAATCAAAACTCATTTGACTCCAAATCACTTGCAATTGGATTTATATTTCAATCATAAGTTCATATGTGAGTTCAACCAAACTTGAATCAAGCCTTGATCAAGTCAATTGACACATCTTAGGCTCACTTGACCCAAAGATATCCAAAGTACCTTTTTGAGCCAAATTTTAATACTACACAAATTGGATTGAACTAAGCCCATTTAAGCCTCACATTATGAGCAACAATCATCATAAGATGGTCAATCACTCAAATTGTGTCAAACCAAGTCAAATCTAGCCTTTGACCAAGTCAAAACTTAACTCAATTGAAACATAAACTAGCAAAAATCCATCATAGGACAAATTGATTGAAACCATTGATCAAAACCAATCCATGATCAACGTTTGAACTTAACCAAGTCATCATTTGAGCCAAACCTAGCCCAATTGGCCACTTGACCTGAGTTGACCCAAGTTGACCTTAAAAGTCAAAATGTGTCAAATCTTGATCTAGGCCAAATTGATTGCAACCAATGGGTCAAATTCATTCTAAATCACTTGTTGAACTTGACCAAAGCCTCAATTGGCCAACTAGACCCAACCTAGCCCAATTAATCATGAACCCAACTTGACCTAAAAGGTTAAATCAATTTGTAACTTAACCAAATCAAAATTGATTGAAACCAAAGCTTGCAAAATATTTCAAATGACCAACCAAGCCTAAACCAACCCATTACCTAACATAATTGGGTCACATAGGTCAAATTGGTCAACTTGACCCATTTGACCTAAGTGAACTCAAATGAGCCAAACTTAAATATAAATCAAATTGAACCAAGCCAATGATACCAAATCACTCCAAATGGTCATATGAACTTGACCTAACCCATGGTTTGACCCAATTTGACAAATAGGTCAACTTGACCCAAGTTGACTAATTTTGACCTAAATGGGTCAACTTGAGTCAAATCATATCAAATAAACAACAAATTCATTAAAAATTGGCAAAAACCCATTTTTCAATCATTCCAAATTTGTCCAAATTAAAATCAAAGCTAAATGACCATTATACCCTTGGGTCAAAGGGTAACCTATGGCAAAATCCACTTGGAATTTGGTCAAATCCTTTTCATGGCCACTTAGCATCCTCCTAGTGGACCATTTGGACACCAAGGAGGGTGGTGCACATGACCCAATAGGTTTGGGCCAGCCAAATCCAACCCAAGGCCAAAACTGACCCCTCCACTCAAAATTCTCCACATGGATCACCTCCCACACTCATTTTAACCCATGTGCACCTCAACACTCCCACTCCTTTGCCAAAACTGAACCACATGGAGCTCCTAACAATCTAAACAACCTATTCAATCAGGCCAATTTGATTAAAATAGTAAGGCAAGCTTTGACCATTCGATCCAAGTAGGGGGAGATATACTCCCCCTCATTTCCACTCAAACCATGACTATTGCATTCAATTGAGCTCAGAGGATCAAAGGAAAGCATCCACAAGCTTCCCTAAGCTCATTCTGTTTCTCTCTTCTTGGTTTTCTTAACCCAAAAATAGGGGAGGTGGGAGGAATTTCCACTTCACTCATCACTCCACCAAAGTCTAATTGCTCTTGCAAGCACCATCAGGGAGGGAAGTCAAGCTCACTCAAGGTGTTTTCCAAACATCCAAGCCATGGAAAGAGGGACCTAGATCAAAGCTGCAAGCCATTGAAGGGGAGCTTGGCCAATTGGAAGATCCACTTCATCTCAAAGTTTGAAACCTTCAACAAGGCTTCATCTCTAAAGAAGCTCTTGAAGCCTCTAAAGCAAAATCAAAAATTCTTTGGTCCTGAAAATTGTAATCCCATTAAAATTCCACTATTAGATCCTTCACGCTTCAAAGCAAACCTAGCCTTCTAGCCAAACCCATCCCAGCTCAATCTGACCATGGATTATTTCCTTTAGAACCATGTATTTTTTCCATGATGATCCTTGATCACATTGCGAGAAAGGAAGAAGGCCATTGCCCGATGACGTGGTGATTTGATAACTTAAATAATGAATCTCGTCGTGCCACAAGGAAAGTGAGCGCCGTGTTAGCGGTTCACGTGGCGCCGATGGGATTAGTTAATTAATTAGGGCTATTTAATTATCCCTTAATCACTGAAACTTCATAAATCCATAATATAATGTAGAAAAATCACAAAAATATAAATGAAGGCTCATTTTAAAGATAATTTAGTGAGAAATAATATAAAATTATTTTTAATTGATTTGAGTAGTGAATTTTCCTTAATTATGGTTTAATTAAAAAATTAATAACCCTTATTATTCCTTAATTATTTTATTAATTAATTCAAAACATCTCGTGCTTGTTTAGTGGGATGACTTCTCCCTCCCTTAATTTTCTTGGAATTTATTAATGAGTTAATTATGGAAATCAATAAATGAATCCCTAATCACCCTCTTAATGTAATTAAGAATAATTAAGCATGTGAACAGTAGTTAAATTACTTAATTGGGATAATTAAACTTTGTTTAAATTAAGTACAGGTTTATGGAATGGGTTTGGAGTATTTCCCTAAGTCATTCCCTAAACCCCCTTTCTTCTTTAATCTAAATTTAATTAAGGGTTAATCAACTAATGACCTACTTAATTAGATTAATCAAACTTTCAAAATCAATCTGCAATTAATCAATCCTTTGCTGGGTAGATCCTTAAGTGTTCATAAGCCTTAGGTGAATTTAAGGAAATCATTTCTAACTCACATATGTGGGAAGGTTATGAAAGTACTTAATTAAACCTTTTAGCTTAATTAATCAATAATTGTGAGCTGATTGCATTAAACCCCTTTCTTTCCTAGGTGCATTGCCAATTTAAATTCCATGTGATTGCATATCATATGTTGGCTCATAATTATTATGTTAATTATGTTAAAGTGGTATAGGTAAGGGCTAATTAATGGACTTAATTTACACCTTAACCTAAACAAAACATAAAATCAACTTAATGGTTCTAAAAATTAAACTAAATCAATTCACACAGGGGGGAAATGGATTAGGAGCAGCAAATATTTTCACATTTCTTAAATCATATCAAACTCAAAACAAAATTAAAAATCCCTTTAAAAAAATTTGGATTCACTTTAAGTGATCTTATTTCATAAAATTATCTTTAGGAATTAATTAGGGTGAATAAAGTTACACACTTATATCACTTTATTTCTTTCCAAGCATGCTAAATGTTGTGTGCCATATGAAAATCATGCATTTATATCTTTTAAAAAAAAATTCAAAATAAATGAAATGTTTCCTTTATGTCAAGTTGCATGTTTTAGCTAAAGTAAGAATATGAATGGCTATTATCACTATTAAATTAAAAATTATTTTCAAAACCTATAAATCAAAGATCATAAATGAAGGTATGCTACTTATAAATACTTATAAGCTTGCATGTGATTATAACAAAAAATGTGTTATGTGATTTTCTTCTCTTTTCTTAACATAGGTTTTTATAGGATTTGCAAAGTGTATAGTTCATTTGAAAAGAATACAACACTTGCTTAAATCCTTTCCTATACACTTCTATGTCATGACTTAAGAATGAGATCCACATCACACATGTAAATTAAACAACCAAAATTAAACTAACAAACATAAACCTTTTGCATGATTCTTCATCCATTTATTTTCTTTTTATACATATACATGTATTTAAGAAAAGTGGTATATTAGTCTGGGCATTCCGGAGTTGTTAGGCTTTAAGTAGCCCTAAGAAGGTCTTGTACCTTATACTTTTGGTGCAGAAAATAATGGCACCGTACTCACTTATGCCTTTCATACATGTAAATGTTTATTTGATTAATGGATACATGAATCCATCTCTTTTCTATGAAATTATGCATTCATAGAATATCCAAATTTTCCTAAACATCATCTCTTTGCATTCATCATTTTGGTTTGCCAAGATTTGCATTTACATGTATAGCTATGCTTAGGATCATTTCATATGCATGGTATACATGTTGGGAAGAAATAAAAGGTTGTGTGTTTCTTGATAGTAATTCACCTTAATTAATCTTCAAATGCCTTTCTTATTGGATAGGTTTATTTAGAGCAAATATAAAAATAGGATTAATTAAAACACATAATAAAACATTCACTAGAAAAATCACTAATGAATCTACTTTAGAAATTACTTAAAGGTATAGAGGAAAGACAGGTTCTATTCTCTTTTCCTCTCCAACACTTAGTAATTAAGTGTAGATTCATTCAAACCAAATCAAATCATCAAATAAAATTAACAAATCAAATAAATCACTTAAATAAAACCACCCTCTAAGTTGAATCCTTCACACTTAGAAAATTTCAATCATAAAGCCAAGCTAAGACATGCCACACAAGCCTTAAATGACACACACATTAGGCTAAGTCACCATCTCTAGCTCTATGTTAGGGTGATGCATGGTTTGATGCCTGATTTTGTTTTGTGATATAATGTTTTAGTCTGGATGTTTGGGTGCATGTGCATAGGTTAGATGATAGGGCGATCTTAGTCTAATCATTATCTTATGCAGAGAATTGTGCTTAATGGGTGTTGTAATAAAAATATAAATGCTTTCACTATGCAGGTTGCTTATACCCCTATGTATAATCCAAAATAGGCCAGGTGGACATGGTTACTCATGTGTGGGTTGCTAAGTCCAACTTATTCATATACATGCTTGGGATTGTGTGATATGTTTAGCTAATATCTATTTTGCTGAAAAGATGCATTTGCATTGATAATAAAGAAAACTGATTACAATGTAGAAGAAACTGCTAAAGAAAGCAAAAAACTAGCTACTAACAAAGATATTTCCTATCCTCCTCAAAAGAGCAAAAAAGCGTGAAGGAATAGTGTGATTATCTAGACTATGCCATACAAAATCAAAGCTAGTAGCTATATCACAAAAGTGCAGAGTGTTGTTAGATCTATTTGTGTATACAAAATAACCGGTGGAAGTTCTTGAAGTGATGTCGAGCATCAGGAGTCGGTTACGCCATATTTCATTGTTAAGAGAAAGTTTGAGGTGATCCACCACACCTTTATTATCTCCTTCAATGATAATGCCCTTGTATTGATCATCCACGGTTCAATAATTTTGCTAGTGTAGAGCATAGCCTCCGGTTCAACAGATGTCTTTGTCCCAATGCGAAAACAATGACCCATGGCTTTGAGGAAGTTCCCTGCATGCCTGCGGCCACCCCATTGGGAAGGAGTGAGCCATCCGTTAGCCTTGATCCGGCCAGGGAGGGGAGGACACCACAAATTTAGTTTGATCTAAGGTGGGTGATGTCCCATTGCTTCGGATAGGATAGAGGAAGAATGTGATGATAGAGCTTAGAATCGAGGCGACAATAGTTGACCATGGCTACGCTGAGTCTTGGCGGTCGCGACTTATCCACACAATTGCACAATACATTCTAGCCCAACATAAGTTGTCACTGCGTACCTTAGTGAGAGCTTGGAGTAAATCTTGCAAATTGCTGAAAATTGGGATTGAATGTTGCCAAAATCGGATAATGTTGTTCGTGACAGCATTGGACAGCAATGTGTTGTGTCTCATCATTACACCCCCCAAGGGCAAGGGTGGTGTGAGTTAAACCCTCCGAGCAAGCCGGTGTTGTTTGGCAAGGAGTCGGTTGATGAGCCATACGAGCGACTTTTCCCTGGGTGGGAGTTTCAAATTCTGCATGGTGTAGGGACAATCTGAAATTTCAGCAAAGCAGATTTTGTATAAAATGGATGTGAGAGTTGTCCCCATAGGTGCCTTGATGAGCTGGATGTCATGTTGATGTTCCTCTTCAATAGAAATGTTGGAGATGAGTTCAGAAGCTCCAATCCAAAAGGATGTGCAGATTTTCAGTTTTCAGTTACATTTTCCAATCGCTCTTCCACCTTCCATTCCTCCATGCACTCCATGTTGAGAAATGTCATTTGGACTGGTAGGTCGGATATCCAAATGGAGTTTAGAAAGTCCACCTCTTTGCCATTGCAAATTCTCCATTTTAAATTCGGTTCAAGGTGGAAGCACCATTAGAATAATTTTCCAGCAATTGGAGTCTCCAGCTTGGGTTCCCATGCCATGGGTCCAACCCATACTTCTCGATCAAGCACTTGTGGAGCAGCTTGGTGGGTTTAGAGAGGAATTCCCAAGCCATTCTAGCCCTTAAGGGTCCATTCCGACTTTCACCATGTGTAGTCCAAGGCCTCCTTTGTTGGTTGGCATGCATTTTGTTCCAAGCAACATAGTGTATGCAATGATGGTTGTTGTTTCCTTGCCAAAGGAAGTTCCTACAAGCTTTTCAATCCCTCTGTAATTCCCTTGGGAATTACGGTGTGTATGTGTTTGGTACATAGAGATGCACAAGGATGTCCTTATGAGTGTAAGTCGGCCGCCATTGAAAGGTGTCTAACTCCCAAGAGCTGATTTTGTCTCTAGCCTTTTGGAGGAGTTGATGAAAATCTGCTTTTAACTTCCTCATGGCAAGCTTGATGCCCAAGTAATCAAGCTCCTCCACTCTTCCGAAGCCGGTGAGCTGGTGATTCTTGGCCTTCCATCTATGTGGCTTTGTGAAAATTATGACGGTTTTGGTTGCATTGATACCTGCCGTCATTGCATAATTTTCGAATATGGAGGACACCTTTTCCGTGAGCCATGGAAGCTTTGGTGGCGAATAAAATGTCATCACATAGAGAAGGTGTGATATCGTGTTCCCAGGTTCAATAGGCACACCAAATTCAGCACCATGTTGCTTGATGGCTAAATAGAGTAGTTCGAGCAAGGATAAAAGATAGGGAGATAACGGGCACCCCTTGTCGCCATACTGCTTGTATCCACCCGGTTCTTTGCCCATTTAACAAGAGGGAGAAGGAAGGCGAGGAAATGCACCTTTGGAGGAGCCAATTCAAACTTCATAGGTAATCCAAATCTCAGAGGATGATGGCTAAGGTTTCCCAACTCATTTTGTCGTATGCTTGTTCCATGTCAATTTTAATTGCCATAAAACCTTCCTTTGAGGTGGAGTGTTGGAATTTATTCATGATTTCTTGGGCATAGCGGTGGTGGGAGATAGATCTAGAAGGCACAAATGCACTCTTGAGATGAGATTTGGTAGAATGTTTTTGTGTACAAGGATCTTTCTTATGACTTTGTAGCGATTCTACAAAGGCTTATGGGTCTATATTTTCTTGAGGACAATGACATTGGGACTTAGGTATAAGAACAACCAAGGTTTCCTTCCATTGAGGAATCATAGTGCCACTACAAAAAAACTCCTTGATAGCCGCCACAACATCCGCCAATAATCCTCCAAAAGTGTTTGTAAAGGATGTTGTGATGCCATCAATACCAGGTGCACGATTAGCTCCCATCGATTTGACCGCCTCCCATATTTCAATCTCATTAGTATCCTCATCCAGATCACATACCGAGGTGAGATGGTGCGATTTCAAAAAGGAAGGCCAATTGTTGGTGGTAATAGGATGTGCCCTCCACTTGCTGAAAGAAGTTCATAAAAGCTTGGTTGATTAAAACCGGTCCTCCGTAACTTGGCCATCATCAAGTTTGAGGGTGTTAATGGACCTCTTCCCCAGTTGCGCAGATGAAAGTAATGTGTGTTGGCATCCCCTCTTGACCCACCTAGCTTTAGCTCTTTGCCACCAACAAGATAAACGGGCAAGGGTAGAGTTCAGCTCATTTGCTTTGAGGCGGAGGTCTCTTTCTTCTTCGGTCATCCTTGAGGAGAGCAATCAGCCTCTTGCAGTTGCAAAATTTCTTCTTGGAGGGTGTCCCTTTGCTTACTCAAATCTTTGAGCTTGTTTTACTCAAGAATAAGTTCCTTAGTGTGTGCATTTTGTCCAAGTTTTCAGCCCGACCCTTCATAGTTGCTTTGCCAACTTTTTCACACTAATTTCCAAGCCATAGGATAAGAAAGCCGGTGTCTTCAAATTTCAGCCACCGTTGTGATTTCCGACTCTCCTTAAAACGATTTGAGAAGAATGGGGCAATGATCGATGCAATCCTTGGAAGGTGTTTAGTTTGTGCAAGGGGAGGAGGTTGGAAGCAATGGAGTTGATAAGGAAGCGATCAAAGCACCCATATCTGGCTTTTTATCTTTGTTGTTGGTCCATGTGAATCTAGGGCCGGTAAAAGTCAGCTCATGTAAGTCCCCATTGGTGAGGAACTCCATCATCTCATTGGCCGCCGGCGAGCTTTTAAACGGCTTTCCCCCTTTTTTGTCTTTCGCCTCATAGATGCAGTTAAAATCTCTCCTCAATGTGCAAGTTGGTATTCAGAAAGGAGTTAAGGTGTCCCAAAGTCTCCGAGTGTGATAGTCTTTGTTAGCATAACAAATGGTCACCCTCCATATAGCTTTATCCTATGTCGCCAACAATGCATTGTTCATTTTGCACAATAGGAGAAAGTGATTAAGTCACTTCTCCAAAGAGCAAGGATACCTCCGGATATTCCTACTGGTTGGTGTAGAAAATCCCGTTATACAATATTATCAATTTCCTTCCTTGTGACATCCTCCACTTTGGTTTCTATAAGGCCTATGAAGAGAGCATGGTGCTCTCCAAGAATTTGCCGGAGATAGTGGCCCGTGGCCTTTTTTCGGACCCCCCGGCAATTCCACATAATGATGGAGGTCATGGGTGGACGTTGCGGGAGGGAACCTCCCCTTCGTCGATGTGGAATTCACTCTTTTTTCGTTTCCTTGGGATGACTTTGATTGGTCCAAGCTGACCCAGTTCCCGTTGAAAGTGTGCTTTAGACACACGGCTTTGCCCACTCTTAGGTTTGCTATGTTTGAATAGAGTAGTGGCATCTTCCCCTCCTCTAGTTGCAGAAAAAGCAGTTTGCATTTGCATTTGGGATGTGGATGCATCCTCTTTCTGGACATGGTGAGTTTGTTTAGCATTTGCATTCCTCCTGTGGAGTCATGGACAGATTATCTCTTCCTCCCTTGTGCAGATTTCTGCTTTGATCTGCTGCAGTTTTTGCTTTGGGAGTGCCTCCTTTGGACTGAGTTTCAGCTTTAGGAGGCCTATTTTTCTTCCTTGTGACTAGTGTCAAATAAATTTATTTGACACAGGCTTTGGGAGTGCCTCCTTTGGACTGAGTTTCAGGCTAATATCTATTTTGCAGGTTTAGTTAGATTTACATTTCTCATTTTCATGTAATTTTATAATTAAAATTTGGAATGAATGTTATGGGAGATTAGGAGAAACATTGGTCATAAGACGAAGTCTTATGCACCATGAGAAGCCTTTGGAGCAACCACATTCTAACCAACCAAAAGAAGGAGAAAAAGAAATGAAGAAGTGAAGAAAAGAAAAATGAAGACCCCCATAACATGAATTCTTTTTAAATTATAATTAATTCATTTATAATCCGAGTTGTATAAGGGTTCCCATTTTTTTGGGTTTGTGCGATGGAACCTGACCACAAAGGCCTTTTATTTTTTTTTGTGCTAGCTTTATAAATTATTTGATGTTTGTTTAGCTTATGCATTAAGATGACATATTTTTCCTAGTTTCTTTGTTGCTTTGATGAATGGCCTAGATGCGATTAGGCTCTTAGGGAAAAATAGATTTTTTATCTAATTAATTAACTCAAAATTGAAAACTAACAACTCATAACCTCACCTAAAGCTTAGGTTATAAATCAAGAAATAAAAGATTTAGCAACCCCTTAACTAGATGTTGTATGTTTTCACATCATGCATAAAAGCATCTTGCTTCACTCTTGCTTATGGTGGGCTTCCACCTTTGCCAGAGAACTTGGGTTGACCTTTGAGAGCCATGGTAGAAACACAGCTCCTTCTTCATAATTTTGGCCCATAACCAATTTCTCATGCATTAGGCATATGAATCCCATAGCCTGTGTCAAATAAATTTTCCAAAAATGAAATAAAACATAACAAAAATTTGCATTCGATTTAAGTTATTATTCATGCACTACATGATCTAGTCTCTTAGGGAGTATTTTTAAGGACTTAATCACTTTCTAAATAAATAATAGCCTAGTTATCTTACAAAAGCATATAATAGGCCTACATGTATTTAAAATCATAGGAGGAGTTAGTTGACAGCCACCCCTAAGAGATTGTAAGTCTAATAGTCAGGTGGTTTATCCTCGCTTGTGGAGGTAAACCATATACTCATTTTCACCTTAGATTTAGGTCATGTTTTGGCCCTTGCCAAAGCTCCCTAGATTTAGGTTCAGAGATTATTATTTCCCTTTGTGGCCTACAAGCATAAATCCTCACCTCTTAGGTATTTCCATGATCTTGTGTTGTGGAATTGTAAGCCCTAGATTTCTAATGAAAATTCAAATCAAATAATTAACTCCCTTCAAATTTCAAAAATATAAAGCCCAATCATAGGATAGTTTGGGATGCTTACTAGGCTTCCTAGTATCATAAGTATCCTATACTCATCTCCTTTTAGTTTCAGTAATAACTCCCTCCTCTTGATCTATCCCACTTGATCTTCTAAAAATAAACTAATTGATTGATAGTCCTACCTTTGAAATATTTGGAGACAACGATCATTTACCTTAATCGAGAGTATTCTTAAGGAATCTTATTCTTTAAGATGTAATTAACTATGGGGGCTTGCCTCCATAGGGAACTTAACGAACCTGATTTAAAATAAACCCTACTTTACTTTTCCATGTAAAGTAGGGGAAGAATCTCTAGTACATCCGAAGACCCGTAATCCTTAGGAGTCTTCATTAGGAGATTAGGTCTATTGCAAGATTGTGACTTTTGTCTCTCGAGATAGTATATCATTCCTCAATGTCATACCCGATCACCTTAATGAGAACATTTGTGGATCTATATGGTGTTAAATAAGAAAGTGTTATTTTTGTCTTCATTTATTTTTCAAAAGATAGACTAAGATAAAAATATTTCACCACAGTATCTATAAGAGTCTTAGATCTATGATGAGGAAGCTGAGATCTCACTCCTAAAAGTGAGGTCAACAAAAGGTGCCCAATAGGTGTGGTGTAACTAACTAGGTGCACCGCACAAATTGGTGTTGACTGAGACGATCAACAATGTCTGAAGGATTGCAATCACTAACAAAAATGATCTACCCCTAAACTCAAGTGTAGACATAATCAAGATCTTAGTGCAATGCAACTCGACTCATGCCAAGGGCATAAGAGAGGAAGTAAGGTTCCACTGAGGGATAAAGCATGTGAACCTTCCACTAGAGAAGTAGGTCAGTTCAGGTTATCCATAGAGATAAAAGTTGAGTTTGATAATGATTTGAGAAGAAAAGATCTGCTATGGATGCGTGCATGAACCTTCCACTAGGGAAACAAGTTCAGATCATCCACTAGGGATAGAGATTTGACTAGGTTTGATTTTATGAGAGCTCCATTTGGGAAAGGATATGATTCATGTCTTGCTGGGGAGGAAAATAGTTTAATTTAATTGGTGGGGCATCCACTGAGAATGTGAATTTAATTTATTTTATTGACTCATGGTTCGAGGCTCCACTAGGGAGAGGATATGATCTAGTTTTAAGGGCATATCTGCTAGAGATATGAGCTCAGATCCTCTATGGATAAGGTGGTTTCAATATATGGATTGAATCAAACTCCACTGGAGAGAGGATGGTGAATCAGATGAAATGGACCATGTCGACATGCAATGGATCCACTAAGAAGGGGCCAATATCAACCTAGTCCTATCTTAGATTTATAAATTAAAAGGGATAATCTACCAGCCATCAGGTAGAGCTATCCAGACTAAGGGATGTCTTTCAGTGTACAATGGTCAAGCTAAGAAGAAAGCTTGTAGACATACATCCTCCTAAATAAGGGATCACCGGGGTGATCGGTTGATAGCACAACATATCAAATCCAACCTAAGGAGACTATTGAGTGAATGTCATTGTGGACTCACTTCGACTCAAGAATAGTCAGAATTAATTTAATTTAAATTTTAAGATGGACCCTGTCAGTGTGCGATGGATCCACTAAGAAGGGGCTAATATCAGCCTAATCTTGTCTTAGATTTACAAATTCAAAGGGATAGTCTACCAACCGTAAGGTAGAGCTATCCAACCTAAGGGGTGCCTTTCGGTGTGTAATGGTCAAGTTAGGAAGAAAGCTTGTAGACTTAGAACTTCTCGAACAAGGAACCACTTGATTGATCATTTGATACCACAATAAATCGAACTTGACCTAAGGTTGCCCGTCGATGTGTGACGGTCATGCCGGAGAGATGTGTGATAGACTTATATCTCCCAAAGCAAGGACGACCGCCGGGGTAACTCGTTGGTGGCATAACAAGTCGAACTAGACCTAAGGGCAACTACTGAGAGAGTGTCGACCTAGGGACTTATCTTGACTCAAAAGTAGTTAGATGATTCTTATAGGTAGTTTTGCTGACACTACCCTAAATATAAGATGCCTGCTTAGGAAAAGGTATTGTTGGGGGTTTTCCTCCTAATCTACAAGCGAAGATATATATATATATACATTGTTTATATATTTATGTGGATTTTATTGATGTACGAGGGATCACACTAAGAAGGAGCTCATATCAGCCTAGTCCTATCTTAGACTTAGTAGTCCAAAGGAGAATCTGCATATCCACAAGATAAATTCTCCAATCATAGGGGTGGCTACTAGGAAAGGGGGGCTATCCAATCTAAGAGTAACTGGGGTAGTGTCTAAATGGGATCGCTAAGGACGTGATCCAAATAAAGTGCCCATGTGGGGTGTCGTTAGAGGCATTATCCAGAACCTTGTAAAAGAAATCCTGTAGGTATTTGGTGCCAACTAAAGAAGAAAGTGTAGCAGTCTTACATCTTCCAATAGTGGTGTACCCATCGAGTGGGTCACCGTCAGCATGGTGATAACCAACCAACCTAAGGTGCCCATCAGTCTGCAATAAGTAGTCTAGAAAGAAGGCATGTAGACTTACATCTCTCTAAAGCAGAACTGATTGTCAGGATAGTCTATCTTCGGCTGGACAGGTGCTATCCGACCTTGGGCGACTGCTAAGTGGGGAGTCCCATGTAAAGATTAGACCTAGACTTAAAGTAGTCAGGAGGAAAGGATCTGCTGGGGGACTTACCCTAAGCCTCAAATATACTCGATCAAGTTAATACATGATGGCTAGTTCAAGAAGAAAGCATGTAGGCTTACATCCTCTTAAACAAAGTCATCATGAGGTAGCTTACCAGTTGTGTAGTAAAGCCTACCAAACTAACATGGAGCTCATTGGTGTGCAATGGTCAAGTCAGAAAAGAAAATATAGCAAACTTACATCTTCCTGAATAAGGGACCACTGGGGTGGCACACTAGCAAGGTAGTATGTCAGACCGACCTAGAGCAGCTAATGAGTGAGTGCCACAGAGGGCTTGCTTTCACTTCAAAATAGCTCGAGATAATAGATATGTGTTTATGTTTTTATCATAAATACTCAACCAAGTCAGTTCATGATGGCTAATTTAAGAAGAAGGTGTAGCACACTTAGATCCTCTTAAACTGAACCAACAAGAGGGTAGCTTACCGACCACGCAGTAAGGCCTACCATGCTAACAAGGCACTCATCAGTGTGCAACGGTCAAATCAATAAAAGCGTATCAGACTTACATCTTTCTGAATGAGGGACCATTGGGGTGACGTACTAGCAAGGTAGCACATCAGCCTGACCTAGAGCAGCTAATGAGTGAGTGCCATAAGAGACGTGCTCTCACATCAAAATATCCTGAGACAGAAAATATGCATGTGTGTTTGTGTTGTAAAAGAAGGGATAAGATGCCGCTTAGGTTCTCTTACATCTACCCTAAACACATCATGGTGGATTCACAAGCAAAGATATTTCTAAACAATTATGACGAGTTGGAATTTCATATGAAAGAAATTTTATTGATAATTATTTTCAAAGAAGATTTATGGATAATATTTCTTCAGGTGGAGCCCATTGATTGGAAGCATAGGGCACTTTCCTTTATAATCTATAGCTAATAAGATCATCCTTGGTAGGCATTTTATATGGCAAAAGGGCCTTCCCAAGTGGGTTCAAACTTGCCTCCCATCTTTCAACAAGCAATAATTGGTCTCCTTAGAACTAAAACATGCTCGCCTACTTGAAAAGCTCTTGGATGAACCAACTTGTTATGAGCCTGAATCATTTTATACAACTCGAGATTCTGGCATGCCCGGAGGTATCTCTCCTCCAAATCTTTGAGCTCTTCTAACCGTAACTTAGCATTCCACTCTGTTGTGATCTTGCTACCAACAACTATCCTTAATGATGGAAGTTGGACTTCTAATGATAGAACTACTTTATATCCATACACTAAAGATAATGGGGTAGATTGGGTTGGAGTTCTATATATGGTGTGGTATGCCCACAATGCTTCAACTAACTGCTCATGCCACTGTCGCTTATTATCGTTGAGTATCTTTTTTAATATCTGGATGAGAGTTTTGTTGAAAGCTTATGCTTAGCCATTTGCCCTTAGATGATAGATGGTGGAATATCTTCAATCTATGATGTGTCACTGAACAAAGCTATTAATTTAGTGCTCTTGAATGCAGTACCATTATCATATATAATTTGTCGAGGCACCCCAAACCTATATATGATATGGTTCTTGAAAAACTAAAGCACATGCTGAGCTATGACCTCTCTGAGTGGATCACGTTCACCAACTTGGAAAAGTAGTCAGTGGCAGCTAGAATGAACCGATGACCCTTGGAAGAAGGAGGATCTATCAGGCCTACTATGTTAGTGCCCCAACACTCAAATGGCCATGAGGCCAATGTAGGATGTAGAATATTGGGTGGTTAGTGTAAGACCACACCATGCACCTAACATTAGTGGCATCTCCTAGCTATATCCATGCAGCCTGTAATCATCGAAGGCCAGTAGTATCCTAGTCTCTTGATCTTGGCTTTCATCTTTGAGCTAGATTGGTGCACTCCACATAAACCTGAGTGCACCTCGATCATGGTCTTACACACTTCGTATTTATCTAAATAACATAACCACGTGTGATTGAAGGACTGCTAGTATAAGTGTCATCCACGAGAGCGTATGAGAGAGCTCTCTACTTTACCTGATATGCGAGTGACTTCTCTTGAGGTAGTTTTCCTATATGTAGGTAATCCATGAATGGTTGCCTCCAATCTGACTTATCATTCTTTTTGGCAACGGCAACCTCCCCTTCAAGAAATAGTCTATCGATGAGTTCATCATCAATAAGAGATAAAACTTGTCTATTTTGAACCCTTATTGGTATGGACTCATCTTCCAGACATGCCAACTCCTTGGCAAGCCTGGCCAATGCATCTGCTACTGCTTTTTCTACTCGAGGAATCTTGTAGATTATAACCTATATGATTTGAGCCAATAACTCCATGGTATACTTGTGATAATGGTGGAGCTTAGGCTTCAAAACTTTGTAAGACCCAACAAGTTGGTTGATAATTAACTGAGAATCCCCGAAGATGTTGATGCTCTGGACGTATAGTGTAATGGCTAACTCTAGATCGATAATTAGAGCCTCATATTTGGCTTTATCGTTGGTGCATGGATTAGACAGATGATATGAGAATCTCATCACATCACGGTCCAAAGTTAGAAGGACTATTCCTACCCCTCCCTGCCTTGAAGAGTATATCGCAGTTCTTCTTCTTTTTGATAGGAAGCCGCACCATCAAAATACATCTCCCAACGGTGAAAGCTATTGTCCCATAAGTTCATGATTTATTCATCGAGAAGGTCATCACTAAGCGAGAATCAGTAGGAAGTGGGCGTGCTACTAATAAATTCATTAGTGATTGTCCTTTCACCGCACAGAGGGGTACGAATATGATATCGAACTACGAAAAAATCATGGTCCAACATGCCAATCGCCTAAATAATGTTAGCCGTGTCATGAGATATTACAGTGGATTGATCCTAGAGAATAGGTTCACCTTATGAAAAAGCATGTAATCTTATAGCTTTTGAGATATAAAGAGTAAATCTAGGCAGTGCTTTTCAATAGGTGGGTAGTTTACCTCAGCAGGGATTAGATGATGGCTGAGATAGTAGAGTGCGGTCTCTTTCCCTTCATCATTGGTTTAAGCCAACAAAGTGCCAATGGAGTCGTCTAATGCAACAGTATATAATATCAATGGCTTGCCCAAGATAGGGGCTGCTAGAACTACCAGCGTCATAGGTAGTGCTTGATGTCTTCAACAGCATGCTGACACTTATCATCCCATTTGAACTTAGCATCCTTTTTGACAAGTGCCAAGAATGACTGGCATCTTTCTGATAGGATGGATATGAAGTTTTGTAGATACGTCAATCACCCTTGGAATGATCTGAGTTGAGTTAGAGTTTTAGGGGGTGGAATTTCTAAGATAGTCTTGATCTTCTTCGAGTTTATTTTTATTCCTTGGTGTCGAACACCAAACCCAAGGAATTTCCCTGAAGCAACTGTAAATGCACACTTCAGGGAATTCATTTTGAGGTTATGTTATCTTAACAGTTCGAAAACTACTCTCAAGTCGAAGAGATGGTCTTTCTTTTCTTTACTCTTGACTACAAGATCATGAGCATAGCATTCAACTTAATGATAAATAAGTTCGTTGAAGATCTGAATCATGACCCATTGGTATGCAGCACTGGCATTTTTAAGATTGAAAGGCATGACCATATAATAATAGATTCTGATCGGGGTTCAAAAAGTAATATTTTTCTCATCCTCGAGGGACATCTTAATTTGATTGTAGCCAGATGATCTATCCATGAAGGAGAATACTACATGAGATGAGGCAATGTCCACCATGAGTTTCGATATAGGAAGTGAAAATTTATCATTAGGACATGCCTTATTCAGATCCCCAAAATCGACTCATATGTGGATTTGGCCATTCTTTTTCTTCACTAGAATGACACTAGCCAACCAGGCGGGATATTTTTCTTCACTAATAAAGCCAACATCGATCAATTTCCTGATTTCAGAAATGACCTACTGCTTAATTTCTAATCGCATTCGTCTATTTCTGGTTTGTGGACTGTTACGTTAGCAGATAAACTAGACATTTCTTCATAACTCTATGCAAGATAGTCCTTAAACTCAGCTAATAGCCTAACTAAGTCATTGGTTTCTTCTTCATTCAATAAGGAACTATTGTATGTCTGGCATAGATCTTCTTTTGTTCCTTAGTTGATTTCTTTGAGTTCATCGATGGTCGATCTAATTTCTTCTTTAAACTCTAGTAGTGCATCTTTGACTTTAAGATCATTTGGGACTTCTAAAGTTTCTAAACACCCCTCCTCATAAGAGTTAGCATGATTTGAAATGGTTGTCATCGTCGACTGGATCCATTATGGGATAACCTAATCTATCAAACTCCAAATGATTAATGATGATTAGGCAATGGTTGTCATCGTCGACTGGATCCATTATACTGAATCCTAGTCCTGGTCTTTGATTGAGAATGTCTACTTAGGTTATCCCATAATCTCTCAAAGTAATATGAGCTGTGTTTAGACCAAGCATGTGGGATTAATCCCTTCTTTGCTAATTTAATAACACAAGGAGAATACCAATCAAAAGGTAGTTGTATTAAATATTTATATGAATCATCCTCAAGTTCTACATCAGCTTCCTGACTTGAGGATGATGCTCCCAATAAAAACCTCTTTGGCTTGACATCTGTGGAAGACTTGGGGGCCTCCTTAACTGCCAAACCTTCAACTTTCTAGTAAGAGAGTGAGGTTAGAGCTAAATTTCTCAACTGTTGCCTGACTATTTTACATAATGATGATTCATATACATTCATAATTTTCTTGGAGGTCTGGTCTTGATTACTATTTGGCTTGAATGCCACCTCCAAAGTGACCCGCTGAGAGGGGTTGGTTGGTGTGCTAACCACATGAGGCTCATCCTCTGAGCTGGACTCTAAGTCTATGTTGATAGTTGGGGTACTCCTGTGAGCTAGAATATAGCTCCTATTAGCTGGCCACCAGCAAGAAGGTCTTCCAACTCTAGAATTGCCACTGGATTTGTCTCTACCTCTATCTGGTGGGGGTCAAGTCATCCTACCCATGTGTTCATATGTCTCGCTCACTTGTATTTTCATTTTCTTTTTTTTTCTTTTCCTTTTATTTTTCATCTTTTTCTTTTTTTTTCTTTTTTTTCTTTTTCTTTTGGTTTTAAACTTTCACCAAGTTCACAAGAATAGACTTTTTGATTTGGAGGAAGATAGTAGGCTGCATCCTTATATATCTCAACCTCCCTAACTAAAAATGGCTTCAAGTCTCCTTTGACACAATACTCGATTCCACCTCTTCAAAATTTGACGCACTAATGTAAAGAGGATGGAACTTTGTTATTTCCATGTATCCAAGGCCTACCCAACAAAGCAATGAAAGATGTATTTGAATCAATGATGTATAACTTGGCTTCTTTCTTCCAGTCAACTATCTCTAAAAGCAACACTATGGAGCCTAAAGCCCTCTCGCCTTTCTCATTGAATCCTCTCAACATCATCTGATCTCCTTAGAGTTCAGATATTTCAATCCTCAAGTAGGCAAGAGTCTTTAGGCTCATAATGTTCATTGATGCACTTGGATCAACTAACACCCTAGAGAGTCTGAATCTTTCCATGTCCACTATCATATAGGAGGATGGTTATGCTCGGTTGTCCCCAAAAGAATGTCTTCATCGATGAATGTAACTCCACAGGCTTCTCTTGAATAACATACCTCCTCTTCAATAGCAGTCAGCTGAGCTAAGCATATTTTTGGATCAAGAAGGGCTTTGATCAATGATTCCCTCATCTCTTTGGATAAGACAAGGGCATCATATATGCTTAACTTAGCTGATAACTTTCTCAGGTGAGCGAGGACATTGTAGTCAACTCTGGGCTGGTCCTCCATAAGCATATCCGTAGGCAGAGCATCTTATGGAGGGGCTTCTTGATCACTAGAACCAATGACTTGTTTAACCTTATCCTGAGGTGCTACCCTAAGAGGTAGAACTTTGCCACTATGGAGGTTGTCTTCAGTGACTTCATAAGATAGTTTAGTGGAAAGTTCTACCAGCTCATCAGGTTCACCTACAACTTCTCCTATACAATCATCGGAGTCGAATGAATTCAAATCAATCTCAATGGGTGAACATGAATGATTCAGAAATAGGAAATCCATTTTTGAATTAGAAAGGAGTTGAACAGAATTTTTATAGTTATTAATACTTGGAGAAATTTCTATAGGAATAAAATTATCAAGACTATCAAAAGTAGAGAAGATGTATGTGGAATTAGCTTTCTTCATTGATTTCTTAGATTTGGATGGAGGTATAAAGTAGAAATCAAGTAAAGTAAGCAGAGTGGGGAACTTAGCACCCCCTCCACTGATACAATAAGACTGCTAGAAAATGAGTTGGCTGGAGAAACTGTACCTGTAATTATGGAAAAAGTGACAGAATTTGTGGGTGGTTACACTACTATGCCATTCCAGGCAAGTGGAGGTTATTGTTGATGCTGCTGGGCTCCTGTCTCCCTTAAGTTATCCTTAGCAACTTGCAAACCTTCCTTAGAGTTGGAGGTTTGAACTGCTTTAAGCACCTAAATGGTAATTTTCTGATATTAGAAATTATTTACTTGGAGGTTCAGGATCTTAAATTTCTTCTTGACTACCTACCTCTTGAATGAATTAGGTTTACTCAATCTATCGGCAAGAGTAGCTAAGTAATAGCTATCTGGCGTAGGAATATTCCATGATGATAAGGAGGTGTGGCGGTGGTGATTGTGAAGCGAGGTGGCTATGACGAGGTGGTGGCAGAGGAGGCGGTAAAGGAGATTGCTAAACTTGAGGCCTATCTGACTAAACCCTTGTTGACCTCATTTTTAGGATGAGCTCTTAACCCCTCCATCTTAGGCATAGGACTTCTATTAGCACTATGAGTTTCCTTAGTTTTAAGATACTTCTAGTGATTAGGTGAACACATAACCTAACCCTAGAGACTTAGAAGAGTTAGCCATAGGAATAGGTTATGCCTTAGGGGTGTTAGAAAATTTTCCTACTCTATAGCTTGAACCAAATCCTCACTTCCTTCTTCCAAGTCAAAACTCCAAACTCATATCAACTCCAATGCTAACTCAAACCTTGAACCAAATCAATGGATTTTCTAAAACCATGAATCAATTCCAAATAATTGAAACCTATGATTGAAGCCCATGATTGGATTTCAAACTCCAAAATATTTCCAAAGTCCTTTGATTCCCTCTCATGGACTTAGCTCAAATCAAATCCAAATCAATTCAAACTCAAGAAATTTTCCCTCAACCCATTTATATTATCTTTTATATTCACATATATAGATGAAATATAAATTTAAATAAATAAAAAAAAATCCAAAAATCAAATTCAAATTCCTAAAAATCTTTCCTAAGAATCTTGATTTCATCTTATGGACTTAGCCTAAACTCAACTCCAAATCAATTCAAATTTAAGAAATTTTCTCATAACCCATTTATATTCTCATTTATATTCACAAATATAAATGAAATATAATTTCAAATATCCAAAAATCAATTCAAAACTCAAACTCAAATTCAATCAAAATTCAACCTAAGCCTTTCAAGTCAAATTCTTAAACTTAGCCGAATCAAATTCAAATCAAGCCAAACCGTTGATTTTTCTTATGATTCAATCAATCCTTCAATCATGAATCCAAATATAAAACAAACTTCAATCATCAATCCAAAAATCAATTCAAAAATAAAATCCAAATTCAATCAAAATTCATCCTAAGCTTTTCAAGTCAAATTCTTGAACTTAGCCAAATCATATTCAAATCAAGCTAAACTCTTGATTTTTCTTCATGACTAAATCAATCCTTCAATCATGAATCCAAATATAAATACAAACTTCAATCATCGATCTAAAACTAAATTCAAAATTTAAATCCAAATTCAACCAAAATTCAACCTAAACCTTTCAAGTCAAATTCTTGAACTTAGCCAAATCAATTTCAAATCAAGCCAAACTCTTGATTTTTCTTCATGATTCAATCAATATTTCAATCATGAATCCAAATATAAACATAAAATTCAATGTTCAAACCAAAACTAAATTCAAAAATCTAACCCCAGTCAAACTCATGTTCACCCCTACTTGATTGAATGAATCTCATTTGACTTCAAACCACTTGCAAATGGATTTATATTTCAATCATAAATTCATATGTGAGTTCAATCAAACTTGATTCAAGCCTTGATCAAGTTAATTGACCTACTTAGGCCCACTTGACCTAAAGTGACCTAAAGTATCCCTTAGGAGCCAAATTCTAATCTACCTAAATTGGATTGAACTAGGCCCACCTAAGCCTCACATTACGAGCAACAATCATCATGAGATGAGCAATCACTCAAATTGGGTCAAACTAAGTCAAACCCAAGGGTTGACCAAGTCAACACTTAGCCAGAATAAAACTTAAATTAGCCAAAATCTACCATAGGCCATATTGATTGAAGCCATTGATCAAAACTCATTCATGATCAATGTTTGAACTTTACCAAGTCGTCATTTGAGCCTAACCTAGCCCAAATGGCCACTTGACTCAAGTTGACCCAAATTGTCCTAAAAAGTTAAAATGTGTCAGAACTTGATCTAAGCCAAACTGATTCAAACCAATGGGTCAAGTTCATTCCAAATCACTTGTTGAACTTGACCAAAGCCCCAATTAGGCAACTAGACCCAACCAAGCCTAATTGACCTTGAACCTAACTTATCCTAAAAGGTCAAATTGAGCCAAATCCAAATATAAATCAAATTAATTGGAAATTAAGATACCAATACATTTCATATGATAGATGAAGCCTAAACCAACTCTTGACCCAACCCAAATAGGTCAAATTGGTCAACTTGACGCATTAGACCTAAATGAAATCAAATGAACCAAATTCAAATATAAATGAAATTGAACCAAACCAATGATGCTAAAATATTTCAAATGGTCATATGAACTTGACCCAACCCTTGGTTTGACCCAATTTGACCAATTGGTCAAGTTGACCCAAGTTGACCCATTTTGACTTAAATGAGTCAACATGAGTCAAATCATATCAAATCAATTCCAAATTCATTGATACTTGGTCTAACCCATTTTTCAATCATACTAAACATAGTCAAATTAAAATCCAAGATAAATGACCATTTTACCCCTAGGCCATAGGGTAACCTAAAATCAAAACCACTTGGAATTTGGTCAATTCCTTTTCATCAACACTTAGCATCCTCTTAGAGGACCAAATGGTTACTACTGAGGATGATGCACATGACCCAATGGATTTGGGTCAGGCTAACCCAACCCAATGGTCAAACCAACGAACTCACTTGACATGACCTAATGGGAATCATTTCTCCCCCATTTCAAGCACATGACACTCCTCCACTACCTCTCTCTGGCCAAACCAAACCATGTGCAAGCCCTAACAGCCTAACAAACTCATTCCATCTCATCAATTGATCAAAAATGGAAAGAGAGCTTACATCCGTTCGATCCTTTAAGGGGGAGATATACTCCCCCTAATTCCACTTGAATTACACACTCTCATACTCCATTAAATTTAGGCTGAGGTTCCCTGACCCCAACCCATTTCCATTTCTCCTCTTCTCGATTTCTTCAAGCAGAAAATAGGGGAGCTCCACCATTTTTTCATCTCACTCAATACTTAATATCAAGCCAATTCCTCTTGCAAGCTTCTTGAGAGGACTCAATCGAGCTTGCTTAAAGCTTAATCCAAGTTCTCAAAGAATGAGAGAGGGGAGCTAGACCAAGGACAAACCCAATTGAAGAGGAGCTTAGTCCATAGGAAGATCTACTTCATCTCAAGGCTTGAAACTTTCAACAGAGCTTCGTCTCTACTAGAGGAAGCTACCTCGATGGTTGGGAGTGTCGGTGATAGCCTCTGGCGAGGTATGGATCAAAATAGAGCCTAAAATAGGGAGTGTGTGGTCTTTTGTGAAAGAAATTTTTATCTCAAGTAAAATTGGTTGTTGGATATCTTCTTCCTTGCATGATGATGGTGTGGATTCAGTTTGAGCTCAATCCAAACTCAATCGAGCTCAGATCTTGTCGTAGAAGATGGGCGGTGGCCATCTCCCGTAGGAGAGCTCACAGATGGATCATGGTCCATCCATCCACGTGTTTGGATGGACGGCCATGATCAAGCCACGTTGGATCCCTTGATTCATCCCTAAAGAATCACAGGCTTGATCTCAATTGTTCGATCGATTCGGGCTCGATCTCAATCATCTGATCTTTGATCGGGCAGATGAGGAGAAAGTACGTAGCACTGCTGCTGACGCGACACTCTAATGTGATAACTTAAGTTATGAATCTCGCAGTGCCACATGGAAAGCGTGCGCCACGTCAGCGGTCCATGTGGCGCCGATGGGATTAGTCATTTATCTAATGGATAATCATGGAAACTTCAAAATAACATAACTTAATGTAGAAAAATCAAAAAAATAAAAAATAAAAAGCATTATGAAGATAATTCAAAGTGAAATAATCTAAAATTAATTTCATTTGATTTTGAATAGTGATATTTTCTGAATTAGGGTTTTATTAAAAATTTAATTATGTTAATTACTCTCTAATTATCCCATTGATTAATTCCAAACTTCTCATATGCATTTAGTGAGATGACTTCTATCTCCCCTATATGTCTTGGGATTTACTAATGGTTTAATTAGGGTAATTTCTTGGTTCATTCCTAATTATCCTCTTAATCAATTAAATAAATAATTAACCTTTTAAATAGTGATAAATCTATTAATTAAGTTTGCTAATCACTTTAGAACAGTGAATGAACTTAGGGAATGAGATTAGGCTTCTTTTCCATATCTTTTTTTCCTAAGTTTATTTCATTTGGATAAAAATCTAATTAAGGTGAAAATTAATTAAATAAGTTCAATCACTTAATTAAATTGCTTAATTAATCAAAGTTTTAAAAGCAAATCAATCTGAACTTAATAATTTTCATCTTTGGAAGGTGCTTAGGTGTTCAATAACCTAAGTAACTTAAGGAAATCAAAATCCAACCCACATGTGTGGGAAGGGTTATTAAAGTACTTAAACCCTTTACCTTAATTAATCACTAATTGTGAGCCAATTGCTTTAGGCCCTTTCTTTCCTAGGTGCATTGCTGACTAAATTCCTTGTGTTATTTTACGTCATACATTGGCTCATAATTATTTGATTAAATATGTTAATGTGGTGTAAGTAAGGGATAATTAATGCACTTAAGTCATACTTTAACATAAACAAAATATAAAAATCATCTAATGGTTCTAAAATTAAACTAAAATAACATACACATGTGGGAAATGGGTTAGGACCAGCAAACCTCTTCACATTTCTTAAATTCAAAATCAAACTCAAACAAAACAAAATTTCTTAAATACCACATTTGATTCTCTTTAAATAATTCTATTTCATTTATCTTTAAGAATTATTTAGGGTGAATGAATTTACATGCTTTCATCACTTTATTTCTTTCCTAATATGTTAAATGTGTATGTCATATGAAAATCATGCATTCATGTTTTTTTTAAAAATCAAATTTAAAATGAAATGTTTCTTTTATGTCAAATTGCATGTTTTGGCTAAAGTAAGAATATGACTGACTATTATCACTATTAAATTCAAAATTATTTTTAAAACTTATAAATCAAATATCATAACTAAAAGGTATGCTACTTAACATTATTTATAAGCTTGTATGTGAATATAAAATGTGTTATGTGATTCTCCCACTCTTTCTGTATAGGATTTACAAACTGTGTAGTCCATTTGAAAAGGACATAACACTTGCTCAAATCCATTCTCATATACTCCTATGTCATGACTTAGGAAGGAATTCCACATCATAAATATACACCAAACAATCAAACCAAAACCAAACAAACATAAACTTTTGCATCTTTCTCTTTCCATTCATTTCTTTTTATACATGCACATGTGTATATTAATCTTGACAACCCCGGGGTTGTGAGGCTTTAAGTAGCCCTAAGTAGGTCATGTACCTTACACCCATAGTGCTAATAATGGCACCATACTCACTTATATTTTTTATACTTGTAAATATGGATATGAAAAATGGATAAAAGAATCACTCTTTTCTATTTAATGAAAATCATGCATCGTAAAGCATACAAATTTTCTTAAGTAAAACTACTCAACATTCATCATTAAGGTGTGCTAAACATTCCCATTTGTATGTATAGATATGCTTATGATTCATCCATATGCATGTTACACATGTTGGGAAAGAAATGAAGTGTTGTGTGTTTTGTGAATAGTAATTCACTTTACTTAATCTTAAAATGCCTTTCTTTTTGGATTGGTTTATTTAGAAAAAAATCTAAACTTAGGATTAATTAAAACACATAATAAAATATTCACTAAACAAAAATCAAATATGAATCTACCTTAGAAGTTACTTAAGGTAGGGAGGAAAGAGAATTTTTTCTTCTCTTTTCCTCTCTTTACAACTTAGTAATTAATTGTAGGATTCATTCAAACTAAATCAAAATATTAAATAAAATCAATCAAACCAACTAAATCACTTACATGAAACAAACCCTCTAAGTTGAACATTTCTATACTTAGAAAACTTCAACCTTAAAGCCTAGCTAAGCATACCACATAAATCTTAAATGGCAGACACATTAGGCTAAGTCACCATTTCTAGCTTTAGGTTAGGGCAGTTTGATGTTTATTTTTATTTTGTGATATTTTATTTTAGTCTGGATGTTTGGGTGTATGTGCGTAGACTGAATGGTAGGGCAATCTTAGTCTAACCGTTGTCTTCTACAGGGGATTGTGCTTAAGGGACATTGTAATAAAAATATAAAATTACTTTTGTTGTACAGGTGCTTATACCCCTAAGCATAATCCAAAAATAGGCCAGGTGGACTTAGTTACCCATGTGCGGGGTGTGAAGTCCAATTTATACATATACATGCTTAGGATTGTATGGTTTGTTTAGTTAATTTTTATTATCCAGGTTTTAGTTAGATTTCCTTTCTCTTATTTTCATGTAATTTTGTAATTAGGATTTTGGAATGATTGTTATGGGATATTAGGATGAACATTGGTTATAAGACATATCTTATGTATCATGTGAAGCCTTTAGAGCAACCACATTCCAACCATCCAAAATAAGGAACCAAATAAAGAAAGAAGAAAGAAGAAAGAAGAAAGAAGAAAGAACAAATGGAAAATTGAAGAATGAAGACCCCTATAACAATGAATTCCTTCTTGATTGTATTTAATTCATTTGTAATTCGGGTTGTATAAGGGTAGAGCTCAGCTACCCAATTTTTTTTGGGTTTGTGTGATGAAGCCCGACCACAAATGACATTTTATTCTTTTGCTCTAGCTTTATAAATCGATTGATGTTTGTTTAACTTATGCATTAAGATGACATCTTTTCCTAGTTTCTTCTTTTCTTTGATGTATGGCCTGGATGACGATTAGACTCTTAGGAAAGTAAATTTTATATCCAACTAATCAATTTAAACTAAAAATTAAATAACTCATAACCTCACATAAATCCTAAGTTATAAATAATGATAAAACAATTAGCAACCCCTTAGCTGGAGGTTGCATTACTTTTCTCACATCCTGCATAAAAAAACATATTATTTCACTCTTGATTGGAGGGATTCCTCCTTTGCCAGAGAACTTGGATTGACCTTTAAGAGCCATGGTGAAAACATACCTCCTTATCTTACTGATTTTGGCCCATAATTTAATTTCTCATACATTAGGCATATGAATCCTAAAGCCCGTGTCAAATTGATTGTCCAAAATGAAAATAAAATGTAACAAAATTTGCATTAGATTTAAGTAATTAAATTATGTCTTACATAATCTAGTCTCTTAGGGAGTGCGTTTAAGGACTTAGTCTCTTTTTAAATAAACAACATCTTAGCTATCTTGCAAAACCATTTGACTTAACTACATGTTTCAAAATTATAGGAGGAGTTAGTTGGTGGCCGCCCCTAGGTGGTTGTAAGTCCAACAGTCAGTTGGTTTATCCTCTCTTATGGAGGTAAACTAAATACCCATTTTTGCTTTAGATTTAGGTCGTGCTTTTGGCCCTTGCCAAAGCTCCCTATATTTAGATTCAAAGATTACTACTTCCCTTTGTGGGCTACGAGCATAAATCCTCACCTCTTAAGGCATTTCCATGACCTTGTATCATGGAATTGTAAGTCCTAGATTTTTAATAAAAATTTAACTCAAATAAATCAATTCAATTTTGAAAATGTAAAGCCAAACCATAAAGTAGTTTGGGATGCTTACTAGACTTTTTAGTATCCTAAGCATCCCTTACTCATTTTCATTTGGCCTCAATAAGAACTCCCTCCACTTAATGGATCCGACTTGATCTTCTAAAATAAACCAATCGACTAATAGTCCTACCTTTTAAAATCTTTGGAGACAATGATCATTTATCTTAATTAAGAGTATTCCTAAGGAATCTTGTTCCTTATGATGTAATTAGCAATCAGGGTAAGCCCCTGTAGGGAACTTAATGAACCCGATTTAAAATAAACCCTGCTTTACTTTTTCATATAAAGTAGGGGAAGAATCTCTAGTACATTCCAAAGACCCATAGTCCCTAGGAGTCTTTATTGAGGTGATTAGGTCCATTGTAGGGTGGTGACTTCTATCTTTCGAAATAGTACATCTCTCCTCAATTTGGTCCTTAATTACCCTAATAAGAACATCTGTGAATCTGTGTTGTGTCCCGACAATGGTGCATTATATATTTTTATTATCATTTATCCTTGTTTTCCAAAAGGGGATAAATGAAGGTGGAGATATATAAAAATTTTCACCACAACCTTAGTTGGCTGCTTCCCCTTGTCAACTGTTGTGACTACCCTTGATTTTATCTTAAATGTCTTCTGGGGTCTGGGCTTGGTTGACTGGTCTTGGAAAGGCAATTGTTTGGCCTCTTCTTGTAGACTTGTCATCTTGTCGACTAATTTCTTAAAGGTTTTGATTGTAAAACCCTTGAGCGTGAAAACAATCGGGCCATGGATGTTCTTCAAGAGAATCTCTATGTCATGATGTTCAGACAACTATGGTTTCCATTTCATACTCAGATTTCACCACCTGAGGATGTATTCAATAAGGGACTCATTGGGGACTTATGTTGCTACAATTAGATCGCCTACAGTAACTCTTTGATGAGCTCCAACAAACCTCTTGATGAATAGGTGCTCCAACTCAGCAAACATCTTTACTGAACTATTGGGCAGTTCAGCATACCAGTCAAATGCAATACCCGTTAGACTACTAACAAATAATCTGAAAGGAAGGGCATCACTACCTCCTATGTTGCAGCAGCCCACCCTAAAATTTGCAATGTGTTAGAAAGGGTTCCCACCGCCGTAAAAAATCTTTAAGAAAGGAGGTACAAAGACCTTACGATACTGGACATCATCAAATTCCTCTGGATATTATCTACCCTTTAGAACAGATGAGTCACCTCGGGCTTATCCCAACGCATCCCTCACCTACTACTCCACCAACTTCTTGATATCCTTCTTGTGCATGGAGATGCTATCCACCACCTTCCTATGCAAGCTACCACTGTCTTCCTCTACATGAATGTATCTAGAATGATCTAAGGTATGTGCCAACTCTACCCTGATGGCTATTATGGGAGAAGGCTATGGAACTAGGGTTAAATTCTGCAATGATGACACCACTACCATCAACTCCTCAATCTTCTTTCCCATTTTATCAATATGATCATATTTTTGTCTAAGTTGGTGGACGAGGTGTTGAGTTGAATAGATGGCATCATCCTCTTCAACCATAACACCTTCCTGGCTCTACTGATCTCTATGGAGGGAGCATCTAGCATCGACCATGTGCACCTAGATTGAATCCTCAAGAAGGTCATCCTCATCATAATCAGATACTACCCTCTCATCCTCAGAATCTGTGTGATCACTGCATAAGAGTTCCCTCTTCTTGGCAAAGTAAGCAGCTACAATCTCATCCAAGGAATGATATAACCGTGCCAGCATAAATACTCATGACTGATTAGTAGTAGGATTGTGCTCACTAACAGAAATTCATCTAACACTGCCTGCCACTAGAGTGCTATATCTGGGAGGACTGTGCTCACTAGAAGATACATGCTCATGACTGCCTACTATCGGTAGAGTGCTATCTCCGGGGGGATCCATTACCATGGGAACTACAGAACTATCCTCCTGTCTCTCTACTATTGTCGATATCACTAGCTTTGATGGAGGTGGTGGTGGTGGTGGTGCGACCACGACACTGCGGGTTCTCCACTCCTTCTTCACCAAGTTTGAAGTAGGAGGTCAAGTAGGGGAACTCATCCTCACCTTAATTTGTGGAGCAGATGAAGTGGGATCCTTTTGGCCATAGTTAGATCACCAAAGGGGCTTTCTTCTTCCTAGATGTTATCTTTTGTGCCTTTGTGAGAATGATGGATGGTGGGACTTGAATTGGTGATGGTGGTAGAGGAGTGGATCGATGTGGTGGAGACAACACTGGCTCCACCCTTTCGAACTTTGCCCACAGGGTGATACCCGTCAACTATGCTATCATCTATCGACCACGGTGACCATGACCGGAAAATTAACTAGGCGAGGCCATGACGCCGCAAACCTTCATCACTCCCTGCTCCATGACTGATATATTAGATCACTGTAGATTTGGCTGGTAACACTCCTGGGGATGATCGACCTTAAGTCAAATAGTGTCCCAGACTCTGAGCATTCGTGTGCTCTGCCAACCTGGCGTAGTACCATCTATAGACTGGCATAGGACTTCCTCTTATCTTGAGCTAAAACCTTATGGTATGTGGGCGGTGGAGGTGATGTATCTATCTTCATGTAGTCTTCCTCTCCATCTGATGTTGAGAGAGGATAAAACTTGTTTCCCCTAAGTAATGGAGAGACCTCCCAGGGTGAACCCTCCTCTGCAATGTGGGATCTTTGCATATCTCTCATGCATGGTGCAGATCTTGCGGCTCTATGGCATTGTGTGCGGTTGAGTAAGGTAGTACGAGAACTAGATCTTAACTCGAAGGTAGGGGAGATTATCTCTGAAGCCAAGATAGCCTTTCCCATGGAGAGGACCAAAGTGGAGGTACTAGCACAGGCCTGAGCGGTTGTGGGAACTGAACTAACTAGTGGAACCTCGACCACCTTCCCCTTCAAGGAAGGATACTCGATATCGGAAGGTAGATCAACGTGGATGATTGGCTTCTGCCCAACCATCTCATCCCAGCTGACAGTGTTGAGAGTTGCCCCCTTAAAAGTAATGCGAGCTCCCTCAAATCCTCAGCCAAAGAAAACCAAGTGGGTGGAGTCAATCTGTGGGAGGCTGGCCTGATCCAAGGCCAAATCCATCTTGAAAGGAAAGGAGAAGACAAACTTTTGGGGGCCATGTATATTGACTGCAAAAATTGTACTTACTAGTCTGCACTGTATCTCTTCATGTGTTGAAATGTAACTTGAGTCAAGTTTTTGCTTTAATTCTTGTCCCAAGAGAGCAATAGAGATTTAGAGTCTTGAACCCACACACAATAATTCAAATATGTTAAGTGGGGTTTAGTGAAGAGATTTTGATATGATAAAGAGAGTCTTTTCCATTTGATTTTTATTTAGAACCCATACTCAACCAAGTTAGGTAGGTTTGGTGAGGTTCAGATATTTGAAGATGATTGTGTTGCTATCTTTTTTGAAAATATTTGATGTTGAAAAACTTTACCTAGCAAATTTAGGTATGCTAAGGAAAGGTTGTGATTGTATGTTTTAAAAATTCTATGAAAAATATTTTGCTTGTCGAGATTGATTATGTGTTTGTTTGATTTGAAAATGAGGTTCTCCAGTTAAAAAATATGGTATGTTAAATAAGAGTCAAATGTGATATGATATGTATTTGAAAATGGGACTCTCACTTAACAAATGTGGTATGTTAAGTGAAAGCCAAATGCATATTTTGAAAATGAGACTCTCCCTTAACAAATGGAGTATGTTAAGTGAAAGCCAAATTTGTATGTTGAAAATGAGGCTCTAAGTTAACAAATGGAGTATGTTAAGTGAAAACCAAATTTGTATGCTGAAGTGGAGACTCTCACTTAACAAATGGAATATGTTAAGTGAAAGCCAAATGTATGTTTTGGAGATGAGACTTTCACTTAACAAATGGAGTATGTTAAGTGAAAGTCAAATTTGTGTTGGAAATGTGACTCTTGCTTAACAAATGGAGTATGTTAATTGAAAGGCAAATTTGTATGTTGAAGATGAGACTCTCAGTTAATAAATTGGGTATGTTAAGTGAAATACAAATACATGTTATGAAAATGAGACTCTCACTTAAAAAATGGAGTATGTTAAGTGAAAGCCAAATGTATGTTTTGGAAATGAGACTCACACTTAACAAATGGAGTATGTTAAGTGAAAGCCAAATGTATGTTTTGGAAATGAGACTCTTGCTTAACAAATGGAGTATGTTAAGTGAAAGCCAAATTTGTATGTTGGAAATGAGACTCTCACTTAACAAATGGAGTATGTTAAGTGAAAGCTAAATGTGTATATTTTAAAAATGAGACTCTCACTTAAAAAATGGGGTATGCTAAGTGAAAGCCAAATGTATGTTTTGAAAATGAGACCCCTCAGTTAACAAATGGAGTATGTTAAGTGGAAATCAAATATGGCATGACTTGCTCTTGGAAAGAGGGAAGCTTCAATTCTAACATATGTGAAATATGTTAAGTGAAGTTTCAATTTTATGATATGGTTTTATTTGAAAAATGGATTTCTCATTCAATGATTTGGAGTATGTTGAATGGGTATGGTCATTTTCAAAAAATGTGCCTTTTGAAAAGAAGGAAACCCTAACTTTAGCATATATGAAATATGTTAAGTGGAGTTTCAATATTATGCTATGATTTTATTTGAAGATAGACTCCTCATTCAAAAATTTTGGGCACGTTGAATGAATATGGTCATTTTCCAAAATGTGCTTTTAAAAAGATGATTTTGATTTTAATTTTCAAAAGAACCTCCATGTAATATCATAGGGACTGTTAGGTGAGGTCTGGTTATATGAATTTTGTGAAAGGTGCTTTTGGAAAGTGGCACTTTGCAAAAGAGTTTATTTTCTTAATCATTAAGATGAACCTTGCCTCACCAAGCTAGTAGTAAGGAGGTTTCAAAATGTTGTCATTTCCTTTCATGAGTTAACTTTAATTTTTTCACCTATTGGGGAAACCCAATAAGGGTTCTAGGATCTACATGGAGTGAGGTCCTAAAACCTAGAGGATGTTCGCTAGCTTTTCTTAAGAATGAAATAAGCTAAGTGCCAACAGAAGGAAAGATAGACTTAGACTCATAGAGAATACAATTCCACTATCATTACTTGGAGATAATAATTGTCTATTAGGAATGTAGAGAGGAACCATCTATAGTGGAGTCACCAGAAAAATTTGTGGAGTTTATTTTCGGTTCATGTGTATGTGTGTCTGTCTGTGTGTGTGTGTGGATGGGGCAGGGGGACACCACGTAGATCTGAGAATATACTTTTTGAGGTAATCGAGTATGATATCAAATAATAGTGCACTATCTTAAAAGATAGAAATCACTACCCTATGATGGACCTAACCACTTAATAAGGACTCCTAAGGCATGATGGGTCTTCGAATATATCAGAAATTTTTCCCCTACTTTACATGGATGAATAAAATAGGGTTTATTTCAATCTGGCTTGAAAGTTCCATATGGGGGCAGGCCCCCATAGTTAATTACATTCTAAGGAGGATGAATTCCTTAAGAATACTCTCGATTAAAGTAAGTAATTATTGTCTCCAAAGAATTCAAAGATAAGACTATCAATAAATTAGCTATATTTGGAAGATCAAATAGGATAGATCGAAAGGGAACACTTATTATCAAAACCAAATGGAGATGAGTAGGGGATGCTCATGATACTAGGAAGTCTAGTGAGCATCCTAGACTATCCTATAGTTGGACTTTAGATATTTGAAATTGAGGAGAATTATATATTTGAGTTAAAATTTTATTAGAAAGTTAGAACTTATAATTTCACAATACAAGATTATAAAAATACCTAAGATGTAAGGATTTTTGCTTATAGCCCTAAAGGGAAATAAGATCTTAAATCTAGGTAGCTTTAACAAGGGCCAAAGCACAACCTAAATTTAAGGTGAAAGTGGATATAACAGAGAGTAAAACCCATTCTTTGGACTTATAACCTGAGTGGCGACTAACTCCTCCTACATTTTAAAATCATGTATGTAAGTCTTATGATTTTGCAAGATGGCTAGGCTATTATTATTTAGAAAAGAAGCTAAAGTCCTTAAACCCACTCCCTAAGAGACTAGAGCATGAGTGATATGAATAATGACTTAGTCTAATGCATATCTTATCAAGTTTTATTTGATTTTTTTTACTCTTTATTTTGACCCAAGCTATAGAATTTCTATATGCCTAAATGTATGATGAAGTTGATTATGGGCTAAATCAAAAAAGAAAGAGGTGCTTTTCCATCATAGGCTCTTAAAAGTTAAGCCCATTTTCTATCTGGCAAAGATGGAAACTCTCTCTTAGCAAGAGTGAAATAAAAATGATATGCATGATGTTAAACATATAACATCGAGCTAAAGGGTTGCTAAATATTTTATTATCTTTATTTAATTCCTAGGCTTTATATGAGGTTATGAATTAATTTTAGAAAATTTAGTAATGATTTGTTAATTAGGGTAAAAGAGTTAATTTTTCCCTAAGATCCTAATTGCATCTAGGTCATACAACAATCACCAATCATAAATAAACTATGGAGATATATGCTTTTTCTAATGCACAAGCTAAACAAATCATCAAATAATTTATATATATATCATGAAAGAATAAGAGACCATTACGGTCGGGTACCACTGTACAACCTGAAAAGAAAAGGGGAAAGTCGGGCTCTACCCTTATACATCCTAGTATAATGAAAGAATAATTATAATTGAATTACAATAAATGAATGGGAGCTATGGGGGTCTTCAAATCTTCAAAGCTCTTTATTTCCTTCATTTTCTTCTTTCATTTGGTTGGGAAAGCTCCATAGGATCACATGATACATAAGACTTGGTCTTATAACCAACATTTATCCTAAGCCCCCCATAGCACTAATCCTAATTCCTAATGCAAAATTACATTAAAAATAAGAAAAGTAAATCTAATTACACCTGCAAAATAAGTGCTAGCTAAATGCACCATACAATCCAAGCAATTATATAAATAATTTAGACTTAGCACCCTACACATGGGTAACCAAGTTTACCTATCCTAATGTAGATTATGCTTAGGGGTTAAGCAACCTGCACAGCAAAAATATTTATATTTATTTTAAGCACCCCTTAAGCATAATATCCTACAAAAAATATGATTAGGCTAATCACAGCCTAACATCCAGTCTCCTCACATACACCCTAACATCCAGTCTACAATAGTACATCATAAAACAAAACATGCATCAAACCGTGCATTGAACTAACATAAAACTAGAAGTGGTGACTTAATCTAATGCGTGTGTTAAGGCTTGTGTGGTTTGTCCTAGCTAGGCTTTATAGTTAAAATTTCCTAAGTGTAGAAAGATTCAATTTAAAGGGTGTTTCATTTTAAATAGTTTAATCAATTTGTAAATTTTACTTAATATTTTTTTTGTTTCATTTGACCTACACAACAATTAAATGTTATGAAGAGAAGAAAAGAGAAGATCACCCTCTTTTATCCCTACCTTAAGTCACATCTAAAATAAATTAATTAATCATTTCCTTTTAGTGAATGACTTATTACATATTTTAATTAATCCTAGGTTTAGGTTCACTTTAAATAAACTCATTCAATAAGAAAGGCATCTTAAGGTTAGTTGGAATGAATTACTATCACATAACACATGTTTATTTATTTCTTTACATCATGTATATCATGCATATGATCAAATCCTAAGTATAATTATACATGTAATTTGTATCTTAGCACACTTAAATGACGAAAGTGAGTTAATGTATTTTGAATTAATATTTTGTTTGGTTGAATGATTTAACCACATGACTACTCAACTCAACCAAATAAACAAAGTATGAATGCACGCCTTTTTAATAGAAAAAGAGGGTTTTCATTCATTAGCTAAGTACACATCCACATGTATAAAAGTTTTAAGTGAGTATGTCCCCATTATTCTGTACCAAGGGAATGAGGTAGGAACCTCCTTGGGGCTACTTAAAGCCGTGCATCCCTGGAATGTCCAGACTAATATACTATTATTCTTAGATACATGTGGATGTATAAACAACTACAAGAATAGAAAACCATGCAAAAATTGTACATTGATTTGATTAATATATTTTGTGTAAATGAATTAAAACTCTATCTAAATTCTAATCTCCAAATGCATAATAATGAAATCAAGCACGTACGTCTCCATTATTCTACACCAAGGAAACGAGGTAGGAACCTCCTTAGGGCTACTTAAAGTTATGCGTCCCTGGGATGTCCAGACTAACATACCGCTAACATTCTTACTCGTGCAAATCAATAAATTAATGAAAGGAAGATACTTGACTTTATACACAAGATTTATATTCACTTGCATTTCTTATGTATATATAACTAAATTTATAACATATACGTATATTCATTCATTTATAAACTTTTTGAAAATATATTTGGGATTTAATAGTGATACTAGCCACACATATTTTTAATTTAAATCAACACATGCAATTTGACATAAAGGAAATCATTTTATTTAATTAATTTTAAAAGAGATGGATGCATAAATCATATGTCATATAACATTTAGCATGATTGAGAGGAAATAAAACAACACAAACATGTGATTTCTTTCAATCCAACTAAGTCCTAAGGACAATTAAACTAAATAAGATTACTTAAAATAAACCAAAGTTCTTTAATGTCATTTCATTTTCATGTTTGATTTGATTTAAGAAAAGTGAAGGAGGTTTGATAATCTCAATCCCATTCCCCATATGTGAGTTAATTTAGTTTAATGAAGAATAATTAGATTGATTTTATGTCTTAATTAGGTTTTGGTATGAATTAAGTCAATTAATTAACCCTTACCTACATCACTTTAAGTTA
Source organism: Cymbidium sinense (assembly GCA_021442155.1). Taxonomy (NCBI): domain Eukaryota; kingdom Viridiplantae; phylum Streptophyta; class Magnoliopsida; order Asparagales; family Orchidaceae; genus Cymbidium; species Cymbidium sinense. The sequence continues at coordinate 34,338,855 of CM038230.1, read as the reverse complement.
ATTAACTAATTAATAATGAGCAAATATAATATGCAACCACATGAAAAGTAAATTTGCAATGCTCTTATGAAATGAAAGGGGTCTACTGCAATTGGCTCAAGATTAATAGTTAGTTAGGCTTAAGAGATCTCTCTTAATTGCTTTTATGATTTTCTCACATATGTGAGTTAACCATAATTTCATTAACACTCTCTTTAGGTTATTGAACACACAAAGAGCTACCCAAAGCTGATTAAAGGTGATTAGATGTGAAGTGGATTTTAGACTGAGTTAATTAAGTTTATTAATTGATTTGGTTAACCAATAAACATTTTTAATTAATGAAATGGATTTAGCTTCAAGAAAGAGATCAAGAAAGAGGCCTTAATCTCAATCCCTAAGTCCCATATTTGATTACTTAGGATCTAATTTTTTTCTTGAGGATTAATTAATTAATTAAGCAATTAATTATCTTATTATCATCAATTAATTTGATTCAAAAGTAAAGAAAACTTAGGAAATGAATTAGGAAAACTATCCCAATCACATTCCATAAGCTCCCTTACTGTTCAATAGAAGTAATTGGGCTTAAATAATTAATTAATCCACTATTCATTCACTAATTATCATTAATTAAATTAATAGAGTGATTAAGGCTTAATTAATTTATTTTTCTAATTAAGCAACTAATAAAATCCCAAAAAATAAGGGAGGCTAAGGTCATCCCCCTAAACATCTACAGAAATTTGAGATAAATTGGGTGATTAATTAATAAGTAATTAAGCTAATTATATTTTTAGTTAAACCTTAATTTAGCCAAAATCACTATTCAAAATTAATTAATAATAATTTTCTTAGATTTTACTCTAAAATATCTTCAAAATGAGCCTAAGTTTGTATTTTTTTTTTTAATTTTTTTAGGATTAGTTATGATTTTAGGAAGTTTCATGCTTAAAAATGGATTAATTAGGCATAATTAAAGTCTTTAAGCCACGGAGGATGGCTGCGCTTTTCCATGAATGATTGGCTATTTAAGTTGTCATAATTGAAGATGGCTACAGACGCTTATGGACCTGCTCGACGGGATCTAAGATCGATCATAGTTTAGTAAGAGAATCAAGGGATCTAATGCAGGATCTAATCAAAGTCATTTGTTGCAATCACATGGAATAGACTACTCATGATCTATCTTATTCGCGAGCAGCAAAAGATAGATGTCATCCATCTTTCCCCGTTCGCTCTGAGCTCACCTGAGCTCAGATTGCCTCCAAATTCATCCCACACCTTCGGGGAGGGGAGGCACACACATCCAATGACTAAAACACATGAAGTTCGAATTCACTTCACAAAAGACCAAGCGATTTTTTTATACAAGGCTACGTTTACAAAATTACCTCACTGGAGCTAATGTCTAGCGGTGGATTGACGAAAGAAGCTTCGTCTAGTTGAGGAGAGGCGCTGTTGAGAAGCTTTGAGCTTGATTTGGGGTAGAGTGCTCGGGCCAACCAACACTGAAGGCTTTTCTAATCAACTCCAATCTGCTCTGGAAGGCTTGGAGATGGTTGATGCTTGGGAGGAATTGAAGTTTGATTTAGTAGAGGGGAGTATTGAAGAGTGTCCTATTTTGGCTTTGCTCTGGGAGGAGGAATGCCAATCAAGGAAGGCTGGGATGCTCTAGGCTCTGGGATTTCAAATGGCCTTAGGACTCAGCAAAGTAATCATATCACATCTCAATTGAGGGGTATACCCCTCAATTGCACATGATGGATGGACGATTGATAAAAAAATTAATCCCACACATCGTGAGTCATTGAGGTGCCATTCCACTGGCATGCCATGAGTGGATGAAGTGGTGAGTCTCAAGGCTTGATATGGGGAGATTGTGTGGATTGATCTTCCCTTGCATCCATTGGGTTCCCATGAGGGGAATGGTTTGGCTTGTTTCCTTGGTCCATGGAAGATGCTAGGATGGCTTAGGTTAGGTAGCTAAGTTGCCTCATTTGGCAAGTGGAGGGTGCCATGGTGGAGAGCAGACTTTGCCACTTATGGCAAGAATCAATGCAAAAGAGAGGGTGTCCATTGGTTAATCCCCTGGATGGGTCTCACATGGATTTGGCTGGCCGGGAGCTAGGGTTCATTTGGTGGTTAGGTACCACCAAGGTTCCAAAAGGTGGTTTTGGGTGATTTGGCTTCATATCAAAATAGGCTCATTTGTTAGGTTGGGTTGACCAATTGGTCAAATTGGGTCAAACCAAGACTTGGGTTAAGTTCATATGATGATTTGGGATGGTTCAATTGGTTTTGATTAATTTAGGCTTAGGTTTGAATTTTGGCTATTTGACTTCAAAAGGGTCAAATGTTTGACCAAATTGGTTGTGTCGTAAGTCAAGTTTAATTCGGTTTTGGTTGAAAAGTAATTATAGGCTTTGGTTTGGTTTAATTTGAACTTAATTTGGATTTTGGCCAATTTGACCCTTTAGATCAATTTGGGCTAGGTTGGGTCAAGTTGACAAATTGGTCAAATTGGGTTCAGTCATAGCTTTGGTCAAGTTCAATAAGTGATTTGGAATGAACTTGAGCCTTTGGTTGCAATCAATTTGGATCAAATCATGATTTGACTCATTTTGGCTTTTTAGGCCAATTTGGGTTAAGTTAGGTCAAATGGCCAATTGGGCTTGGTTTGGCTCAATTGATGGCATGGCCATGTTCAATAATTGATTATGAGTGAGTTTTATTCAATGGTTTCAATCAATTTGGTATATGGTGGATTTTGGCTAGTTTGGGTTTCATTTGGGTTATGTGTTGACTTGGTCGAAGGGCTAGGTTGACTTTATTTGACCTAATTCAAGACAATTGATTAACCTAGGATGATTGTTGATCATGATATGGGGTTTGGATGGGCTTAGTTCATGCATTTTGGGCTGAATTGAAACATGGCTCAAAAAGGACTTTTAGGTCACTTTTGGTCAAGTGGACCTAAATGGGTCAATTGGCTTGATCATGGCTAGATCATGGCTTGATTCAAGTTTAATTGAACTCACATATGGACTTAGGATGGAAATATAAATCCAATTGCAAGTGATTTGGAGTCAAATAATTTTGGTTCATATGATAATTTCAGGTCAAAAGGGGTCAACATAGGCTTGGCTTGGGTTTGGATTGATAATCATAGTTTGTGTTTATATTTGAAATAATGATTGAAGTAGGGATTAAATCATGAACAAAAAGAAATTCGTGGGCTTTGAATTGATTTGGATATAATTTAGCCAAGTTCAAGAATTTGGCTAAAAAGGCTAAAATTTGAAATTTGATTTTATTTGGGTTTGGTTTTGGCCATTTGGACTTATATTTTATTTATATTTGTGAATATAAATTGAGAAATAAATGGTTCATGAAAAAATCACTTGAGTTTGGGGTGATTTGGAAGCAAATTTGACCAAATTGAGGGATGTAGGTCAAAAGGGCTTAAGTTGAGAAATGATTTGGTTTGATTTAGTTTGATTTGATTTATGGTCTAAATTTATTTAATTTATAAAAGATTTTATTTATATTTAAGAAGCATACAAAGGTTGGTTTATATAAATTGAAGGATTTGGAATTTGGTTTAATTTAATGAAGAGGTTGAATTTATGAGTTTTGAATTATTTAGAATTTGAAGAGTTTGGAATTTGGAGATTGAGTTGATCAATTGAGTTTGGATTTTTGGTTGATTTGAACTATAAGATAAAGCCAAAGGGCTTAAGAAAGGATTTAGAATTTGAATTTAATCAGGGGTTTCAATCATTTAATTTGGGGTTGGATTTATGATTTTTTTTGATTTGGGAATTTTTTTTAAATCAAGGATATTTTATAAGGCTAACTTCAAAGGACTTGATTTGAAAGAATTTGAATTTAATCATGGGAATTTAATTTGATTTATTTGGTTAAATTTTGATTTTGATTTGAATTTGAGATTTTGTTTGGAATAAGGAAGCAAGGAATGGGTTTAAGGCTATAGGGTGTCCTAAATCCTAAGGCATAACTTATTCCTATGGATAACTCTTCTAAGAGGGAAGTTCACATAATCATTTCTAAAGTGAAATTAGCAAAGATTTTAATATATTCAATGGGTCCTAACACATCATGTTTGGGTTTATTTAGATCTGAGTTTTGCTTTCTATGGACACAAGCCTCTATAGTTAATTTCCCCTCTTACCATAGTAAAAGAGTATATTCGATTAAGGTTAGCATATGTAATGGTGTCTCAGAGGTACAATGTGGTTCAGATGACCATCTAAAATGAAACAGGAGTATACTCTCGATCAAAATCCCATGATTTCATCATCCTGAGATTACATTATTCCAACTTACCAATATCAGATGGACATAGTCGTAATATCCAGAGAATCCAATTACCAGCCATATATTGCCTCATTTCAAGTATCCCAAGTAGACTTCGAATTTTAGTGTAAGTAGTATAAGAGTGTTCATGTGATGAACAGATTATAAGGTGTTCACATGCAAATGTGCAGATGTTCACATGGTAAACGAATGTAAATGCTAGGCTTACATCCTTTTGAAATGTCAAAATTAAGGTTGTCCACATGGTAGACAAATATGAATTTGTTTGCATGGTGAACGAATTATGGGGTGTTCACATGACAAACTAATAGAAGACTAGACTTACATACCTTTTTGAAATTCCAAAATTAAGGTTGTCCACATGGTGGATGGATGTGAATTTGTTCATGTGGTGAATGAATTATAAGAGGTTTTTATGAAGAATGGACATATGTTCACATGGTAAATGAATAGAAAACTTGTCTTACATCCCTTGGGAATGCCAAAAATAGGGTTATTTACATGATGGACAGATGTGAATTTGTTCGCATAAGGAACAAATTATAGAGAGTTCGCATGGCGAAAGGGCAGAAGTTCACATGGTGAACAAATAGAAAGTTGGGCTTACATCTTTTTGGAATGCTAAAATTAGGGTTGAGATCCCTTCTTTTTTATATTTTTATTTAAAGGGGTAGCACCTCGACATTGGAATACGACACCTAGGCATCGCTGCTTAGGTGACAATCTAGGTATACATGTGAGCTATGAGGTCCAATGCCGCTAAGGTAATATTTTTACCCCTTAACAAGAAATTTTTCTAAGTATTTTTTACTTGTGTTAGGGACATATAGTGCCAAGGTGGTAACCCTATGGCATTCTGAGTTATCAAGATTTTATCATATTTATTGCCCAGAACACTCCGACATTGATGCCATGGTCTTATAAGGTGATTTCGAGGGCACCACAATGCTAGTTCTTGATCGTCATGGATCTGCCAGTTAAAATAGAAATACCCGAGAGCACAGCGTTGCAGTGCTGATATTCAGCACCGACACATTGTGAGTTAAAAATTGAGATTCTAGTGAGATTTTAGAAAAAAAGAATTAAAAATTTCGACAGCATTTCACCTTAACAGTGCTTGATTTTAAAATCATAGTGCGTAGCACTCTTCTACCATTGTTTGAATCTAAAATCAATGGAGGGGAGGGGTTTTCATCTCGTGCCAGAAATAAGTTTAATGACGGATGTGTTCAAATCTACAATCTTCTTTTTTTCAAAGGATTCAAGATCAACGGTGAGCAGTCGCGGAGCCAAGAATTTTTCATAGTAGGGGCACAATTATAATTTTATTTCTAAATTTATAGCATATTTATTGCATTGGTATTATCTAAATTTGATTGTAAATTTAAATTTGTTAATATGCTATTTGTTTAAACTTATAATAAAATGAGATGAGATAAAAAATTTTAATCTTCTCAAAAATTATGAACCAATTTTTTTAACTTTTAACATATTTAAGAAATAAAAATAAAAATAAATATACATCAAATAATTATTCATGTTGGCTTTATAATTTATTATTATAAATAATACTACAAGATAATTACAAATTATTTTTTTACATTAAGAAAAATTTAGTTATTTTTTGCAAAAATCTCTTTTTTACTTTTAAATTAATTAAAAAAATAAAACTACCTTTCTATATAAATATTTTTATTATAAAGACATATTATATTTAAAAATAACATAAAATTTGATAAATTATCACTATCTAAACCTTTTTTAAAATTTTTCTCTTATAAAAATATCCTTTTTAAATATTTTTGCCCAAATGGTTCAAAATTTTGTATTTGGGGGTTTATGTATAGAAGATTCTAATATGCATAATATCATTTTTTTTTTTTAGAAATTTGTGTGACCTTTTGTGATGATGTCATTAAATTGAGGTTATTCTCATTTTCACTTTAGTATAAAGCTAAAATGTAGTTCAATTAAATCATTTCTTTATGGATCTATCACTACTTGGAATGAATTAGCTCATAAATTTTTATCTAAGTAATTTGTACCTTTTAAGACTACTAAACTTAAGAACGACATCACATATTTTATTCAAATGATTAACAAATTAATTTTTGAAGCTTGGGAGAGGTTTAAATATTACTGAGAAAATATTCACATCACTCTTGTTCTAATTGGTTAATTATTCAATCATTTTATAATGACTCATTATGATCCCTTAGAACCATTGTAGATGCTATAGTTGGTAGTAGTCTTACATCTAAATCTTTTAAAAAAAGATTATGATTTAATGAAGATAAGACTACTTACAACTTTTAGTGACCATCTAATAGACTTAACTCTAAGAAAGTAGTCATTGTACACAATAATGATATAATCTCCATGTTGACTTTATAATTTACAACCTTGTTTAAGAAATTAGATAGTCTAAGATTTAGCCAAAATTACACTCTTAATAACCCTATTGGTGAGAATAGTGAAACATTCATGTTAGAAGAGCCAAATAATCAAGGAGTAGAGATGCTTAATTATGTAGCCAATAAACTTAATAGTCTCTTTTCAAGTAATTATAACCAATTTTTTATAAAATAATAATTCAAATTTAAATTAAAATAGAAATATAAGAAATTAAAATGATTAGAATTTTAATCATCCAAAATATAGAATATTATTTCACTTTGATATCCTCCTCAAAGCCAACAAAAGGAGAAAAACACTATATTAGAAGAATTAGTATTACAAATGGGGTCCCAATTATAAAGTCAAGTTGTCTCTATTATAAACTTAGAAATTCAATTAGGACAATTAATTAGTAACCTAACTTATAGACCCTAGGGTAGTTTACTTAGTAACATTAAAATAAATTCTAAGAAAAATAATAAGGAACAATGCAATGCTATTGAATTGAGAAGTGAAAAAGAAATAAGAGAAATAAAATTATAAGAAGAAAAAATAAAATAGAAGAATTATAAAACTTATGTGAAGAAAAGAAAGAATAAGTTGATAGAGAAATGTTTAGGAAAAGGAGAGAGAGATTGCCAACACCATTACCTCAAAGACTTCAAAAATAAAATTTAGATAACCAATTTTGAAAATATTTAGATTTGTTAAAACATTATCCATAATTATTACATATGCAGAACCTTTTGAATAAATGCTAACCTATACTAAATTCATGAAAGATATATAGTAGAAAAGAAAAAAAATGAGAGAAATAAAACTATAGCATTAACTAAATAATGTAGAGTCATAATTAAAAAAAATTGCCTAAAAAGCCTAAGGATCTAAGTAGTTTAAGTATATCATGCACTATAGAAGAAAAATTCTCTCAAAAGACATTATATATGTGACTTAGGAGATAGTATAAATTTAATGCTTTTATCTATGTTCAAGAAATTAGGATTAGTTGATCTGCAACCCACTAGTATGACCCTTCAGTTAGTTGATAGATCTTTAACTTATCTTAAGAGGATTATTAAAAATGAATAAGTTGAGGTTGATAAATTCATATTCCCTACATATTTCAATATGTTAAATTTGGATGAAGATAAGAAGACAACTCTTTTATGTAAACATTTCTTAGCAATATGGAGAACTATGATAGATGTGTAAAAAGGGGAGTTAACTATGTGAGTTCAAAATTAAGAGATTGCATTTAATATTTTTAATTTCATAAAATTCTTTAATAGTAAAAATGAAGAGTGCTATAGTATAGAGTTTAGTGATGATAATGAAGAAAATGATTTGAAGATATATATGATTGAGGATCCTTTAGAAAAAGTCTCAATGGAAGATGATAAAGAAATGAATATGTTTAATTCTTTTAATCTACACCTAAAAAACTAAAATAAAAATTTAAGCCTTTAGAAGTCTCTATAAGAATCACAATCTTAAGTCATCTATTTTAGAAGCAACAAAGTCATAAAAATATGCATATTTTAAAAAATCATCAACTTAACCCATAATTATTTTTATAAATTTGGATGAAAATTAAGATGATAAGTTGATGCATGCGTACTTAGAGAGCATAAGAGTGCTTTTGGTTGGACATTAGCAAATATCATCAGAATCAAATATTTTATATGTATGCATAAAATTCTAATAAAAGAAAATTGTAAACCATTTGTGGATAATCAAAGAAGGCTTAATCTAATTATGAAAGTAGTAAAGAAAGAGATACTGAAGTGGTTAGATGCATATATAATTTACCTATCTTAATAGTTCTTGGATTAGTCCAGTTCATCGCATGTCTAAAAAGAGTGGGATGATAATTGTAATAATAAAAATAATAAAATATACCCACTAGGACATTTACTGGTTGGAGAGTTTGCATAGATTATAGAAAATTAAATAAAGCCACTAGAAAAGATCAATTTTCTATTACGTTTCATAGATCGGATGTTAGATAAACTAGTAGTGCATCCATCTTATTATTTCTTAGATGAGTATTTAAGATATAATCAAATAGCCATAGCACCTTTGGTGTTTATTTTCGGATGTGTTTGGGTGGACACCACGCAGATCGTAGGAGATACTTATTGAAGTGATCGGGTTTGACATTGAGACATGATGTACTATCTCAAAAGCTAGAAACATTACCCTACAATGGACCTAATCACTTAATAAGGACTCCTAAAGCATGATGGGTCTTCGTATGTTCTAGAGATTCTTCCTCTACTTTACATAAAAAAGTAAAAGCATAGTTTATTTTAAGCCTGGTTCTTAAGTTCCCTATAGAGGCAACCCTCCATAGTTAATTACTTCTTACGAAATAGAATTTCCTAAGAACACTCTTGATAAAAGTAGCCAATTATTATCTCCAAAGATTTCAAGGTTAAGATTATCAAAGAACTCACTATTTTGGAAAATCAAGTGGGATTGTTCAATTAGAAAGACTTATTTTGGAATCCGAAGAAAAATAAGTAGAAAGTGCTCATGATACTAGGAAGCCTAGTGAACACTCCAACCTATCCTATGGTGAGGCTTTATATGTTTGAAAGTGAAGAGATTAATTTTCATTTGAGTTGAAATTTTATTAAATCATTAGGGTTTATAATTCATCAACACAAGATTGTGAAAATGCCTAAAAAGTAAGGATTTATGCTTATAGCCTAAAGAAAAATAATAACCCTAGGTCCTAAATATATAGAGCTTTAACAATGACCTAAATCTAACCGGAGATGGGATATAAAGATTTACTTCTATAAAAGAGAATAAATCATCCGACTGTTCTGGACTTACAACCGCCTCGAGTGGTAGCCAGCTAACACCTCCTACTATTTAAAACCATGTAGGCCAATCTTATGTAATTACAAGATGGATTAAGCTGTCATTTAATTTAGAATGAAACTAGAGTACTAAACTTACTCCCTAAGAGACTAGAACATGATTGGTATGAGCATATGACCTAGCCTAAAAATGCAACATCTTTTTAAATTTTATATTATTTTGACTCATTCATTTGGATAAAGGCTTTGGGATTATGCCTAAATGCATGATGAAATTTGATTATTGGCTAAATAAAAAGAAAAAAAGGGTGAAGCTCCATCATAAAGGGTTTCTCTCATAGGTCAAGTGGTCCCTAAAGTACTGAAATGGAGGCCCTCATTTTGCAAGAGTGATTAAATATGATATGTATGATGTGAGACATACAACATTCAGGTAAGGGGTTGTTAAATCTTTTAATTATCTTATTTATAGCATAAGCTTTAGAGTGAGGTTATGAATTATTTTAAATTTTAGTTATGAGTTATTAGTTGAGGTAGAAAAATTAATTTTGTCCTAAGAGCCTACTAGGTTCAGGCCACACATTCAATCATCAATAATAAGAAATTATGAAAAAGATGTAATTCTAATGCACAAGCTAAATAAATAATAATAATCATTTTTATAAACTACCATTAAAAGAATAAGAGGTCGGTCCGGCAGGATACTACTGAACATCCTGGAAAAGAGAAAAGGTTGGGTAGCCGAGCTCTACCCTTTTATCTTCTGAATTATAAAAGAATAATTATAATTGAAATTGAATACATGCTATAGATATCTTCATTCTTCATTTCTTCTTTCTTCTTTTGATTTGATTTGCTCAAAAATATCACAAGGCACCCAAGGACTAAGCCTTCTTGCCACTACTCATCCTAATCTTTATAGCACTAATATTAATTATTATTGCAAAATTATATTATTTTGAAAACTAAATCTAACTACACCTGCAAAATAGAGATTAGCTAAACATACATACAACTCAAACAATTATATTTCATAATTTGGACTTAGCACCACATAGGACTCTATCCTAATGTGGATTAAAGACCTACAAAGAGAATATTTATATTTATTTTAAGCAGCCCCTTAAGCATAATCTCTTACATAAAATAAGATTACGCTATCAACGACTTAACATTTAGTCTACAAGTCATACACCCTAACATACTGTCTAAAATGTTATATCATAAAATAAAACACCACCATATATACTCCTTTCTATAAGTGACTTAACATTATAATGTGGTACTTAGCTTATGTGCTTTTACTTTTGTGTTGATTTATTTAAGTTAACATGATGGTTGGTTTCATTTCAAGTTGTTTAGATGATTTGTAAGTTTTAATTTGCATTATATTTATTTCATTTGATTTACACTTAACATCTAAGTGTTATAAAGAGAAGAAGAAGGCTTATCCTCTTTCATCTCTACCTTAAATCATTTTCTAAGGACATATTTTTATGATTTAGTTTCCTTTAGTGAATATTTTATTAAATATTTCATCAATCCTAAGTTTAGGTTAACCTTAAAGAATCATATTCAATATAAGAGACATCTTAAGATTAATGTGATTGAATTACCATCATAAAGAATATGTTAAGCCATTCCTTTTCATTATCCCTAACATACATATGATTTGACACTTAGTATACCTACACATGCAATATATTTAGGCATACTTGAATGATCGTGGATGCATTTGGAAATTATATTTTTACTTGATTGAATTACTTATACATATAAATTAAAGCTCTATCCAAATTCTAATACAAATATACATAAGAATGAAGTTAAATAAGTACATGCCCTTGTTAACTAGGAAAGTGAGATAATCAAATGACCTCCTTGGTGATATTTAAAGCCTTGTATTCCTAAAATGTCTAGACTATATACTTATTATCATTCAAGCATATGTAAATCCATATATGAACATAGGAAAGAAAGCGTTACCATTACATGTAATGTATTTTATATGCTTAAGTGATTATGGATGTGTTGACCACACTTTTGGAGTGAGTTCTCAATCTCCTCATCATAGATCTATGACTCTTATATACACTAAGAGCTCCTTAGTCTTAAAATACTTCTAGTGATTAGGTGAACACTTAACTTAAACCTAGAGACTTAGAAGGGTTAGTCATTGGAGTAGGTTATCCTTAGGGACTTAGGGAGACTTGCTTACCCTATAACCTAGCAATCCATGTTCTCCTTCTCAAATCAAACCCACATTCAAATTCAAAATTAAATTTCCAAAATTCACAATCAATCCTATGATCAAATCCAAGCCTAAGCCTTATGATTGAATTCCATGGGCTTAAACTTAGCCAAATCCAATTCAATTCAAATTTAATTGATTTTCTCAAAGATCAATTCAATCCCTCGATCATTTATCAAATTCAAATCCAAATTTGACTCAAAATGATTGAAACCCAAGATCAAATTTAAACTCCCAAATATTTCTTAAGCCTTATGATCCACTTTTATAAGCTTAGCTAAAATCCCTTCCAAATCAAATCAAACTCAATTGATTTTCTTATAAATCAATTATTCTATCAATTATCTTCCTTAATATAAATGAAATATAAACTCAAATAACCAAAACTAAATCAAACTAAATCAAGTCAAACCTAGACCCTTCCTAAGCCATATGGCCATACCTCCTTGAGCTTGGCCAAATCTTAACCCAAATAAACTCAAAATCAATTGATTTTCTCATAAATCATATACATATTTAATTATCTTCCCAAATATAAATGAAACCCACATTTAAATGAAAGAAACTAAATCAAACTAAAGCAAATTCTCTTCTAAGCCCTTTGGACAAACCTCCATGAGCTTAGCCAATTTTTTTTCCAAATCACACCAAACTCAATTGATTTTCTCTTAAGTGAATCATATACTCAATTATCCTCCCCAAATATAAATGAAATATACATTCAAATAGCCAAAATTGAATCCAAAATCAAATCAAAACCCAATTCAAACCCTTTAAGTCATTTCCTTGAACTGTGCCAAAACCTATCTAAATCAAGTCAAAATCAATGGATTTTCTCTTAAATCAATCATTCCTTCAATCATCTATCCAAATATAAATCAACTCAAGTCAAACCCAACCTAGCCCATCTGACTTGAAAATTCCAAATAAAATAAAACCCATCATAGCCCAAATTGAATGCAATTGGATCTATATTTCAATCCTAAGCTTATATATAAATTTAACTAAACCTTAATCAAACCAAAACCAAGCCAATTGGCCCATTTAGGTGCACTTAACCCAAAGTGGCCTAAAGAACTCATTTGAACCAAATTCTAATCTAACCCAAATTGGATTGAACCAAGCCCATCCAAACCTCATACTATGATCATTTATCACCCTAGGATGATCTATTGCTTTAAATTGAGTCAAATCAAGTTAAGTTGGTCATTTGCCCAAGTCAACCCTTAGCCCATATGAAACCCAAAATAACCAGAACTCATCCTACACAAAATCAATTGAAACCATTGATTCACATCAACCCATAATCAATGATTGAATATGATTTGATCTTCAATTGAGCCAAACTAAGCCCAATTGGCCATTTGACCTAGTTGACCCAAATTGGCCTAAAAGGCCAAAATGGGTCAAATCATGATCCAACTAAACTGATTGTAATTAATGGCTCAAGTTCATTCCAAATTGATTATTGAACTTGACCAAAGTCATAATGAGCCCAATCTGAGTAATTGGTCAACCTAACCCAACTTAGCCCAAATTGAACTAATTGGTCAAATTGGCCAAAATCTAAATTAAATCCAAATTGATTCAAAATAAAACCTACAATCATCTTCAATTAACCATTTGAATTTGAACCAACACCCAACTCAATCCAATTTGAGAAATTTGGTCAAATTGGTCAACTTGATCCATTTGATTTCAAATGAGCCAAAATCAAACCTAAGCCAAATTGATTGAAACCACTTAAACCAAAACACTTCAAATCATCATTTTCCTTAGTTTGACCCAACTTGACCAATGGGTCAACCAAACCCAATATGACCCAAATGACCCATATGACCCAAATTAAGCCAAATCCCTTGAAACCAACCTATGGCAGCTTGGGAGCTGATCTAACCTGACCCAAACTCACTTAAGATCAACCCAAAATCAGCCCAACCCCAATTGGAACCAAACCCAAGGTAATTTCTCTAGGATATGCCTCCCCATATGGGATTTTGACAAAATTGGCAAAGTCCACTCCTTTTTTTTCCTTGGCAACTATCAAACACCCAATTTAGGGTCTGACCTAGCCACCTAGCCCACCCTAAGTTGGCTAGGCTTACCATAGACCAAAAGGAGGTGAGTTAACTCACCTCTCTTATATGTTGAGAACCTCATGCACAAAGACCACCCCACCTCTGCCTTGAGCCACCTCCCAAGCCTTCCTCCACTCAAACCGAGCCACGTGGACTTGATGGGAACAACTCCAGTGCTCTAGTGGCAGCTGGCCAGCCAAAGAAATGGGAGACAATCCCATCCATCCATCATAGTAAATCGAGGGATGTACCCCCTCAATTCGCACGGGAAACACAAGCATTCAACTCGTCTGAGCTTCCTAAGGTGATTTCAGACTCCCTAGCAAGCTCTCAAGCACTCCCAAGGCCTCCTCTCATTGGATTCCTCCTTCTCATGTGAATCTAAAATAGGGCACTCATCTTTGCTTTGAAACTCCCTCATCTCCCAGTCAAAGCTAAATTACTTTTACACACACCTTCCACGCACCTCACCGAAGCCAAATGAATCCTCTCTGAGGCTCTATGATCGACGAAGCTAGAATTTCGATCTGAGTTGAGCATCCAAAGCACCATTCTTGGCCTCCAGAGCAATCTGCATTGAATCAATCCAATTGCCACTCAACAGGGCCTCAACTTTATTAAATGAAACTACCTCAAGAGTGCGAGCTGCCAATCTTAGCTCCGATTAGGTAATTCCATGGAAATTGACCTCTAGCTTAAAATGTGTTGGTCTTTTGTGAAGAAAATATGCATGTGAGCTGATCCTGGCCATTGAATCTTCCTAGATCCCTCGTGCGATGGTGTGGATTCCATTTGGAGCCAATCCAAGCTCAGGTGAGCTCAGATCGAATGCATAAGGGTGGATGGTCTCCATCTTTCATCGTTGGCAAGCTGATAGATCACACATCATCTGTTCCCTATGATTAGAATGGACGACTATGATTAGATCACATAAGATCTATTTGATTTGAACAGTTATTAACTGTGAGATTGATCTATGCCATCCGATCCATGATCGGATGGCAGAATCAATAATGCGTATTGCTGCCAACTAACTTAGTGCGGGATGTAACAACTTAAATAGCCAATCCCGTGGCAACACGTGGAAAGTGCGCCATATGGTGTTGATAAGATTAGGCTTAATTAAGGCTAATTGATCTATTTTTAAGGCTTAAACTTTATAAATTCATAAAAAATTATAAAAAATACAAAAATTATAAATAAAGGATAATTTTAAAGATATTTCAGAGATGAATCTATTAAATTTATCCTTAATTAATTTTGAATAGTAATCAGAGCTTAATCAGGGTTTAATTAAAAATTTTAATTAGCTTAATTACTCTTTAATTAATCAACTAATTAACTTTAAACTTTCTGAGATTATTTAGAGGGATGACCTCTGCCTCCCCTATTTTTTTGAGATTTATTGGTTGATTAATTAAGAAAATTGATTAATTAAGCTCTAACTACCTTCTTAACTTAATTAAGTGTTAATTAAGCATATGAATAATAATTAATTAATTGATTGGGTTCCTTAATCACTATCTAACAGTGAGGAGCTTTTGGAATTGGTTAGAGACCCCTTTCCCAATCTCTTATCCCTAAACCCCTCTCATTTTCTTTAAGAAATGGTAATTAAAGAGTAATTAACTAATTAATTATTTAACTAGTTAAATTAAGGTTTAAATCACATCAAATCTTGTTTAATTGAATGGGAGGACTCATGGAACTACCTTTTCCCCTTAAGTCCATTCCATTTGAAGGATAATCAATTAAATTTGTCAAACTTAAGTAAGAGAAATTGATTAATTAATTAATAACTTAATTAATGAAATTAAAAATGCAATCATATCTGATTTTCTTTAATTAATTCATGGGTAGATCTGTAGGTGTTCAATAGCTAAAGACATTTAAGAAAATTATGATTAGCTCACATGTGTGGAAAAACCATGAATGTACTTAATTAAGTTCCTTAAGCTTAATTAACTATTAACTGTGAGCTAATTACATTAGGTCCTTTCATTTCATAGCACCATTTCTAATTTACTTTTTAATCCATTTCCATATCACATTAGCTCACAATTATTTGGATAATTACTTTAAAGAAACATAAGTAAGGGTTAATTAATGAACTTAATTCATATATTACCTTAATCAATCCATAAAATCAACCTAATTACCTCTCATTAAATCAAATTAGCTTACAAACATAAGATGAGGTTAGGATTAGCAAACTTCTTCTCACATTCCTTAAATCAAATAAAACATGAAATGAAAAAGGACATTAAAAAAGCTTTGGTTTGCTTTAAATGATTTTATTTGATATGATTATCCTTAAAAATTAATTTGATTGAATGAAATCATATGTTTATATTTATCTATTCCTCTCTAATCATATTAAATGTTGTATTTCATTTTATTTATGCATTCATATTTTATAAAATAAATTAAATCAAATAGTCTCTTTTATGCCAAGCTTACATGTGTTGACTTAATTTAATATATGTGTCGCTATTATCACTATTAAATCCAAATGTATTTCCAAATCTTATAAATGAATGGTTACATATGCTATGAATGCTAGTTATAAATACATAGGAGATGTATGTGATTATAGCTTAAGTGTATGTAGCGAAGCTTTCTTCCTTTTATTCATGTATTGATTTATGTAATTATGAATGTTAATGGGTATATAGCCTGGACATCCCAGGAATACGAGGCTCTAGCTAGCCCCAAGGAGGTCATTGATTACCTCACTTCCTTGATATAATAATGATACATACTCTATTTTAATTCATTCTTATGAACTTCAATACTAGAATTTGGATAAAGCTTTAATTCATATACATAAATGATTCAATTAAATTAAATACAATCTTTGCATGATTTTCACTTTCTTAATTATAAATACATGTGTATGTATTTAAGAAAAATGAGTATATAGCCTAGACATCCCAGGAATATGAGACTTTAAGTAGCCCCAAGGAGGTCATTTGATTACCTCACTTCCCTAGTTTAACAACGACATGTACTTATTTATGTCTTTTATACATGCATGTGTGTATTTAATTATAGGATGATAATCCCCCTATTTATTTAAAAATACATACATTCATAATTGCTTCATCATTGGATTCATTAATCATATAATTTAGAGTTTGCTTTCTTATATTCTTGCATGCAAATTTACATATGATTGAATATAATGGGTATATAATTTGGACATCTCAGGAATACGAGGCTTTAGCTAGCCCCAAGGAGATAATTTGATTTCCCTGGTTAACAATGACATATACTTATTTAATTTCATCCCTATGTATTTTTGTATAAGAATTTAGATAGAGTTTTAAAATAATATGATAAAATAATTCAATCAAATAGGAAAGTATAAACTTTAAATGTACATACTCACATCCATCATTCAAGTGTGCTAAAATATATTATATGTGTAGCTATACTTTGGACTTAATCATATGTATGTTACATGTGATGGTAAGGAATAATTTCATATATGCCATGTGATAGTAATTCAATCAAATTAATCTTAATTTACCTTTCAAATTGAATAGAATTATTTAGAGTGAACTTAAACTTAGGATTGACTAAAAATGTGTAATAAACCATTCACTAAAGAGAACTAAATCAAATTAACATGTTTTAGAAAATGACTTAAGGTAGGGATGAAAGAGAGTAATCCTCTCCTTTTCTTTTTCTTTTTATAACACTTAGCTGCTAAGAGTAAGTTAAATGAAATAAAAGAAAATACTAATTAAAATTCTCAAATAAATTAAATAACTTCAGCTAAAACCAACCCTTTATATTAAATGAAAGTCTTTCATACTTAGAAAATCATAACAATGCCTAGTTAAGACATATTACACAAGCCTTAATACACACACATTAGATCTAAGTCACCACTTCTAGCTTTATGTTAGGACGATGCTGGTATGATCTATATTTTATTTTGTGATGTATTATTTTAGACTGTATGTTAGGGTGTATGTATCATAGACTGGATGTTAGGCTGATATTAGCCTAATCATATTTTCTATAGGGGATTGTGCTTAAGGGGTGCTTAAAATAAAATATAAATGCTCTCTTTTGTAGGTTGCATAAACCCCTAACAGTAATCCAAGTTAGGACAAGTGGGCTTGGTTACCCATGTGCAGGGTTCTAAGTCTAAATTATAAATATAACTACATGGGTTGTATGCATGTTTAGCTAACACTTATTTTACAAGTGTAGCTAGATTTACTTTTTCTATTTTTAATGTAATTGTGCATTAGGAATTAGGATTAGTGTATGGAGGGAAAATAATGAATATTGGCCAAAAGGCTTAGTCCTAGGGTGTCATATGATGCCTTGAAGCTTACTAAATCAATAGAAGCAAAAAGATAGAAGAAAAGGAGATATGAAGACTTGAAGGTTTGAAGACCCCCCATAGCATTTATCATTTATAAATTGTAATTATTCTTTCATATTTCAAGTTGTATAAGGGCAGAGCCCGGCTACCCATTTTCTCTTTTTGAGTTGTACGGTGGTACCCGACCGCACCGGCCTTTTATTCTTTTGCATTAGATTTATAAAAATTAATTAATGTTATGTTTAAATTGTGAAATAAAAATGACATGCCTTTCTATAGTTTCTTAAATGAATGATGTGCTAATGTGTGGCCTAAATTTGATTAGGCTCTTAGGAAAAAATAAATTTCTTACCTAATCACAACTCATAACTAAGGTTTTAAGTAATTCATAATCTCATAATAAAGCCTAGACATTAAATCAAGATTATTAAAAGATTTAGGAACCCCTTATTTGAATATTATATATTTCACATCATACATATCATCTTGAATCACTCTTGCAAAATGAGAGCCTTTGTCCTTACACATATAGGGATCGCTTAACCTATGAGAGTAACCCCTACTAACGAAGCTTCATCCTCTTCTCTCTTGATTTAGCCCATAACTTACTTCATCATGCATTTAGGCATACAAAAATTCCAAAGCCTTTGTCAAAATGAAGTGTCAAAAATAAAATAATTTTTAAAAATAATTTACATTAGATTAAGTCATTTCTCATATCACTCATGCTTTAGTATCTTATGGAGTGGGTTTAAGAACTTTAATCTCTTTCTAATTAATAACAACCCAACTCTCTTGTAAAATCATAAGACTTAACCACATGGATTTAAAAGCATAAGATGAGTTAACTAGCTGTCACTCTAGGCACTTATAAGTCAAGCAGTTGGATGGTTTACTCTCTCTCATGGAGGTAAATCTTATGCCGACCTTCGCTTAGGTTTAGATCGTACTTTAGCTCTTACTAAAGCTCTCTAGATTTATGATCTAAGATAGTTATTTCCTTCTGACCACAAGCATAAATCCTCACATCTTAGACATTTTCCAACCTTATGTTGGTAGATTATAAGCCCTAGCAAACTAATAAAAATTTAACTCAAACAAATAATTCTCTTCAATTCAAAACATATAAAGCCCAATTATATGGTAGACTGGAAAGCTCATTAGGTTTTGGCTTCCAAAAATAAGTCTTTTCTTTGATCTTCCCATTTGATTTTCCAATATGACCAATTTATTGATAGTCTACCGTTGAAATCTCTAGAGACAATAATTGCCTACTTTAATCAAGAGTATTCCTAAGGAATTCACCTTCTTTAAAATGTAATTAACTATGGAGACGCCCTCATAGGGAACTTTAGAATCCGGTTTAATATAAACCCTGCTTTATTCATCCTTGTAAAGTAGAGAAAAAATCTCTGGTACATTCGAAGACCCATCATGCCTTAGGAGACCTTATTAGGTGGTTAAGTTCATTAAAGGGTGATGTCCCTATCTTTTGAGATAGTATATCATACCTCAATGTCATACCCGATCACTTCAATAAGTACCCCCTCAGATCTATGTGGTGTCCCCCACCAACCCCATAACTAAAAATAAACACGATAGATGCATGTATTTTTAATAAAAAAAATAAGATTCTCATTCTTTCATCCAACACACATACACATGCATAAAAGATGTAAGCAAATATGTGTCATTGTTTAAACCAGGGAAGTGAGGTAATCAAATGACCTCCTTGGGGATACTTAAAGCCTTGTATTCCTGGGATGTTCAAACTATATAATTTCTATCTTAAATACATATGAATGTATGCCTAATTAGAAGAATGAAAATCATGCAAAATGTTGCATTTTTATTGATCCAATTACTTATGCATAGGAATTGAAGCTCTATCCAAATTCCAATATGAATATACATAGAAATGAAATCAAACAAGTACGCACCATTGTTAAACCAGGGAAGTGAGGTAATTAAATAACCTCATTGGGGCCACTTAAAAGTCTCGTATTCTCGGGATGTCTAGACGATATACTTATTATCCTTCAATCACATGTAGATTCTTATATGAATGTAGGAAAGAAAACTTCACATTCACATGCCTAAGTTATAAGCACATGCAAGTCTTATGTGTATCTTCATATCTAATATCATTCCATATTTCATTATCAATTTATAACTTTTAGAAAATAATTTTGAATTTATTAGTGATAATAGTCACACATATAATAAAATTAAGTCAACACATGCAAGCTTACATAAGTAAATTTTATTTGATTCAAATGAATTTGAAAATATGGATGCATGAGATCTCATGATATACAATATTTAAAGTGATTGAAAAAGAATAGTCAAACATAACCATATGATTCATTCAACTACATTAATTCCTAAGAACAATCATATCAAATAAAATTATTTAGGGAAAACCAAAGCTTCTTATCAATTTGACTGCTGGATTTGAATAGAACTTAAAGATGAGAGATTATTTGTAGTTTTAATCTCATTCACATGTTGGTAATCTTAATTTATGTAAGGAAAGATAATTAGTTGACTTTTATGATTGAATTAAGTTAAATCATTAAACAATCCATTTAAATCACCCTTTCTTATACTTCTTTGATATGATTAATCATTTAATCATTTAATCATGAGCCACAAATGACATGAACATGAGTAAAATAAAATTGCAATGCTCCTAAAGGACCTAATGCAATTGGCTCAAGATTAGAGATTAATTAAGTTAAAGAATCAAATTAAGTACTCTTATGATTTCCCATACTTATGGGTTAATCATAATTTTTTAAAGGGTCTTTATGTTATTGAACACATAAAGAGGAACCCTTAATTCCATTATTAATTATCTAAAGTGATTAACATTTTAATTTCATTTGATTTCATCATTAATTGATTAACTAAACACTTAATTAAGCCTCACATTAACTAACTCTCTTCAATAAAATGCATTTGGAGAAGTAATTAGGAAAGAGGCCCTAATCACCTTCCTTCATCATCTCATTGTTAATCAGTGATTATTAGAATCAAATTTATTAATTTTTACTATTTAGAGTCTTAATTAGTCATTAAATTAATTAAGTGACTAATTAAGATTTGAATTACACATCTTCCTAATCACATAGCTAATAAATCCCAATAAAATCATGGGAGGCATAGGTCATCCCACTAAATCAACATACCAAGTTTGGGATTAATTGCCCAAGTAATTAAAGCTTAATTAAGCTAATTATGAAAATATCCAAACCCTAATTAAGCCTTAATCACTATCCAAAATCAAATGGAATTATTTTTACTAAAATCTCCTCTATTTTACCTTTATGAAGAGTTTTTAT